>JARPMR010000026.1:17269658-17794658 GCA_029955525.1 Oeneis ivallda | reverse complement strand
TTTTAAGAAACAACCATCAGGCCAGAAATACGAACAATTAAAGCTACTTTTTTTTCATAATATTATGACCCATAGATTTTAAATAAGACGATCTTCATTCGGCTTGTGATTCGGCTCACGAATGATGATCGTGACTGCACACAGCGCCTTAATCATAGATTTAGGATTGGTAGCTTAGTTGCTATTAGATACCGCCATACTGCTTCCTACAAACAATAGCTCCTTAACCTTTATTCTTATATAGGCAACGTAATATCATACTCATTCATTCATTTATCCATTTATTAATTCCAACTTCAAAAAGGGTGATAATACCTTGCTAAGGAATTATAGACCCATCTCGCTGCTGAGTCATGTTTACAAGTTGTTCTCGAGAGTCATTACGAATCGTCTCGCTCGTAGGTTTGACGACTTCCAGCCTCCCGAATAAGCCGGATTCCGAAAAGGCTTTGGTACTATGGATCACATTCATACGCTGCGGCAGGTTATACAAAAGACGGAAGAGTATAACCAGCCACTTTGCTTAGCGTTTGTGGACTATGAGAAAGCCTTTGATTCGGTGGAAACTTAGGCTGTATTGAGGTCGCTGCAGAGATGCCGGATTGACTACCGGTATATCCAAGTGTTGAAGTGCTTGTACGAAAACGCCACCATGTCAGTACGTATACAGGACCAGACTACGAGACCAATCCACTTGCAGCGTGGAGTGCGACAGGGAGATGTAATCTCCCCGAAGCTATTCACCGCTGCGTTGGAGGATGTCTTTAAGCTTCTGGATTGGAACGGACTTGGCATCAACATAAACGGCGAGTACATCACTCACCTGCGATTTGCCGATGACATAGTAGTCATGGCAGAGACTCTGAGAGATCTCAATACAATGCTCAATGATCTCAGCAGCGTTTCTCAACAGGTGGGCCTGAAGATGAACATGAGCAAGACGAAAATCATGTCTAATGCTCATGCTCCGCTCCACCCAGTAATCGTTGAGAACTCTGCGCTTGAAATTGTAGACAAGTATATATACCTGGGACATACAGTCCAGCTAGGTAGGTCCAATTTCGGGAGAGAGAGATTAACCGCCGAATCCAAATCGGCTGGGCAGCGTTCGGGAAGCTCCGAGATGTCTTCTCGTCCAAAATCCCTCAGTGCCTGAAGACTAAATTCTTCGAACAGTGCGTGTTGCCAGTGATGACATACGGATCCGAGACATGGTCGCTAACTATGGGCCTTATAAGAAGGCTCAGGATCGCCCAGCGAGCGATGGAGAGAGCTATGCTCGGTGTATCCCTGCGAGATCAAATCAGAAATGAGGAGATTCGTAGAAGAACCAAAGTCACCGACATAGCTCAGCGTGTCGCGAGGCTGAAGTGGAAATGGGCGGGGCACATAGTTCGAATAGCTGATGGTCGTTGGGGTCCCAAGGTGTTGGAATGGCGACCCCGCACCGGGAAACGCAGTGTTGGCAGGCCCCCCACCAGGTGGACCGACGAAATCAAACGAGTCGCAGGGAGCCGCTGGATCCAAGCGGCGCAAGACCGAAGCCTGTGGAAGTCCATGCAGGAGACCTTTGTCCAGCATTGGACGTCTATAGGTTGATAAAGAAGAAGAAGAAGAAGAATAATATATATTTACATTGGCACCCCGTTGGGGCACAGCAATTACTAGGTTAAGTAGAGAGACGGACGCGGGACGCCATTATTTTTCTTCAAAAAATTCATTTATTTTATAATAGGTTTTGTCTATTAGAATTTTTTTTTAAGGAATTGATAAACGCTGTATCACTCTTCATTTCTTTTATGTGGTCTGGGATTTTACCATACATATTTTTTACGCACATCGGGTTGGGGCCGGTACTGTGGATCTTTAGGTTGGAGCTTGGTATAAGCATAAGCTTTCGCGCTGGCCGTAGTTCATAGCGTCGCGGTACGTCTTGTAGTTTTGTGAAGTTTTGTGTTTGTTTTTTAACGAATTTGGATGCTTCTAATATGTAATAGTATTAAGTACTTTGTTTAATAAAGTCAAACATTGGTTGCCACGAGACTATGTGGATACGCCAGTTCAGACGTACTATGAATTGCCGCGATTTACTTGTACGCCGACGGCATCTAGTAGATGCAAAGCGACTATTAATTCTAATTCTATGATAATATTAACATTAATATAAACTATTTTTAATGGTGGTATAAGAAAAATCCCAATTATTGTATCAAAAAAATATTTATTTCATAAAATATTAACTAATTAATACAGTGTGGGTGTACTTATAATTAAATTATCGTATAAAATGGGTTAATTTATTTACTATGTTCGCAAGCCAAAAGATATATAGGTGGTGGAGACAATACGAATACTGGTACTTCTGAAAAACAAGAACAACAAAATATTATAATTTTTTTTTGCACATTTTTTTATGCTTCTCTCCTTAAGTAAATTTATCTCATCTAGCGAAGCGTTTTAATTTTTTATTTCTCATATGCAAGGCTAGAGTAGAATGCTCTTCTGCTACCTACTATTAATATATGCCACTGCTACAATCTGGGTATTTTTAAAAAAAGATTGAGCATATACTGGGAAAACGTGTTCCATCTTTGAACGATTTTAGTCAGGGGTATCTACGTCTTAAAAATAAAATAAAAATGTCTTACCAGTTTCTTTTAGATTATCCATAGAGTTGCTATGATGTCCATCTTCAGAGCTAAAAATAATAAATAGAAGCAATGTTAACACTGTAACTATACCAATTTTTTTTTTATTTGACAATGACGATGACAATTTAGCCCTTGGCAAGTTGGCTTCCATCATCTCTGTTAACTGCGATCTCACGTGGTGTAAGTAAGTGACGATGCAATTTAAGATGGTAGCGGACAAACTTTAAAAAAATATATATTTCTTTCATGTAGGTCAACTTGTGGCTCTTAATCATAAAAAAAAGCAGAGAATCTACTATTTATAAGCAGGTACGGCAATTTTTAATTAAATCCATAATCCTAATTGATTTTTACATCTACACGCCATTGTAACGGGACACTGAATCACTTGGCAGCATGTCTATAATGGTAAGGTGGTAATCGCCAGCCTCCCACCAGACCAGAGACAAATAAGAACTAATAAATTCCCAAATTATACTGGGAATCGAACCCAAATCCTCCTACTTATAAGATCACTGAGCTCCACACTGCGCCAGTGAGGTCGTCAACGCAGCAACGATAACAATATTATGCAATCCATCTAGCAATTCTAGCTCCAAGCCTGTCAAATATAATAAATGTATTTAGAATAATAGAAACCCTAGTTGAAACCAGAGAACATGTCAATGCTCACCTCTTTTCATTCTGACTAATATTATTCAGAGACTTAGACAAAGAACAGTTTTTCAGAGCCACATTTTGCAGATCAGCGAGCGAACAGGCTGGTCTTAACCTTGCAACTAATTTATGTTGTAACTGCTGGCAACTGCATGAACAATTACTTGTGTCTTCAACACTTATCTGTGGTATATTCAACCTTGATTGTTTATCTCTATGACAGTTGCATTTCCCGCCATTTATTTGGCTGCTGCATTTCCCGCCGTTTTCGTTAGAGTTGCCGGGATATTCTCCCATTTTGGTGGAATTGGTAGAAAATTTTGTATCGTTATTAAATCGGTTTATATTCGGGTCTGATGCAAATTTTTCGTTCGGTAGCGTCAGTTTTCGATTTTTATGCATCATTGATAGTTGGTATTCTCCTTTGCGACGCGCTGTTGGTGAAATGTTGGGAGATCGATTCGGAGAAGTATGAGCTGATGTGGATTGTGGCCTTTTTAGGGTATATTTTATTTCATATTCCGTCGCTATAGCTTCGAAGACCTGAAACAATCGACAGTGCCCAAATCTAGCTATTTCATTCAAAAAAATTTTTGTAAAATGTTTGAATCTACCAATATATTGGAATGCGATTCCAACGAAAAGAACCAGCAAGAAATTGAAGGTAAAATAATATTACAATATTATTTTGTGTAGCTCTGTACATGAAAATTAACTATCTTATTAAAGCGCATTCTGGAGCAAGTACTTATGACGCGGAAGGAAACAAAGGCAAAAGTAGAGTGAGAGCCTATTATATAATTTGGGCACCAAATACAAACCTGTTCGGCTACCAAGTTTTTGGAATAAGGTGATTCTTTAGATGGAAGTGGCTCCCTGCACAAAGCACACCGTTCTAGTCTGCTCCAACAACCTAGAACGAAAAAAAATTAAGAGATAGTAAATATTATTATACATATACATAAATGTCAATCATGCCACACGTGAAGATCAAAATAAACCTGACGAACGAAGTTTAACGGGCTTTCGAATAAACAAACAGCATTCATATCCGTTCATCCGTTTGTGCACTACGATGAAACAAATGTGATGGCGTGAGGCAGCGAGGCACCAGAGAAACCACTAAGTAGTCCTTTTGCTAAGGCGTTGTTTATTCCGTAAGTATGATAGACGTACAAAAGAGCGATTTTTCGCAGCACAAACGGGCATGCATTCGCCGTGAGTCCGAGGCGTGAACTAACGCTTGTGACCGAGCGCTGGCGGACAGCGATTCTAACGGTACTTTCGCCCGGCAGCGTACAGCGCGCCGCGCGTACGCCGATCATCGCAAGTTTCATTTTCGCGCGCTACGCTCGGACCCCCGGGCCCCGGGGTTGCTTGCGCCCATTTATGCCTTACATTTATTTATGTATAATTAATATATAATATAGGCTAGTAAGTCCCCTACACAAATATACAGACAAAGTGGTGATAACACTCTTCTGTTTGCGTCTGATCTCACCTTCACAATACAAATGTGAGCGTGCACAGTTAAGCGCTTTTGTCGCAGTGGCAGCACAGACGCAGCACGACAGCGCTTTCACCACGCCGGCGAGTGCGCGTCTTGATTTCTCCCCGCGGGAACCCCCACCACAGCTCCATAGTAGCTGAAAGTGTTGCCAATATTGTGAGTCTGAGCAAAATCAGAGTGCGATCTACAGATCTCAGAATAAAATTCTGTAAATAGGTAGCTACAAATCTGATTTACTAGGTATATTACTGTGAAGTGTATATTGGAACGGAGTTCCTTAAGTTGAAATACAAGGGTCTGCCTGCGAAATTCAAATTTAATGTGGTTTTTCGCAATTCGTAAACTAATTAGACAAAGTAGGCTTATGGTATTCTAATGGCAGCCAATGGCAGTATCATTTTCACAGGTTTACATAAAAATCTTTACTTGAAAGTATCCAGTTTAAGAAATTAGTCAGAATATCGGCTAATGTGTGAGTAACTCACGTCCAACTCGACCTCACACACACCCTTAATAATTAATGCAATATGAAATTTTGTACGTAAAAGTACTATTAAAACCTAATAATTGTATAATTTGAGTCATAGGTCAATAAAATTTAAGAAGAGTGCTGTCGCCTAAAATACATTACAAGTTCAGAGAAATTTTTTACCTCAGGGTCTTCTCTTGGATCAACACCGCAGTTCCAAACTAGTAAAGACACCACGTGGCCCTCGCTGTCACCTCTTATCAAACCAGCTACTTTGCCTATCTAGAAGAAATACGGAAACAAAATGCAAAAATGGACACTTATTAATTAAATTAATATTTTGCTTTAAGTTGTTTAGACAAAGGTTTCGACTTTCGACCCATAGATCGACAATTGCGTCATCGTGTATATTCAAGCATGTAAATATGAGAAACATGAAATTATAAAATCGATTACTTTAAATCGATTTTCTATATTTATATAAACTGACATAATCGATTTTATACCCTTTAAAATACAGATCAAAAAAGCTAACGATATGAGCGTATGCTTAAGGTTTTGTAGAACATAGACAAGTCCCGACTAAGTTTAGTTACGTAGTCGTAATTCCTAGTTCCATGGTTCAGTTTTAGTTACTTACGGATAATCCAAGCAAGTCTTTCCCATCCGCTTGAAGTAAACAGTCCCCTGCTCTTAACCCGGCGATATCAGCTCGCGATTCCGGAGTTACTTCATGAATCTGAAAAATAATAGTTATTTACAAATTACAGTACCTATTGCATAGACTTCAGTATTGTGATTCGTATCGGGTAACTTTGGACCACTGGAGTGGCGACTCTGAACCGTTAAGGTGGAAGACACGGGTCTGCCCGCGAAATTCAAATTTAATTTGGTTTTTCGCAATTTGTAAACTAATACAACAAAGAAGATTTATGGCCTTGTAATTGCGCCAGTGGAATTATCATCTTTACAGGCTTACATAAAAATCTTTACTTGAAAGTGTCCTGTTTAAGAAATTAATCAAAATATCGACTAATTTGTGAGTAACTCACGTCCAACTCAGTATTCTTACTGGACTGTTTACTTTTCTTGGTGGTTCTTATTTATTTACACTTTATTCATTCTTATTTTTTATTCTTCTAGGCAGGAAGGGCATTGCGAACCAGTGGTAGACTCATCGACGATTCAAAAGCACTTATAAAAAGTTTATTTGAATAAAAAGTATTTCTATTCTATTTCTATTCTATTATATTCTGAAGTATTCTCATTTCTCACCCAAGGGTATGGATCCCACAACGTCCTAGTTAGGCGGAACCCCAGGCCTTCGCCTTCGTCTTCAGGCAGCTGCAACTGTGAATCAATGGAAAATTTCGTTGGTTTCGAGATTTTTTAGGGTTCAGAAAAAAACGGAACCCTTATAAGATCGCTTGTCTGTCGTTTGTCTGTCCGTGTCTCAAGGCCCTTTTTTTAACCAACTTCAAAAAAGGAGGAGGGTATCAATTCGTCGGGATCTTTTTTTTACCGACTTCAAAAAGGAGGAAGTTCTCAATACGTCGTCCGATTTGGAAAATTCTTTTTTCGTTTGAAACGGTATACTTTCCACGGGGGTCCCATTGAAATTTAATCGAAATCGGTCGGAGCGGTTTAAAAAAAATCAACAATAAGTCATATACTTTGTACTGGCGCGGGCGTTTGAAATTATCTCAGAAACGGCTTGAGATACTAAGTTAAAATTTTTACTGAATACAGAGGTTAATGGTATCTTAATGCTGTGAAAATTTCAAGTTTCTAGTTGAACTCAATGAGAAGTTACAACTTACAGCTTTTCAAAGCGTAGATATGTCCATACAAAATTTCCAGTGACGTGTTTGCTCGTTTTTGCTATTAATTTAAAATCAGGCGCATTATAATTTCGTAATGTGGCGTTGCGCAAGAAAACGTGGGTCCTGTGTCGGATACAATTTTGATACAATAGCTATTTATGTTTTAAGTAAGCATAATATAAAAAGCTCTATACCTAAAATGCGGAGTGCGCCTGGCGGTCGACGGTTGAAAGATTGCTTTTTCCCCACCGGCGGGAATGGGGCTACTTTCTGTCTGCCCGTCTTAAAATGTATTGAATTGTAAGGCGCGCTTGCAGAAACGTCTTAACCCAGAGTTAGCAGCCAACTCTGGGTTAAAAGGACAGATTTGACAGATTGCGTATACAGCTTCTGTCAGAATTACAAAGTCCTGGGTTAACTAAATCGGCGTCTCTGCAAACGGGCCGAAGTAGGTATGCATTTTTGGAACTTCCCCTCATTGTGGAAACACTGCATACATGGCATAGACCTTTTTTTGACTATTTTGAAAAGAGCAACCGCCGAGTTTCTTGCTTGTTCTTCTCGGCAGAAACGGTATTCTGAACCAGTGGTAGATTTATCGAGATTTTGAATACAAAAGCACTTGTAAAAGTTTATTTAAATAAAAAATATTTCTATTCTATTCTATTCTATTTTACCGCTACGAGACGAACACCAGCTGTGGTGTCATCTTGTTCTGGATCAGCAAGCGTTTCAGGTGGATCCATTTAACTGAAAAATTATAACAAACAAAAAAATTATTATTAAAATTTATAACGAAACCATAAACTTTTAACAAAAGTTATCAGTAGATCTTACGGTAGTAAATATAATAAAGTCTATAGTTCAGGTTGTTGGCATTTGACCGCTCAGAACTCCGGTTATATACAAGCAAAATATTAAAAAAAAAACCCGACTGCTTTAAAGAATATCATATCAATGAGAAAAATAAAAATGAAAAATAATTATATTTTCGTAATCACCTTTTCAAACCCTTTAATTTGTTACTTTCTCAATAGGATTTGAAGAAAAAAAATTTTGAACCCCACAATATGGCGTCCTAAATCCGCCATTTTGAATTTTTCAAATTTTTATATTCTCAATGACACTCGCGCTGGCATGGCGAATCTTACGACGTACCACTTATAAAAATCGGCCCACGCGTTTGGTCTCTACAGTGTCACAAAGGAACAAACCAACATACTGTCATACATAGACTGATAAACACATTACCACTCCTTTGCGTCAGCGTCGCTCAGTCGGATGAAAAGATACCTATCGAAATGGGTGTGTGTTCAAAAAATGCGTCATGGAAAATAATAAGGCTATATAAGGTTAATAACTCATTTTTGGAAAAAGTGCCAACTTGTGGCTCTTATGACAAGTCATTAGTCAAGTATCTACCACCGGTGCGGAAAGCTGATTCTGCTGAGAAGAGCCGGCAAGAAACTATAAGCAGTTGCTCTTTTCAAAATAATCATTTTACAATATTATTATGTAGCTATTACATAGAAGCAGTGATAGCCTCGTGGTCAGGACTGTGGTCTCCTATTCGGGGGGTCGCAGGTTCGATCTCGGGTATGCACCTCTGACTTTTCGGAGTCAAGTGCGTTTAAGCAATTAAATATCACTTGATTCAACGGTGAAAGAAAACATCGTGAGGAAACCTGCACACCTGAGAGTTCTTCATAATGTTCTCGAAGGTGTGTGAAGTCCGCCAATTCGCATTGGGCCAGCGTGGTGGACTATGGCCTATAACCCTTCTCTGAGAGGAGATCTGCGCTCAGTAGTGAGCCGTTGATGGGTTGCTGACGATGATTACATTGTAATAAGTTTTATACTTACTATCTCGTGGGCAGCTGGATGCCAAGCCGAGCCAATAGGTACATATATGTTAATACGGGCAGACAAAAAGTAGCCCCATTCCCGCCGGCGGAACCCATTCACGAGCATGACGCATGATCCAGCCGTTGCTTCGCTCGACCATATTTAAGGGAACGTAACAACCCACACCACCCGACAAAGGTGACAGGTTCGATCCCCACCCGTTGCACTATTGTCGTACCCCCTACTTACACAAGTTTTACGATTACTTATAAGGGAAGAGGAGAGTGTAAGTTAAGTTCGGCTTTGGTAATATTTTTTTATCTATACATAATATTATAAAGAGGAAAGATTTTTTTTGTTTGTTTTTGTACCGAATAGGCTCTGTAACTATTACTGGACCGATTTTAACCATTTTTTCACCAATAGAAAGCTAAGTTATCAGGAAGTAACATAGGCTATAATTTATTTTCAAAAAAATAGAGAACCTTAAAAAAATTGCAATAATGTAACCCAGAGTAGTAAACTTTTGCCGATAAAATGCATTATTTGGCGTGTGCTGAGAAAACTATTGATGATACATAAAAATTATGTAATACATGGTTAAAGTACCCATTATTTTCTACAAAAAAGTCCCCGAGGGAATATATCTTACTGTCATATTAAAGTCACAATAGTTAACAATACTTAAAAAAATTTAATTAGATCGCCTTTATTATCGAACAATAGATATAAATTCTTATTTTGTTTGTTGGTTTGTCCGTCAATCACGCTGCAACAAAGCTACGGATGTACCTACGTGATTTTTTGGATAGGTATAGTTCAGAACCTGGAGGGTGACATTAGACATAGGCATCCCGGAAAATCAAACAGTTCCCATGGGATTTTAAAAACTAAATCCACGCGGACGAAGTCGCGGGCATCAGCTAGTAAATTAGGTATGAGGTACTTACTCTAAAACGATATTTTTTCACTTATTAAAACACTTTTCCGCATAAAAATTTTGAAATTGGCGCATTAAATAAGGCTATCGCCAAAATGAGCTTTTAGAATAGCGAGCTTAATCGAACTGTTCGATTTCGATAGTAAACATGTATTGCGAGTTAGTGTTGGAGCCTTTTAAAAACTATCGATATCGATAAAAACCCCATGCTTCAACATGCACACTGAAAAACGCTAGATAGTAAAAATAAAATAAAAAATATAATAAAATAATGTAAATGGGTGATTTAAACGAGAGGCAAATTAAAGATCCAAATAGGCTCGTAATTCCCCGACTAGCCCGCCTCAAGAAGGTGAAAGACATTTGTGGGAATGGGCGTGACGTTCTATAATAAAATTACACAGTTCAACAAAGACTTGGCTTTACACAAGTATAAGAAATCAATTAAAACTACTCTCATGATAAAAGCTTAGTATTATACAATTTACAAGTTTTAGAGTGGAGACCGCGAACAAGTAAGCGTAGTGTGGGGCGCCCTCCAGCACGTTGGACCGATGATATAACGCGGTTTGCGGGAAGTGGCTGGATGAGGAAGGCTGGGGACCGGGTGTGGTGGCGTTCTCTGGTAAAGGCCTATGTTCAGCAGTGGACGTCCGCAGGCTGAGATGATTATACAATTACTGAAGACTATATTTATTTATTTATTTATTTATTTAAGGGCACCAACAGTTTTACAGCAATAAAAACATGTATATATACACGAAATATACATGTTTTTATTGCTTACGGTAAAACAAAATACGGTTCTTAGGCATGTTATAAACACCACTTATAGGTAGCCACAACATGCGAATTAAATTATGTATCACATAATAATTATATATTATAAGACAGAGCAGTTACAGTGGTTGACTCAAATTACTTGATTGATATTGAAATTGAATAAAAGCTATATAGACAAGCACATAAAATAGAAATAAACTACAAACAACAGAAGAAATACAAAATAAAACAATAGGACAAAATAAAAAAATACTAAATACGTCAAAATTAACAAATTAAAAAAGTTAAATTTAAAAAATTAAATTAAAAAATTAAAAATTTAAAAGATTTAAAAAAAAATTTAAAATTGTTAGCGATATTGATTTATGAAGTGTCTTTTAAGCTTGCTCTTAAATGTGAAGAGCGAGTCTCTCCAAATATCAATGTCTAGTAGTTTGGCGATATCATTATAAGTTTTAACTATAATATAAATGACAAAAAAGCGTGGCTATAATTCGTTCCAGCGATTCATGAGACAGTAATAACTAACCTGTGTAACAACATGATTCGAGATAGAATAGAATTCTATTCTACAGTATTTCCACTTTAATTGTGTCTAAGTCATGTCTTAAAATGAGTACTTATTTGAATGTTACTTAGTATTCAATTCGATGCCTTAACATGGGTAGCAAGTATGTCATGATCTCCTTAAACATTTCTGTGGTGGTGTCGTGTGATGTGGGTTGTTAAGTTCCCTCAAATATGGTTGAGCGAAGCAACGGCTGGGTCATGCTCGTGAACGGGTTCCAGCGGCGGGAATGGGTTAAATTGTAAGTATGTATGCAATTTTTGGAACTTCCCCTCATTGTGGAAACACTGCATATACTGCATAGTGCATACATAGCATAGTACCTATTGTAAACTGTTTTGAAAAGAGCAACCGCAGAGTTTCTTGCTGGTCCTTCGGGGTAGGAAGGACATTCCAAACCAGTGGTAGATTCATCGACGATTCAAAAGCACTTGTAAAAGTTTATTTGAATAAAAATTATTTCTATTCTATTCTATTCTAATAATATTACTCTTTGGCCTCATATATGATGCAATTATTTTCGAGAGTGTGAGAGTCTAAACATGGGAAATATAATAATTTATTAGGCCAATAAGAAATGTACCTAAGTACATACTTACTTATCTACTTACATGAATACTAAGTATAAAAGTTATTTGAGCCATTAATAACTAAACTGAGTAAGTATTTACCTTTATTCGTTTGATAGTTATCAGATGCTCTCCCCGATCTACTAAGTAATAGACGTACATTCTAATTTTCATTGGTTTTTTATTTATTTATTTCTATCATTATACAAAAGAAAATAAAATTCAAACTTACACCTCCAGCTGAAACCACACACGTTTTATTTGCTGGTGTAGCCTTAAATGATGGGTAGATGGGTAGCCTAAGTATGTCACACTCTCTTTAACATTTCTGCGGTGGTGTCGTGTGATGCGGGTAAAAGTATTTTGAAAAGAGCAACTGCCGAGTTTGTTGCTGGTTCTTCTCGGCAGGAACGGCATTCCGAACCAGTGGTAGACTCATTGACGATTCAAAAGTACTTGTAAAAGTTTATTTGAATAAAAAACAATTCTATTCTATTAAATCAGGTAGGTACTATGTGACTACAATATTAGGTACAATCCACTAAACTAGCGGCACGCTATGATGGCCGGTTTGACACATTACAATAGTGATGTGGAATGTCAATTTATTCTCGAACAAAAAACAATTAAGTTTTGTTTTTGTACCTGATTAAATAGGTTTAATAAAACAAAAATGTATATGTTTATTTAATTTATTTGAACGAACTGAATATTTGAATGAAAATGAATATACATACTTTATATGCACACAAGAAACATATGAATACAAAAGATACCAAAAAAGGTGCCACAAAAGGCCATAATTAATCAGATTCGTCCATACTACTATTTTCACTGTCGTCACTGCTATCATCACCTACATTAATAATTATATGTTCGTTTTCTATAATATTATCTATTTTCACATCTCTTTCATAATCTTCCCTTATTAATTTAACAGTTCTATTCACAACCTTTTCCCAGTCTCCTTTAGTCACATGTTCACAAGCTTCTTCTAATAATTTTAGCATTTTTTTTGTGGTAAATGGGGGTTCTGTATTGTGTCTTGCAGCATATCCCTTAATTTGAGCCCACACCAACTCAATCGCATTATACTCACAATGGTAAGGCGGTAACCGTATAACTCTGTGCCCATGTTCTAATGCTATTTCGTCAATGACGTATCGGATCTTGGTTGGTTTGTTTTCTTTTAAAAGACGTACTAATTCCGCTTTTAACATATTCATGTTTGCATCTACGCCATTTTTACGAAGCCATGCGACGATATCAGCTTTCTTTTGGGATTGGGCAGGTGGCTTGTCAATTTGCATCGAGTGGTATGGGGCGTTGTCCATAATTATAATAGATGGTTCAGGGAGGCTACACAACATTGAGGTAAACCATTCAGTAAACTTTTCTCCATTCATGTCTTCATGATAGTCTCCAGTGGTTTTTGACGCAAAAGCCATGAGAGAACCTTCGACAAACCCGTTGATGGTTCCGGCGTGACAAATTATAAGTCGCGATCCTTTTCCTACAGGAACTTTGGAAGTAGATGCTGCTGTGTCATCGTTCCAAGAACGGCCTACAGTATGGTTAGCATTAAGCCATGTTTCATCCAAGAACACAACATTTTGCCAATTTTTGATTTCTTTCACTTGCCGTAAAAAAGTATACCTTGCCATCGCTATATCAAATCTTTCCATCAATATTTTGCGTTTGTTACATTTTTTGTATCGAAATCCAATGGTCTTCAAAATCTTCGTTAAAGAACTTTCCCCACCGAAGAATAATCCAGCTTCCTTCAGTGAATGCACCAACTTTTTTCTTGTTGGATACTCCTTCTGTAAATAGTAGCCGTAAACATGTCTTCGGATAGCATCGGCATCAAAGCTATCGATGCCTACGACTGGTTTTGCTCGTTTTCTCTTTTTTGGTGTGTGAAGTTTATTTTCTTCTGTGCCAGTCTCGCCATATTTTTTTTTAGTTATCCGTCTAACAGTTCGTTGTCCAATATTAAGCGCATCAGCTACGCGTTCAACCACTGACGTTATAGGTAAAATTGGCCCTCCATTTTGAGCTTCACGATCGAAATAGTTACGAAGGCGTATTACGAACTCACGTGTCTGACTATTTAGAACAGTTCTCTGCGTACGTTCGGTCATATCGACGAAATCCACAACAAAGGGCTTGAACAGAGTCCAAATTAACGAGCAAGGGTCAACAGTAATGCAGTATCAATATTTGAAATCCAAAGCCAGGTCAAAACTATATCACAATCGCATTGCACTGACAGTTTATACTTTTCGAAGCAACGTCAATTCGAAACTGCTTTGTTTTGCATTGAGCATTGACGCGAGTTTGCCGGAGGTAGTAGTTGTGCTAGCCAGCGATCCTATGTGACGATCGTATTAGATTCCATTTTTAAAAATTTTCAATTTAGAAAACCAAATGCCGAGTTGTGGTATATATCATATAAAAATAAAAATTTTACCTTTTGTATGAAACAGCTGATATTTTTTTGCGATTTCAGAGGTTTGTCCACATAGTGAAAATTGTTCATATTCACAAGTACATTCACCCCTTAAATGGTGCAAACTGATTTTTCTACACTTGTATACATTTTAGAAATCAATTTAATAAATAAATTTTGAGTCCTAAACCTAAAACTACATTCGATAAAATTTATGAATCTCTGCACATCACTATCGTCAATAAAGTAATACAATTATTTCCTTCAAAGTCGTTATCAATTAATACGGAACTTCATGAGCGGACAAACGTCAAACCGGCCATCATAGCGTGCCGCTAGTGTAATCTTAAGTTACACTCTCACACATGCATTTATGCGGGTGGGTGTGTGATAAAAAAGTTATCGATAGCACGAAAAGTATCGACATTACACATCACTAGTCGACCGGTCGACCTCCTTAACAACTGACCGCGACCTACTCAGAGCGTGAGGCAATCCATGGTCTTTATAAAATATTCCTCTCACATATTATAATTTTATTATCATGTCATGACTACATAAAGGAAAACACCGTGAGGAAACCTGCACACCTGAGAGTTCTCCATAATGTTCTCGAAGGTGTGTGAAGTCCGCCAATTCGCATTGTGCCAGCGTGGTGGACTGTGGCCTATAACCCTTCTCTGAGAGCTGCGCTCAGTAGTGAGACGGTGATGGGTTGATGATCTGTCGCTTGGGTCCGAACTACTGTACTAATAGGGTCAGTATAAGATTTAATAAGATCGATCGTATTCGATGACATAAGAGTCAAAGTAAAATATCATAGAATTAGAGCTCAATTTCGTATAGGAATTCTTATACTTTTACGTAAAGGTATGTACGATACGCTCCAAATTAAAATCGGTTGTACCTACCACAGTAGAAAATACATCTTTATACTGTGGTTGTACAGAATTTGTGACTATATGAATACCTATATGGTTCCTTCAGGAAGCAGTGATAGCCTAGTGGTTAGTACTGCGGTCTCCTATTCGGGGGGTCGCAGGTTCGATCCCGGGCACGCACCTCTGGCTTTTATAGTTACCTATGTGCGTTTAACACATTACCTGCGAAACCCGCATGCGTTTGCGGGTTTATTTGTAAGCCGCGTAAATGCGCCTTTCACTCATCGCGCGTGATCAATACCTGGGAAAATCACACGCGTTTGCGGGTACAAGCAAGGCGAGATTCGTTTTTACATTTATCAGTCACGCAGCTAAATAAATGTGAAGCAATTAAATATCACAAGCTTCAACGGCGAAGGAAAACATCGATCGTGAGGAAACCTGCACGCCTGAGAGTTCTTCATAATAAACTCGAAGGTGTGTGAAGTCCGCCAATTCGCATTGTGCCAGCGTGGTGAGCCGGTGATGGGATGATGATGAAAAATGATCAAATATGGTTGAGCGAAGCAATGGCTGGGTCATGCGTCATGTTCGTGAACGGGTGCCACCAGCGGCAATGGGGCTACTTTATGTCTGCCCATCTTAGGATAGAAGTTAGTCGGTATGCATTTTTGGAACTTTCCTCATTGTGGAAACACTGCATATATAGCATAGTATTTAGTGTATTGTAAATTTGTTTTGAAAAAAGCAACCTCCGAGTTTCTTGCTGGTTCTTCTCGGCAGAAAAGGCATTCCGAACCAGTGGTAGATTCATCGACTATTCAAAAGCACTTGTAAAAGTTTATTTGAATAAAATAAAAAATATTTCTATTCTATTCTAAAGGAAATAGGAGCGTGCAAATGAGTCAAAAATCATAAATAAATTGATTTTATTTATATTTACAATTTAAATCACTAATAATAATATAATTAGGTAATAATTATTTAAATAGGGTATTTTATTCCTAGTGAGAAATAATCTAAATAAAAATATCTACATGAGATAGTTTAGGCAATAAGAAATCGGGAAATATAAGTCTCAGTTCACAAAATTATAAAATAAAGGAGATTGGCGAATTCCATAGAGTTTCTGACCCAGACGAGCCTCAAGCCCACGTTCACGAATCAAACTTCTCATGCTTGTCCTAGTAAACCAGTCTAACAAAAAAATCAAAGTATGTCAAATAAAGTTGGGAGAAAAAGATATTCACTTGTATTGCCATGTAACGGTTATTTATAATGTGTACTTGTGAACAATTATATTTTTGATCCCCATCTTCTAAAAATATCGGGTTTACACAGAAAAATACTCTGAACAATATTAATTAAAATTAAATGATTTCTTAATCTGAACGGTTTTTAAAAATGCTGGGTCGAAATTCGCCAACCTCCTTTTATATTTTATTTTAGTTTTCACTTTTTAGGGTTCCGTACCCAAATGGTACCAACGGGACCCTATTACTAAGCCTACGCTGTCCGTCCGTCCGTCCGTCCGTCCGTCTGTCAGCGGGCTGTATCTCGTAAACCGTAATAGATAGACAGATGAAATTTTCACATATTATGTATTTCTATTGCCGCTATAACAACAAATAATAAAAATTAAATTAAATTAAAAAAATTAAATTAAAATATTTTCATGGGTATATGGAAATATTTTTATTTAATTTTTTTAACGGAACCCTAAAAGAGCGAGGCCCGACTCGCACTTGAACGATTTTTTATCTTTGTTACAAATATGCCAAACGCTCAAACGGTACCCGCCATTACAATACTTCTTTAAGTCATTAGTCTTTAAAGTTCATGCGCTCAAATAGTTTGCAGTACAAGTACAAGGTATTTTGGAAACTATGTGAAAATAAATAAATACATTATTTACTCATTTAGTACCTCATTTAATTCAATATTTTTTTAGATTAACGAAACAACACAATCAAAACACTGGTAGTGTTAGATTTGGATCATCACTTTATATGCATTTATATAGTATCATCACAATACAATACACAAAAATTTAGCGTGACGCACTAAAGTACACAGCGGCTCACATAAGTCGCGCCGCCTTCGGCATGTACCGGCGGTCGCTATTTGTCGGCTTTACAAAGGGCGCCAACCATTTGAGCGAACGAATTTACTATACAGACGACGTCATCACATGGCGTCTAGTGATGTTTCGTCGTTTACGCGCGGAAATTAAAAATGCAATATTTTGGTACTTATCGATTGAATAAAAGTTTATTAAATTTTCTAGTAGTATGTTACCTTAGGATCAAAGGGGTTGTTTCAAATATATATGGAGCCTGGGCCAGGTCTTTGTACAGTCTTTCAAAATGGTTGGGGTCATGAAATAGTGATCATTTTTATTTCTCATTAAAAGGTTCTTTTTACTAGGTACAATGCGAAATTATTTTGCAAAATAAAAGCGCAACAACATGGCGTCCTTTTTAACAATGACACGTACTTAAACGAGCCGTGATGACATTTGACATAAAAATAACCACAATTGACAGCAATTGACATTTGACATACTAGCAATTGACGTTTGACAATTGAAATAACATTAAGATGACGTAACGTCATTACAAACATATACAACAAAAGCAGATGGATGCACTCCGGGAGTTGCTATTCCACAAATGTACCCAATAATCAATATATTTGTACCTCTTATTCACTGTAATACTACAAAAAAGCATATTTTATTTCAATTTCTATGATTTAGTACTATTTTTTGGTATAGAGTACAAGTACCTGGCCCAAGATGAAACAACCCCTTTAGACACTTTTCAAAGAGTAAAATACCCTATTCAAATATAACATTATGTGCAATGCAAACAGTAGTGGTTGTTTAAAAATGATTGATTAACGATCGCATCTCGACCGCGTCTCATTGGCTGAATTTACGTCGTTCTTGCTGCATCATAGCCAATATAGCCAATAGCGTGAGAGCACCGGCCAATCAGAGGTGATTGGGGGCCATCCATAAATTACGTCACACGTTAAGGGGGAGGGAGGGGTCGACGAAGTGTGACATTGTGTAGCAAGGGGCTGGGAGGGGTCCTAAATTTCGTGACGTCACATTTCAATATCTATTATAAGTGTTACGCGCCGACCGCCTAGGCGCCCTTTGATAAATGCCGCCAAACGCATTGCACCTAGCGGTGATTTCTTTGTAAATTTGCAAAATATGTGACGTCACACTAGGGAGGGGGGGTCTCACAAATGTGACCAGTTGTGACAAGGACGGGGGGAGGGGCAAAAAAATCATGAAATTCGTGTGACGTAATTTATGGATGACCCCTTGCGATCGCTACAATGTAGCAATCATTTTAAGCTATTACATAGCTTTTATCGCGGGCTTTGAACTAGGACAAACAGTTTGAGCGCGGCGACCGAATCAAGAAATTCCGTAACGAAAAAAAAAACACCGTCGTTCAGTTAGCGTTCAACATTTTAGAAGTTCTCAAGTAGCTCTATTTAGCGCAGTGGGCGAGCGACCGCTTTCGAGCGCCGATGTCGCAGGTTCGAATCTCACTCGCGAAGTAGTGACAGTTCGCTTTTCTTGTTTTTTGCATATTTTTTATTATGCAAAAAAAATATTGCATAAATATTATAATTGCATAAGTTGATAAAAAATGCTATGTAATAGCTTTACCGCGGCAGTCCCCGAGTGCCACTTAATTTTTTTTTAATTCGATGACAACATAATCATTGACTGCGGTCTCACCTGATGGTAAGTGACGATGCAGTCTAAAATGTTAGCGGGGTAACTTGGAAGGGGTATGGCAGTGTACAACCCATTACACTTAATCGGTTTCTACACGCCATCGTGCCGGAACGCTAAATCGCTTGGCGGCACGTCTTTGACGGTAGGGTGGTAACTAGCCACGGCCAAAGCCTCCAACCAGATCAGAACAGAGACAATTCAGGAATTATATATTCCCAAATCACCCCCGCCGGGAATCGAACCCGAGACACCCCAGTTATAAGACCATAGCGCTCACCACTGCGCCAGGGGGGTCGTCAGAACAGGGTATCGTATAGGGTATCGCTAGATCGTATTAGTATTCGATGACATTAGCGTCAAAGTAAAATAATCCTTGATAGTATTGATTTAAAGTCACAAATTCAGTACAACCGATTTTAACATGGAGCGTTATGGAGCGTATCGTACATACCTAAACGTATAAGAATGCATACACGAAATTGAGCTCTAATTCAATGCTGTTACGGTTTATTTTACTTTGACTCAAATATCATCGAATAAGATTACGAGCAATGTACACTTGCACCTCTGATAAGCTTAAACAAGCCTACAGTTTTAAATTAATAGTATCTTAAACTTAACTGATAAATATATAAATAGAACTCAAGTACATCTGTGATGTTTGCCTCTTAAGTCTTAAGCTCATTCATCATCCAAACTTATATATTTCATTTATAAATACAAAAGTAACTCTGTCTGTTTGTTACGCTTTTACGCCTAAACAGAAGAATCAATATTGATGTGTTTTGGTATAGAGATAGATTGGATCTTGGAGGACTTAAAAGCTACCTTTTGTTACAAAAATTAAACTTGAAGAGGGGGGGGGGGGATGCAGGAAGTGTCAAAAAGTATCAACTGTCAGTTGTCAATTGGTGCCCTCTAATTTTAGTTCCTTGGACCCTCGTTACTGATTACAGCGCCAAAATGACGTCAATTTAGAGGCATACACTTACCGATATCTATACGCCATCGATCGCTTGGTGGTACGTCTTTGACGGTAAAGTGATAACTAGCCACGACCAAAGCCTCCCAGACATTTTCTTTATCAACCGATAGACGTCCACTGCTGGACAAAGGTCTCCTGCATGGACTTCCACAGGTCTCGGTCTTGCGGCGCCTTAATCCAGCGGCTCCCTGTGACTCGTCTGATGTCGTCGGTCCAAATAGGGGGTCTGCCAAAACTGCGCTTCCCAGTGCGGGGTCGCTAGGACCCCAAAGACCATCAGCTCTTCGAACTATGTGCCCCGCCCATTTCCACATCAGTTTTGCGACTCCCAGACATGCGGCTTTTCTCCAATGTTATAGTCTTCTTCGTAGACAACTTCTGATTCTTCTAAATCTTCTTCATACACAATTTCCGGTATTTCTGTGATTTCTATTTTCACTTCCTCATACGGCTCGTCCTCGTTTGATTGTGCCACCTGATGATAACAAGAACAATTTAGGTAATTGAATAGCTAATCATGCAACTGCATCGTAATGAGGGACATTTTAATTCGAGTGCTGTTTTTTGATACGAGGCTTGCCGAGTATCAAAATAGGATAGTACGAGAATTAAAATGACTAATTACGTTCAGTTGCATACAAGATTTTATCTACGACAAGGAAAATAAAATCATCAACAAAATACGCCGTAGGCTCAATAAAGTAACAAAAAATAACTCCGTAAGCCGCCACCAGCCGCCTGTGGCGCCTTTGTCAACAAAAAGTAACTCCGTAAGCCGCCACCAGCCGCCTGTGGCACCTCTGTCGTGTGAACGGTACAAAAGTGCCAGAACTCAGAGCCTTAGCTTTAGGTATCTTAATTTAAGAAGATAACCATTTCGATTCAGCTCCCATACAACTAGCTGCATCAAAATGAGAAGCAAAACCGAAAGAGGGTTCATTTCGATTCAGTTGTCAAATTCGAAATTGGAACTTTTCGATGTTGGAGTAGATAAAATACATACTAAAATCGGTAAAGTGCGAGTCGGGCCTCGCTCTTTTAGGGTTCCGTACATGTGACCAAATGATTTTTTCGAAACTAGATACATGTCTTAGTTCTTAGAAAGTACTAAATTAGCATATGGGGAAAAATGCTCGTTTGTTTTGGTCACAACTCACAAACCGCATTACCGCAAACCGCAATACTATGCTATATATGCAGTGTTTCCACAATGAGGAAAGTTCCAAAAATGCATACCAACTAACTTCTATCTGAAGATGGGCAGGCATAAAGTAGCCCCATTCCCGCCGGTGGCACCCGTTCACGAGCATGACGCATGACCCGGCCATTGCTTCGCTCAACCATATTTGAGGGAACGTAACAACCCGCATCATTAGAGGCTCAGTAAATAGGGTCCCGTTGGCACTTTGTGTACTGAACCCTAAGGATGCCCTCACCTCGAATACTTCTGCCGGCTCCTTCTCCACAGCCTCCAACTTGATCTGAGGCTGGCAGCTGACCTTCTCAGCGGTGACCGTCACCTGCATTGGCACCGGTGCCGCTTGTGGGACTACCCGCGTCACCTCTTTAGCTGCAACCAACGTTATTTATTGAGTAAGACAGTATGAAAACTTATTCATTATTATCCTGCCTGCGCTCAGTAGTGAGCCGCTGATGGTTGATGATGATGATGACGATGATGAATGATTCTAACCTCTTATTTACCTGTAATGTTGGCCATCAGACATCTCTTCCTCATCTCGATCTTGGCCTTCCGGTTCTTGCTCTTGTATGGCGCGGGCATCTTCAGGTGGACGGTCTTCACGTGCAGCTTCATGGAGTTGGACTGCGTGAAGAACTTGCCACATTGCGGACACTCGTAGGGTTTGACACCCGTGTGCACCTTGGATGGATTGATTCTATTCTAACCTCTTATTTACCTGTAATGTTGGCCATCAGACATCTCTTCCTCATCTCGATCTTGGCCTTCCGGTTCTTGCTCTTGTATGGCGCGGGCATCTTCAGGTGGACGGTCTTCACGTGCAGCTTCATGGAGTTGGACTGCGTGAAGAACTTGCCACATTGCGGACACTCGTAGGGTTTGACACCCGTGTGCACCTTGGATGGATTGATTCTATTCTAACCTCTTATTTACCTGTAATGTTGGCCATCAGACGACACCTTTTCCTCATCTCGATCTTGGCCTTCCGGTTCTTGCTCTTGTATGGCGCGGGCATCTTCAGGTGGACGGTCTTCACGTGCAGCTTCATGGAGTTGGACTGCGTGAAGAACTTGCCACATTGCGGACACTCGTAGGGTTTGACACCCGTGTGCACCTTGGATGGATTGATTCTATTCTAACCTCTTATTTACCTGTAATGTTGGCCATCAGACATCTCTTCCTCATCTCGATCTTGGCCTTCCGGTTCTTGCTCTTGTATGGCGCGGGCATCTTCAGGTGGACGGTCTTCACGTGCAGCTTCATGGAGTTGGACTGCGTGAAGAACTTGCCACATTGCGGACACTCGTAGGGTTTGACACCCGTGTGCACCTTGGATGGATTGATTCTATTCTAACCTCTTATTTACCTGTAATGTTGGCCATCAGACATCTCTTCCTCATCTCGATCTTGGCCTTCCGGTTCTTGCTCTTGTATGGCGCGGGCATCTTCAGGTGGACGGTCTTCACGTGCAGCTTCATGGAGTTGGACTGCGTGAAGAACTTGCCACATTGCGGACACTCGTAGGGTTTGACACCCGTGTGCACCTTGGATGGATTGATTCTATTCTAACCTCTTATTTACCTGTAATGTTGGCCATCAGACATCTCTTCCTCATCTCGATCTTGGCCTTCCGGTTCTTGCTCTTGTATGGCGCGGGCATCTTCAGGTGGACGGTCTTCACGTGCAGCTTCATGGAGTTGGACTGCGTGAAGAACTTGCCACATTGTGGACACTCGTAGGGTTTGACACCCGTGTGCACCTTGGATGGATTGATTCTATTCTAACCTCTTATTTACCTGTAATGTTGGCCATCAGACATCTCTTCCTCATCTCGATCTTGGCCTTCCGGTTCTTGCTCTTGTATGGCGCGGGCATCTTCAGGTGGACGGTCTTCACGTGCAGCTTCATGGAGTTGGACTGCGTGAAGAACTTGCCACATTGCGGACACTCGTAGGGTTTGACACCCGTGTGCACCTTGGATGGATTGATTCTATTCTAACCTCTTTATTTACCTGTAATGTTGGCCATCAGACATCTCTTCCTCATCTCGATCTTGGCCTTCCGGTTCTTGCTCTTGTATGGCGCGGGCATCTTCAGGTGGACGGTCTTCACGTGCAGCTTCATGGAGTTGGACTGCGTGAAGAACTTGCCACATTGCGGACACTCGTAGGGTTTGACACCCGTGTGCACCTTGGATGGATTGATTCTATTCTAACCTCTTATTTACCTGTAATGTTGGCCATCAGACATCTCTTCCTCATCTCGATCTTGGCCTTCCGGTTCTTGCTCTTGTATGGCGCGGGCATCTTCAGGTGGACGGTCTTCACGTGCAGCTTCATGGAGTTGGACTGCGTGAAGAACTTGCCACATTGCGGACACTCGTAGGGTTTGACACCCGTGTGCACCTTGGATGGATTGATTCTATTCTAACCTCTTATTTACCTGTAATGTTGGCCATCAGACATCTCTTCCTCATCTCGATCTTGGCCTTCCGGTTCTTGCTCTTGTATGGCGCGGGCATCTTCAGGTGGACGGTCTTCACGTGCAGCTTCATGGAGTTGGACTGCGTGAAGAACTTGCCACATTGCGGACACTCGTAGGGTTTGACACCCGTGTGCACCTTGGATGGATTGATTCTATTCTAACCTCTTATTTACCTGTAATGTTGGCCATCAGACATCTCTTCCTCATCTCGATCTTGGCCTTCCGGTTCTTGCTCTTGTATGGCGCGGGCATCTTCAGGTGGACGGTCTTCACGTGCAGCTTCATGGAGTTGGACTGCGTGAAGAACTTGCCACATTGCGGACACTCGTAGGGTTTGACACCCGTGTGCACCTTGGATGGATTGATTCTATTCTAACCTCTTATTTACCTGTAATGTTGGCCATCAGACATCTCTTCCTCATCTCGATCTTGGCCTTCCGGTTCTTGCTCTTGTATGGCGCGGGCATCTTCAGGTGGACGGTCTTCACGTGCAGCTTCATGGAGTTGGACTGCGTGAAGAACTTGCCACATTGCGGACACTCGTAGGGTTTGACACCCGTGTGCACCTTGGATGGATTGATTCTATTCTAACCTCTTATTTACCTGTAATGTTGGCCATCAGACATCTCTTCCTCATCTCGATCTTGGCCTTCCGGTTCTTGCTCTTGTATGGCGCGGGCATCTTCAGGTGGACGGTCTTCACGTGCAGCTTCATGGAGTTGGACTGCGTGAAGAACTTGCCACATTGCGGACACTCGTAGGGTTTGACACCCGTGTGCACCTTGGATGGATTGATTCTATTCTAACCTCTTATTTACCTGTAATGTTGGCCATCAGACATCTCTTCCTCATCTCGATCTTGGCCTTCCGGTTCTTGCTCTTGTATGGCGCGGGCATCTTCAGGTGGACGGTCTTCACGTGCAGCTTCATGGAGTTGGACTGCGTGAAGAACTTGCCACATTGCGGACACTCGTAGGGTTTGACACCCGTGTGCACCTTGGATGGATTGATTCTATTCTAACCTCTTATTTACCTGTAATGTTGGCCATCAGACATCTCTTCCTCATCTCGATCTTGGCCTTCCGGTTCTTGCTCTTGTATGGCGCGGGCATCTTCAGGTGGACGGTCTTCACGTGCAGCTTCATGGAGTTGGACTGCGTGAAGAACTTGCCACATTGCGGACACTCGTAGGGTTTGACACCCGTGTGCACCTTGGATGGATTGATTCTATTCTAACCTCTTATTTACCTGTAATGTTGGCCATCAGACATCTCTTCCTCATCTCGATCTTGGCCTTCCGGTTCTTGCTCTTGTATGGCGCGGGCATCTTCAGGTGGACGGTCTTCACGTGCAGCTTCATGGAGTTGGACTGCGTGAAGAACTTGCCACATTGCGGACACTCGTAGGGTTTCACGCCCGTGTGCACCTTGGAAGAGATAAAATTCAAAATTATTAAGCTATTGCATAGCTCTCTCCAGCTCAGCGAGTCCCGAAACTGAAGTGGAAATGGGCGGGCCACATAGTTCGAAGAGCTGATGGTCGTTGGGGTCCCAGCGACCCCGCACCGGTAAACGCAGTGTTGGCAGACCCCCCACTAGGTGAACCGACATCAAACGAGTCGCAGGGAGCCGCTGGATTCAGGCGGCGCAAGACCGAAGCCTGTGGAGGTCCATGCAGGAGACCTATGTCCAGCAGTGGACATCTAAAGGTTGATAATGATGATGATGATGATGATGAAGCTATTGCATAGCTTTTATCGCGGGCTTTGAACTAGGACAAACAGTTTGAGCGCGGCGACCGAATCAAGTATCAAATTCCGTAACGAAAATAAACCTAACACCGTCGTTCAGTAAGCGTTCAACATTTTAGAGGTTCTCATGTAGCTCTATTTGGCGCAGTGTGCGAGCGGCCGCTTTCTTTACCGTATGGTGTATGATGTCGCAGGTTCGAATCTCACTCGCGTAGTAGTTAGTGATAGATCGCTTTTCTTGTTTGTTTGTTTTTAATTTTTTTTTTAATTTTTATCATGCAAAAAAAATAAATTGCATTAATATTATAATTGCATAAGTTGATAAAAAATGCTGTTGATGAAAAAGCTTTACCGCGGCAGTCCCCGAGTGCCACTTAATTTTTTTATTTCACGTAGGCCAACCTGTGGCTCTTATGACACGTCGTGACTCTACCGCCGGTTCGGAAAGCGGATTCTGCTGAGAAGAGCCGGCAAGAAACTCAGCAGTTGCTCTTTTCAGAATAATCATTTTACAATATTTTCATTATGTAGCATTAAAATATTTTTTTTATACTATCTTGTGGGCAGCCGGATGCCATGCCGATTTAACCCATGCAACTTTGTTAGAATAGAATAGAATAGAATATAATATTTCCACAATGAGGTGAAGTTCCAAAAAAAGCGTAGGTATTGAATTCAATTCATGTTAAGACGGGCAGACAGAAAGTAGCCCCTATATAGCCAGTAATATCAGTAATGCAAAATTATAATACAATCTAGACAACAGCAATATAACATCGTTCGAGATTTAGGTTGCTAGGTTGCCTAGCAATCTAAATCTCGAACTGTTTATTTGACTGTCATGTAATTAAAATATTTTAATTTGCGATAACAAATATTGATGTCAATAATTAAGATAAAAAAAACTATCCTATCTTTTAAGTTGGACCAAATTACAGATAGTCACGAAGTTTGATCAAAATCGGTTCGGTAGTTTTCGAGTTTATCCCGAACATACACATCACATCGTGACACGAGATTTTTATATATTATATAAGATTTAATAACGGTAATCTAATATAAAAATGAAAGAAAAATATAAAGGACGTGCACAAGGACAACTTATCTCTAAGGAAGAGATTTCTTCCAGAAGCCCTCGAATATGAGATCAGTGAGAACATAGAGGTAGGTAGGTACTAAAGACGGTGGTAGATTCATGACGTGTCATAAGAGCCACAGGTTGGCCTACGTGAAATAAATAATTTTGAATTTTGAATTTTTTGAATTATAAATGCGAAAGTGTGTTTGTTTGTTGGTTTGTCCTTCAATCACGTTGCAACAGAGCAACGGATTGATGCGATTTTTGCATGGGTATAGTAATGGGTAGCAGTGGGTCCTCAGACCGGGAGAGCTACTCTTTATCTCGGATAATCAGATTTCCCGCGGGATTTTTAAAAACTAAAAGCCTTTATTTTCTGAAAAAAGATATTTTTACATTTCATACCTAAAACCTAAGAGACTCATTCTATTTACATTCTACTACTGTTATTACTACTGATTTCTTAAAGTTTCTTCATTTTCAGTACGCCCTTACGACGAAGGCCTCCAGTCGTTTTCATACTTCTCTATTTATTTAAAATCTAAAGTTTATTATTCTGTTTTATCTTGTTCTTTTCTACTAATAAAAATAGTACTTGTGTTTGTGTTGACTGGTGGGTGTCGGTCTAGCTCTCCCACGGTGACCAACCGGCTTGGGAGGCGGTTAGTGTAGTTTCTATGTTTTTATTTATTTATTTATTTATGTGTTATTTTGTATTGAGGCGGCAGAAAAGCTAATTGTATACTGGAGGAGCCGTGGTAATTGTTAATCGTCGGACTCTTCAGTGGTGACGACAGGAGTGAACCGTTATTGTATTTCACTACGTCTGTGTAAAAAAACTATTCATGGTTAAAAAATGAATCACATTAGAAATTGTTTATTTAAGTAATTTTAAATATACTTAAGCTTTTGTTAGCTTATAATATAAGGTAACTCACTCGGTCGTGTCTCAGCAGCGCAGCCTTATTGCTGAAGGCCTTAGGGCACAACGGACACTGGTACGGCCGCTCGCCCGTGTGGGTGCGTATGTGGATCTGAGAACAAGTGACATCCTTACATTACTGCTTCCCTGGTACTGGTAATACTATATATGCATTGACCCCTATAATCATACTAATAATATTATAAATGCGAAAGTGTGTTTGTTGGTTTGTTAATTTGTCCTTCAATCACGCCGTTACAGAGCTACGGATCGACGTGATTTTTTGCATGGATATAGTTGATGATCCGGAGAGTGACATAGGCTGCTTTTTATCCCGGAAAATAAAAGTTCCAGTGGGATTTTAAAAACTAAATCCACGCGGACGAAGTCACGGGCATGGCATCAGCTAGTGAATCTATATCTAGCCTTAACATGGGTAGCATAAGTATGTCACGCACTCTTTAAACATTTCTGTGGTGGTGTCGTGTGATGCGGGTTGTTACGTTCCCTCAAATATGGTTGAGCGAAGCAATGGCTGGGTCATGCGTCATGCTCGTGAACGGGTTCCACCGGCGGGAATGGGGCTACTTTATGTCTGCCCATCCTAAGATAGAAGTTGGTCAGTATGCATTTTTGGAACTTTAATCATTGTGGAAACACTGCATATACAGGGTGGAAAAAAATTATGGGCCCTGGAGGGGAACTACCTTAAATCCTTAAGTTAGATCATTTTACTTAAAGGAAACATTCCCTTATTTTTAAAAAGAAACAAAACTGCATTCAAAGTTTTTCAAAAATTCGCTTGTCTCACCCGGGAATCGAACCAGCTAAAAATTCAAAAAATAACCGTCCGCTATTTTATTGCACTAGTCGATACAGTCGATGTTAAAGATAAAATTTCTCCAAGAAACATTATATTGTCTTACACTCGTCTGTCCTACAAGATATCCATGAAATCGAATTTCTCTAATCAACATTCCCTAGAACTATTCACCTTCAACAAGTAAAAGACACGTTATAATTTTCTTATAAGTCTAACATCCAAAGACATTGTATGAAATATAAGCTTGCTAATTATCTCTAAGTACCTTGTTGAAGATTTAGATAAAATAGTTTTTTTTGTGAATTGAAAAAAAAAAGAATTGCAATTTAGCTTCAACACTGTCAGATAAATTACAATTCTTGTTGTTTGAAAAGTACTCAAGCTTCTAATAAATCGAATTGTTCTTGATATGCCATTATTACACAATTACTAAATGGAAGCAAAACAAAACAAAATCGATAAAAATGCACAAAATGTGTCATTGAATTTCAAAATTGCTGTCCCGCACCGCAACGTTTAACGTCTAAATTTTTAAACTTTTCGTAAGAAGGAAATGTGCATAGAAACGATTTTCTTATCTAAGTCTACAAAAGGGTACTTAGAGATAATAAAATTAGCAAGATTTGTACTTCATACAATGTCTTTGGATGTTAAAGTTATTAGAAAATTATAGCTAACGTGTCTTTTACTTGTTGAAAGTGTTGTTCTAGGTAATGTTGACTAAATAACTTGTTTACTAATTATTCGATTTAACGGATATCTTGTAGGACAGACGAGTGTAAGACATAATGTTTCTTGGAGAAATTTTATCTTTAACATCGACTGTATCAACTAGTGCAATAAAATAGCGGGTATTTAGATTTTGAATTTTTAGCTGGTTCGATTCCCGGGTGAGCCAAGCAATTTTTTGAAAAACTTTGAATGCAGTTTTGTTTCTTTTTAAAAATAAGGAAATGTTTCATTTAAGTAAAATGATCTAACTTAAGGATTTAAGGTAGTTCCCCTCCAGGGCCCATAATTTTTTTCCACCCTGTATAGCGTAGTATTTACTGTATTGTGAATTTGTTTTGAAAAGAGCAACCGCCGAGTTTCTTGCTGGTTCTTCTCGGCAGGAAAGGCATTCCGAACCAGTGGTAGATTTATTGACTATTCAAAAGCACTTGTAAAAGTTTATTTGAATAAAAAATATTTCTATTCTATTCTATTCTATGATTTCAAACCCCTATTTTACCCCTTTAGGGGTTGAATTTTCAAAAATCCTTTCATAGTGGATGCCTATACATCATAACAGCTATCTGAATGCACAATTTCAGCCCAATCCGTCTAGTGGTTTGAGCTGTGCGTTGACAGATCAGTCAGTCATTCAGTCACTTTTTCTTTTTATATATTTAGATGACAGCTAATAGATCAATTAAAAGCACCAAATTTGACATACGAGTGCCTCCGCAACTAATAATATATGGATGCAGGAAGTGCCAAATAGTATCTACTATCAGTTGTCAACTAGCGCCCTCACTAATTTTAGTTCCGCGGACACTCGTCACTGTTTACAGCGCCAAAATGGCGGCAATCAAGTAGGTCTAAAAAAAATATGACAGCAGACTGAGAAACCCTGAAACTCTACTATGCACAATAATGCAAGAGATTGCCCGCGACTTTATCCATCCATTAAGTTAGGTTTTAAAAATCCCGATTCAATCCTCTGTTTTTCTGGGAGATGTTCTCTAGTAGTCTATACTAATATTATAAAGAGGAAAGATTTTTTGTTTGTTTGTACTGAATAGGCTCTGTAACTACTGGACCGATTTTAACCAATTTTTTTACCAATCGAAAGCTAAGTTATCAGGAAGTAATCATAGGCTATAATTTATTTTCAAAAAATGAGGTGCCTGTGAGGAACGAGGAAGCAAATCGCTTAGTGCAGTGCGGTTAGTCCGAGTTTTAATCATTTGATCGTAATACTAAACGATGACATTAGCATCAAAGTAAAACACACCATGATATTATCAATTTAAACTAAAAAAATTTAAACAGACGATTTCAATTTGGAATGTTTTCGTTACGTAAACGTATAAGAATATATCCGTGTAATTGCGCTCTAACTCAACACTGTTATGGTTTATTTTACTTTGATGGTAATGTCATCGTTTACTATTTATAGTTGAGGTGGATTATACGGGTCTGGACGCGAAATTCAAATTAAATTTGGTTTTTCGCAATTTGTAAACTAATACGACAAAGTAGGCTTATGGGATTCTAATTGCGCCAGTGGAATTATCATCTTCACAGGTTTATATAAAAATCTTTACTTTATTACTGCCATTGTCGCAATTAGAATGCCATAAGTCTACTTTGTCGTATCAGTTTACAAATTGCGAAAAACCAAATTAAATTTGAGTTTCGCGGGCAGACCCGTATAATCAACGTTAACTGTCAAATCTTGTACTAAGCGTACAGGATTGTGGGATTTCGACCACATAGCGGCGCAGATTCGTGCGACGCCTTGTGGTTAGATGGCAGAAGGGCGGTGGTGATGAGTTACCTGCAGGAACAGTGGCATGGTGAATGTTTTAGGGCAATGCGGGCAGCGGTAGGGCCGCTCGCCCGTGTGGACCCGCTGGTGGTACTTCAGCGCTGCGTTAGACTGAAACAGTTAACACATAATTGCTAATTAGAGATGTACGGTATATAGTGCGGCGACTAGTCGGTAAAGCCGACTACCGGCGGCTGGATCATGCGTCATGCTCGGGTTCCACCGGCGGGCATGGGGCTACTTCTGTCTGCCCGTCTTAACATGTATTGAATTGTAGTACGCATTTTTGGAACTTCCCCTCATTGTGGAAATATTCTATTCGAACAAAGTTGCATGGGATATATCGGCTTGGCATCCAGCTGCCCATAAGATAGTATAAAAAACTGCTGAGTTTCTTGCCGGCTCTTAGCACAATCCGCTTTCCGAACGGGTGGTAGTCATGACGTGTCATAAGAGTCACAGGTTGAATGACGTGAAATAAATAATTTTGAATTTTTTTGAGTCTTTTAAAATTACAATTAAAATATTAGTCATTCTAATAACAAGTTAGTACACGTAACACAAACTTATACAGTACCTATCTTGGAAGTTACAAATAAGAACTTTGTGTTAATTAATAGGGGTCGATTTTTAGACATTGTCGACCCCCAAAATCAGTTTTCGTTTATGTCCACCCCTGGGAAACCAATTTCGACCCCAAGGGGTCGATATCAACCACTTTGGGAATCCCTGGGCTAAACGCTAGTCTTCTTCGACTAAGCGTTATCCCACTAGGTGGGGTCCGCTTTCCGGCATGCTCTAGCCCACTTTGCCCGGTCTTCTGCATCCGATTTCCGTAATTTATTGGCTCTCAGATCAGCACTCACAATATCCAGCCAGCGCTTTTTTGGACGGCCGCGAGGTTTAGCTCCAGAGACAGCGATGTTAAGACATCTATTACCGACGTAGCTTTGTGGTTTCCGTGCCAAATGACCGTACCATCTTAGACGGGCTTCTTGCAACTAAACGCTAAACTAAACGCTAGTATAACATAATATTACTTACAGCATATCTCTTCCCACAGACTTCACAGACAATATTTTTGCACTTGTAATATCTCTTCTTGGGGCTGGAGGGGTTGCGGGTTTCGTGTTTGACTTTGAAACCCCCCATGTGGACTTTTTGGTGGACGATACATCCCTTCTCTGTCGAGAACACCTTCCCACACTGAAAGTCGAAAAAAAATTTGGGTTGTTGTCTTTGTTTAAAATAACTAATACTATAAAGAGGAAAGATTTTTTTGTTTGTTTGTACCAACATATGTGTACCAAATAGGCTCTGTAACTACTGGACCGATTTTAACTACTTTTTCACCAATAGAAAGCTAAGTTATCAGGAAATAACATAGGCTATAATATATTTTCAAAAAATTAGAGATCCTTAAGAAAATTGCAATAATGTAATGTAACCCAAAGTAGCAAATTTTTGCCTATAAGATGCATTTTTTGGCGTGTGCTTAGAAAACTATTGATGATACATAAAAATTATGTACTACATGATTAAAGTACTCATTATTTTCTACAAAAAAGTCCATGAGGGAATATATCTAACTATCATAGTGTAATCACAGTAGTAGCTTTTGTGTTCTAAAATTTAATTAGATCGCCTTTATTATCGTAGTATTAATTCTTCCTTACTACTACATAATTATAAATGCGAAAGTGTGTTTGTTTGTCCATCAATCACGTTGCAACAAAGCTAAGGATTGACGTAATTTTTTGGATAGGTATAGTTTAGAAACTATGGTTCCCGTGGGTACGTCAGTATTATAAGGTCTGTGCCGTGGGATTTTAAAAATTAAATGCACGCAGAAGAAGTCGCGGGCATCAGCTAGTTTAAAATAAATTCAAAATTATTTCATGTAGGCTATATATTATGTATCTATGGCTCTTATAACACATCTATATAGTATATTCTCCTACCAAATCAGAATGTAGATTCTGCTGAGAAGAGCTGGCAAACTCAGCAGTTGCTTTTCAAAACGAAATAATACAATATTGATATATAGCTACAAGTTAAGTTAACTTAACTTTAACTTCTTACTTATTATCCTACTAATATTATAAATGCAAAAGTTTGTGAGGATGGATGTATGGATATGGATGGATGGATGGATGTTTGTTACTCTTTCACTCTCCAAGAAATGAACTGATTTCGCTGAAATTTACAATGGAGATAGCTCATACCCAGGATTAACACATTAGCTACATTTAATCCCGGAAAATTATATAATTAATTATAAAATATAGGTAAACATACTTATTCAATATTTTCTTATGTATAATTCTAAAAGCCGGTTGACATCAAAAGCTGTTTGAACAGTGTTTGTTGTGTTGTGGACAGGCTTTATTATAAATTAATAAGGCAGTAGTTCTTGTACCTATTCAACCCATAGTTATTAATCGGGTTGAGGTGGAAGACACATTTCTGCCCGCGAAATTCAAATTTAATTTGGTTTTTCGCAATTTGTAAACTAATACGACAAAGTAGGCTTATGGCATTCTAATTGCGACAATGGCAGTATCATCTTCACAGGTTTATATAAAAATCTTTACTTGAAAGTGTCCAGTTTAAGAAATTAATCAAAATATCGACTAATTTGTGAGTAACTCACGTCCAACTCAGTTTTTTGATTAATTTCTTAAACTGGTCACTTTTAAGTAAAGATTTTTATGTAAACCTGTGAAAATGATAATTCTACTGGCGCAATTAGAATGCCATTAGCCTAGTTTGTCGTATTAGTTTACAAATTCCGAAAAACCAAATTAAATTTGAATTTCGCGGGCAGACTCGTCTATTCATCCTTAAAACCGCACATAATAAAAACTAAAATAAATGCTTGCTCAAAACTGTAACTTTTTATACCGCAATGCTTTAAACTAAACCTCATCTGATTGATTATTTATTTCAATTCACAAGTTTTTGTACATAATAAATACAATGTACATCGCAAATTCTGTATAAAGAAACTAATGAGAAAATTCCCGCCAATTCCTCAAAAAGGACTCGATGGTAATAATAGACACGTATTGAATCTAATCACTCCTTACCGTACTGCACTGATATTCATTGGTTTCGTGATTCGGTGTTTTGTGTTCATTTTCAAGATGATGCTGCAGGGATTTTTCGGTTGCAAACGTATCACCACACTCACAGATAATATAGTGGATGGTTACAAAGGAAGAGTATGAAAAATTATTCATTTTATCACCACAGATTACTAAGTGATTACATAAACTATCAAGTTGCAAAATAGGTACAGAATATTTTTTCCTGTGTTAGCGTGGCCTGACGCCATGACAAGATCTGTGGGACGCCGGAAGCGTCACTTTTGACAGTTGACTTAGTTGTCATGTGACATGTAAAGTGATGCCCTAACTCGATTTTTATAATCGATTATGTTAATATCCTTATGGTTAGTTTTTGTCAAATATCATAAGTCCTACAGAACTGAAATTGGTACCTGTCTATAAAATAATAAGTGCACTGGTGCGCTAAGACGTTGAATTTCTAATTAAAATAAACCCCAAAAATCTATGCAATATCCAGGGTAAGACATTTTTCATCCAAGAACTGGCTGCTACCTTGACAAAATAATTAATTTGGGGTAGAGACCCTGCGAAAGAATCTGGAAGCATGGCACAGGAGCGTGGTGGTCCTGTTCTTCAAAAAGGGTGATAATACCTTGCTGAAGAATTATAGACCCATCTCGCTGCTGAGTCATGTTTACAAGTTGTTCTCGAGAGTCATTACGAATCGTCTCGCTCGTAGGTTTGACGACTTCCAGCCTCCCGAACAAGCCGGATTCCGAAAGGGCTTTGGTACCATAGATCACATTCATACGCTGCGGCAGGTTATACAGAAGACGGAAGAGTATAACCGGCCACTTTGCTTAGCGTTTGTGGACTATGAGAAAGCCTTTGATTCGGTGGAAACTTGGGCTGTGAGGTCGCTGCAGAGATGCCGGATTGACTACCGGTATATCCAAGTGTTGAAGTGCTTGTACGAAAACGCCACTATGTCAGTACGTATACAGGACCAGACTACGAGACCGATCCACTTGCAGCGTGGAGTGCGACAGGGAGATGTAATCTCCCCGAAGCTATTTACCGCTGCGTTGGAGGACGTCTTTAAGCTTCTGGATTGGAACGGACTTGGCATCAACATAAACGGCGAGTACATCACTCACCTGCGATTTGCCGATGACATAGTAGTCATGGCAGAGACTGAGAGATCTCAATACAATGCTCAATGATCTCAGCAGGGTTTCTCAACAGGTGGGCCTGAAAATGAACATGAGCAAGACGAAAATCATGTCCAATGCTCATGCTCCGCTCCACCCAGTAATCGTTGAGAACTCTGCGCTCGAAATTGTAGACGAGTATATATACCTGGGACATACAGTCCAGCTAGGTAGGTCCAATTTCGAGAAAGAGATTAACCGCTGAATCCAACTCGGCTGGGCAGCGTTCGGGAAGCTCCGAGATGTCTTCTCGTCCAAAATCCCTCAGTGCCTGAAGACTCAAGTCTTTGAACAGTGCGTGTTGCCAGTGATGACTTACGGATCCGAGACATGGTCGCTAACTATGGGCCTCATAAGAAGGCTCAGGGTCACCCAGCGAGCGATGGAGAGAGCAATGCTCGGTATATCTCTGCGAGATCAAATCAGAAATGAGGAGATTCGTAGGAGAACCAAAGTCACCGACATAGCTCAGCGTGTCGCGAAACTGAAGTGGAAATGGGCGGGGCACATAGTTCGAAGAACTGATGGTCGTTGGGGTCCCAAGGTGTTGGAGTGGCGACCCCGCACCGGGAAACGCAGTGTTGGCAGACCCCCCACCAGGTGGACCGACGACATCAAACGAGTCGCAGGGAGCCGCTGGATTCAAGCGGCGCAAGACCGAAGCCTGTGGAAGTCCATGCAGGAGACCTTTGTCCAGCAGTGGACGTCTATAGGTTGATAAAGAAGAAGAAGAAAGAAGAAGAAGAGACCCTGCGGCTGTAGAGCCCGGGGATTCGAACCATTTTTAACGAACTTTCAAAAAGAGTAATCGAGTCTAACGCGAAACCAAGAGCTGGCAACTAACTGTAACCAAAGAATTTACTTTTAATGTTTGTTACGTTCCCTCAAATATGGTCGAGCGAAGCAATGGCTGGATCATGCGTCATGCTCGTGAACGGGTGCCGCCGGCGGGAATGGGGCTACTTTCTGTCTGCCCGTCTTTGACATGAATTGAATTGTAGTACGTTTTGTGGAAATGTCATATTCTATTCTAACAAAGATGCACGGGTTAAATCAGCTTGCCATCCAGCTGCCCACAAGATAGTATAAAAACTTATTACAATGTAATAGCTACTTATTAATATTGTAAAATGATTATTTTGAAAAGAGCAACTGCTGAGTTTCTTGCCGGCTCTTCTCAGCAGAATCCGCTTTCCGAACCGGTGGTAGAATCTTGACGTGTCATAAGAGCCACAGGTTGGCCTACATGAAATAAATAATTTTGAATTTTGAAATTTTTTTTTTTTTTGAAAAGTATGTAAGTATGTAATTTAATACAAAAATACAAAAGAATTAGCTATATCACACAAAATCCAAGTTAAAAAATAATTTTGTTAATATAGCATTCGTTGAATGGAGTTCCGAGTTTATCGATGTATCGGTCTCAGGCTTAGACAATCAGTAATTCTATCACTACAATAATAGTCAATAACCGGAAACAGAAGTGTTGACCAACTGTTTCAACTCAACCTTCAGGTGGATTATACGAGTCTGCCCGCGAAATTCAAATTTAATTTGGTTTTTCCCATTTTGTAAACTAATACGACAAATTAGGCTTATGGCATTCTAATTGCGCCAGTAGAATTATCATCTTCACAGGTTTACATAAAAATCTTTACATGAAAGTGACCAGTTTAACAAAATACCGAGTTGGACGTGAGTTACTCACAAATTAGTCAGTATTTTGATTAATTTCTTAAACTGGTCACTTTCGAGTAAAGATTTTTATGTAAACCTGTGAAGATGATAATTCTACTGGCGCAATTAGAATGCCATCAGCCTAGTTTGTCGTAGGTATTAGTTTACAAATTGAGAAAAACCAAATTAAATTTGAATTTCGCGGGCAGACCCGTATAATCATCCTTCAACTTTAAAAATATAGAGCAGCGTTCAGTTTATACTTATTATAGGTATTTATTTAATATTATTGCTCATTTAATGGATACACAAACAAGATGTTTATGAAAATCCTAAAATTGAACGCGAATCTAACAGACTTGAACCTCTGTGAAGTACATTGTAGATAAAATCATATAAAATAGATAAATTACACCTCAGAGAATACCTAAATAATATAACTATTTTAAAATATTTTTTTTTTAAACTTAAAGTGATGGATTAAAAGTTATCTATAATATATTTTAATTCATATTTCATAGAATAGTAGGTTTCGCAAAAATATTTTTACAGAACCCAAACGTTTGTTTAAGAATCCAGAAATCTTAATCTTACATCGATCGATTAACGTTTTCGCGTCCATTTTAGGGACAGAGGCTTCCATGTTCTATTTTGTAAATCTCTACTATTCCTCTGCTCTGTGCTTAGTACAAATCTGTCATCACTCATCTGAAACTATTCTTGACTTTCAAAGTGGTTTGAGGTTTCAAAGTTTGTAAACATTGAATAAATCAAAGAATATTTTTGAATATTAAGTGTTCCGTGAATGAATAATGGCTGAATTATTGGCATGTCGCCTGTGCCTGGCTACGGACAACAAGAAGCTGTACGATATGTTTCAATTCAATTTTGTGCAAGCATACGAAAATCTAACTGGAGTTGAGGTTTGTTTAACTTTATTATTTTGTACGTCAGTACAAACCGATTGATTAAAATACCTAGCCAAAAATGAACAATAATAAGGACTAGTTGCTAGCCCGCGACTTCACGTGGAATGAGATCTTTATAAATCTGTGGAAACCCTTTGTTCCTCTGTTAAAGAAGTTATAGTATATGTATCTACATATTCAATTCAATTCAAAATTATTTATTTCACGTAGGCCAACCTGTGGCTCTTATGACAAGTCATGACTCTACCACCCGTTCGGAAAGCGGATTCTGCTGAGAAGAGCCGGCAAGAATAAGAAACACGGGTTGGGTATAGATATACTGGTACTCGCATACGAGTTTGGGGGTGGGGGAGGGTGGGTGGGGGGAGGGGGGAAGCCCCCCCCACCTTTCCCCTTTGGCGGAAATGTATAGTTTTTGAGTAATGATTTTTTTTATAAATCATAACCTCACTTCTTTTACACAGGAATATTGACTTATATAATATTAATTATCCTGTGTTAAATATACCGTTAAAACATAATATCCCTTAGCACGAGGGGGGATGGAGGTGGAGGGAGGGGAGGGGGTGATAGAACCCAATGCTCAAGTTTTTCTAGGCGGTAGAAAATAATAAACATGAAGGCTGTGGCGTGAGTTGCGTTTTGTTCAAGCTACAAATCAAATGGGCTACGCCAGAAGACTCGCTCTGTCGCCCCTTCATTCAGCTTCGTTAGGTTGGGTTAGAACATAAGGAGGGCAAAAGGAGTAGAGTAGATGGGAGCTCATGTTTATAAAATATAAAGAATGACAGACATGGACTGATATGGGTCGAACAGTGTGACAGAACCGAATTGGCCAACCCCGACTCCACGTAGTCTTGTCTGTCCTACCCCTAGTGTTTTTATGAAGCGCGAAGCCATAAGCTCGCGAAGGAGGTCCTGAATGAAGCGAGCCTATGAGGCCGAGTGGAGCGAAGGGGGGAGGTGGCGAGCGAAGCGAGCCGGCGACCTCTGTAGCGAATCGAAGGTCGAGTAGGTGAAGCTGAATGAAGGGGCGACGGAGCGAGTCTTCTGGCGTAGCCCATTTGATTTGTAGCTTGAACAAAACGCAACTCACGCCACAGCCTTCGTGTTTGTTATAAAATATAAAGAATGACAGACATGGACTGATATAGGTCGAACAGTGTGACAGAACCGAATTGGCCAACCCCGACTCCACGTAGTCTTGTCTGTCCTACCCCTAGAGTGTTTTTATGAAGCGCGAAGCCAGAAGCTCGCGAAGGAGGTCCTGAATGAAGCGAGCCTACGAGGCCGAGTGGAGCGAAGGGGGAGGTGGCGAGCGAAGCGAGCCGGCGACCTCCGTAGCGAAACGAAGGTCGAGTATGTGAAGCTGAATGAAGGGGCGACGGAGCGAGTCTTCTGGCGTAGCCCATTTGATTTGTAGCTTGAACAAAACGCAACTCACGCCACAGCCTTCGTGTTTGTTATAAAATATAAAGAATGACAGGACATGGACTGATATAGGTCGAACAGTGTGACAGAACCTAATTGGCCAACCCCGACTCCACATAGTCTTGTCTGTCCTACCCCTAGAGTGTTTTTATGAAGCGCGAAGCCAGAAGCTCGCGAAGGAGGTCCTGAATGAAGCGAGCCTACGAGGCCGAGTGGAGTCCGTAGTGAAACGAAGGTCAAGTAGGTGAAGCTGAATGAAGGGGCGACGGAGCGAGTCTTCTGGCGTAGCCCATTTGATTTGTAGCTTGAACAATACGCAACTCACGCCACAGCCTTCATGTTTATTATTTTCTACCGCCTAGAAAAACTTGAGCATTGGGTTCTATCACCCCCTCCCCTCCCTCCACCTCCATCCCCCCTCGTGCTAAGGGATATTATGTTTTAACGGTAATTATTTTAACGGTATTAACGGTATTATGAAGCTATTACATTGTAATAAGTTTTTTATACTATCTTGTGGGCAGCTGGATGCATATATTGCATATTATATCTTTACATTCTTATTTAGGTATGACCTTACACTAGCGGCACGCTATGATGGCCGGTTTGACACATTACAATAGTGATGTGGAATGTCAATTTATTCTCGAACAAAAAACAATTAAGTTTTGTTTTTGTACCTGATTAAATAGGTTTAATAAAACAAAAATGTATATGTTTATTTAATTTATTTGAACGAACTGAATATTTGAATGAAAATGAATATACATACTTTATATGCACACAAGAAACATATGAATACAAAAGATACCAAAAAAGGTGCCACAAAAGGCCATAATTAATCAGATTCGTCCATACTACTATTTTCACTGTCGTCACTGCTATCATCACCTACATTAATAATTATATGTTCGTTTTCTATAATATTATCTATTTTCACATCTCTTTCATAATCTTCCCTTATTAATTTAACAGTTCTATTCACAACCTTTTCCCAGTCTCCTTTAGTCACATGTTCACAAGCTTCTTCTAATAATTTTAGCATTTTTTTTGTGGTAAATGGGGGTTCTGTATTGTGTCTTGCAGCATATCCCTTAATTTGAGCCCACACCAACTCAATCGCATTATACTCACAATGGTAAGGCGGTAACCGTATAACTCTGTGCCCATGTTCTAATGCTATTTCGTCAATGACGTATCGGATCTTGGTTGGTTTGTTTTCTTTTAAAAGACGTACTAATTCCGCTTTTAACATATTCATGTTTGCATCTACGCCATTTTTACGAAGCCATGCGACGATATCAGCTTTCTTTTGGGATTGGGCAGGTGGCTTGTCAATTTGCATCGAGTGGTATGGGGCGTTGTCCATAATTATAATAGATGGTTCAGGGAGGCTACACAACATTGAGGTAAACCATTCAGTAAACTTTTCTCCATTCATGTCTTCATGATAGTCTCCAGTGGTTTTTGACGCAAAAGCCATGAGAGAACCTTCGACAAACCCGTTGATGGTTCCGGCGTGACAAATTATAAGTCGCGATCCTTTTCCTACAGGAACTTTGGAAGTAGATGCTGCTGTGTCATCGTTCCAAGAACGGCCTACAGTATGGTTAGCATTAAGCCATGTTTCATCCAAGAACACAACATTTTGCCAATTTTTGATTTCTTTCACTTGCCGTAAAAAAGTATACCTTGCCATCGCTATATCAAATCTTTCCATCAATATTTTGCGTTTGTTACATTTTTTGTATCGAAATCCAATGGTCTTCAAAATCTTCGTTAAAGAACTTTCCCCACCGAAGAATAATCCAGCTTCCTTCAGTGAATGCACCAACTTTTTTCTTGTTGGATACTCCTTCTGTAAATAGTAGCCGTAAACATGTCTTCGGATAGCATCGGCATCAAAGCTATCGATGCCTACGACTGGTTTTGCTCGTTTTCTCTTTTTTGGTGTGTGAAGTTTATTTTCTTCTGTGCCAGTCTCGCCATATTTTTTTTTAGTTATCCGTCTAACAGTTCGTTGTCCAATATTAAGCGCATCAGCTACGCGTTCAACCACTGACGTTATAGGTAAAATTGGCCCTCCATTTTGAGCTTCACGATCGAAATAGTTACGAAGGCGTATTACGAACTCACGTGTCTGACTATTTAGAACAGTTCTCTGCGTACGTTCGGTCATATCGACGAAATCCACAACAAAGGGCTTGAACAGAGTCCAAATTAACGAGCAAGGGTCAACAGTAATGCAGTATCAATATTTGAAATCCAAAGCCAGGTCAAAACTATATCACAATCGCATTGCACTGACAGTTTATACTTTTCGAAGCAACGTCAATTCGAAACTGCTGTCTGCTTTGTTTTGCATTGAGCATTGACGCGAGTTTGCCGGAGGTAGTAGTTGTGCTAGCCAGCGATCCTATGTGACGATCGTATTAGATTCCATTTTTAAAAATTTTCAATTTAGAAAACCAAATGCCGAGTTGTGGTATATATCATATAAAAATAAAAATTTTACCTTTTGTATGAAACAGCTGATATTTTTTTGCGATTTCAGAGGTTTGTCCACATAGTGAAAATTGTTCATATTCACAAGTACATTCACCCCTTAAATGGTGCAAACTGATTTTTCTACACTTGTATACATTTTAGAAATCAATTTAATAAATAAATTTTGAGTCCTAAACCTAAAACTACATTCGATAAAATTTATGAATCTCTGCACATCACTATCGTCAATAAAGTAATACAATTATTTCCTTCAAAGTCGTTATCAATTAATACGGAACTTCATGAGCGGACAAACGTCAAACCGGCCATCATAGCGTGCCGCTAGTTTAATATTATAAATGCGAAAGTTTGTGAGGATGGATGGATGGATGGATGTTTGTTGCTCCTTCAAACCACAACGAATGAACCAATTAGGCTGAAATTTGAAATGGAGATAGCTCATACTTAGGATTAACACATAGGCTACATTTTATCTCGGAAAATTAAAGAGTTCCCACAGGAGTTAATAACCTTAATCCATGCGGACAAAGTCTGGGGCATCATCTAGATTCTAGTTTATTATAAATGCAAGTGTGTTTGTTTTGCTGGGTTTTATATCACACAACATCAAAGCAAAAAAAAATTAATGAATAACAAAAAAATAGAAGCCCTTGATTCAATTACTTATTATTCATACAGTTTAACTGCCTCGTTGGTCTAGGGGTGAGCACGTTCGACTACGGATGACGAGGTCCCGGGTTCGATTCCCGGGTCGGGCCAAAAAAAAAAAGTATGGGATTTTTCTTCAAGAAATTCTCATTACTAGGCCGGAGTTAGGAAGTTGGCGGTGAGTCACCCCCGTGCCTCGGAGAGCACGTAAAGCCGTCGGTCCTGCGCCTGATCGATCTCTCTCGGGTCGTGTCGGATTTTCCGTCCCATCGGACTAAGAGAGTGAGGGAATAGAGAGTGCACCTGTGTCTGCACACAAACTTGTGCACTATAATATCTCCCGCGCAGATGGCTAATCTCTGAGCAGGTTGGCCGCCGTGATTGGATTCGGTCGGGAGGACATTATTATTCATACAGTTTAGTTAATGTTATATACAGTTTAGTTAATGTTATATTATTAGGTAGTTTGTAAGGCATAGAACTGTAGCCTAAGCACGAATATTTTCACTATCGAATAGTTAACGTAAAGTTAACGCCGACAAGATATTTTGTATGAAAACAGGCGTTGCACTGTGCGGGCGGTGCAGTCGTTTTCATACAAAATATCTTGTCGGCGTTAACTTTACGTTAACTATTCGATAGTGAAAATATTCGTGCTTAGGCTACTGCACACTGAGTGTAAGTTAGAGAAAAGTTTATTAAAAAAAAGTATAAAGTGTGTCGCCACATCAAAAGCGGCAGCTTCTCAATAGGAAAAAAAAAAGAACATCAAAGCAATAGATAAACATGATTCTGGGTATGGTAGAGGACCTGGAGAGTGACATAGAATAGAATAGAATAGAAATATTTTTTATTCAAATAAACTTTTTTACTTTAGTGCTTTTGAATTGTCGCTGAGTCTACCACTGGTTCGGAATGCCCTTCCTGCCGAGAAGAACCAGCAAGAAACTCGGCGGTTGCTCTTTTCAAAAAAGTTCACAATAAGTACTATGCTATGTATGCATTGTTTCCACAATGAGGAGAACTTCCAAAAATGCATACCTAATTGCAATTGAATACATGTAAGACGGGCAGACAGAAAGTAGCCCCATTCCCACAGGTGGAACTCGTTCACGAGCATGACGCATGACCCAGCCATTGCTTCACTCAACCATGTTTGAGGGAACGTAAGATGACATTGGCTACTTTGGTAGAACCAGTGATAGACTCATCAATGATTCAAAAGCACTTGTAAAAAAGTTTATTTGAATAAAAATCATTTCTATTCTATTCTATTTTAACCTGGGAAAATAATACTGTTCTGGTGTGATTTTAAAAAATCTAACCCATACAGCGCAGTCGCAGCTGGTAAGCTAATTAATGTATTTGAGACGACTTATTCCTGTTTCCAGTTTTCTCTGCAGCACAGCCTGCCTCATTATATCTGCAGTTACTGCAGCACAATGCTGCTCAAATGTGTGTCGTTCAAGGAGAAATGCTGCACAACTCAACAGATATTGCTGAACTCTGTCAAGTCTCATCAGGTATGCTATTTATGATTTTGTACCTAAGTAAGGAAACTGTAAGGAAACCTGCACATATGAGAGTTCCTCATAATGTTCTCTCACACACACACACGCACACACGCACGCACGCACGCACGCACGCACGCACGCACGCACGCACGCACGCACGCACGTGCGCGCTTGCGTGCGACTTGCGCTCAGTAGATAGCCAGCGATGGGTTGCTGATGATTACAAAAATCCATTATTTCTTTTTCTAGTTATCATTAGACAGCCTACGTCTTATCAACCAGCAGTTTGAATATAATCTGGTTCATGAAACCAATTATCCTACAATGTGCATAGAGTATGTAGAACCAGAGATTAAAGAGGAAATAGATGATGCAGACTATGTGGAATTACCTGTCAAGGAGCAGAAACCTAGGAGGAGAAAAAAGAAGAAAATTAAACAGGTATTTATCAAAGTGAGGTCTAGAAGTCTAATAGAATGAACTTGCACTTGTTTGTCTGTCTGTTAGAGCTTATGCCGGCATCCTGCCGGATACCGGATGGTAAATCCAACTATCCGGTATCCAGCCGAATAGTGAAAACAAGGCCGGATAGGCCAGATACCGGATAGTTAACGGATATCCGTTTCATCTCTAGTAATAATTCTTTAAATTTTCCTGTTTAGAAAGCGACAGATAAAGTCGCAGCAAAACAGCTTATACCTTATTTGTTTTTTGACCGATTTATTTTCTGTTTTCTTACGTGTTACATTTTCGATTATCTTCTAACATATAAAATTCTCATGTCGCGGTGTTTGTTACCAAACTCCTCCGAAACGGCTGGACCGATTTTTATGAAATTTTGTGTGCATATCGGGTAGCTCTGAGAATCGGCCAACATCTATTTTTCATACCCCTAAATGATAAGGGTACCCCTAAATATTTTTGTTGGCGGTACGAAGTTCGCTGGGTCAGCTAGTAATTAATGAAAATCATTCAATCATCAACTGCCTCATTAGTGTAGTGGTGAGCACGTTCGACTACGGATGACGAGTTCCCGGGTTCGATTCCCGGGTCGGGCCTAAAAAAAAAAGTATTGGGTTTTTCTGTCAAGAAATTCTCATTACTAGCCCGGAGTCAGGAAGTTGGCGGTGAGTCACTCCCGTGCCTCGGAGAGCACGTAAAACGGTCGGTCCTGCGCCTGATCTCTCCGGTCGTGTCGGATTTTCCGTCCCATCGGACTATGAGAGTGAGGGAATAGAGAGTGCACCTGTGTCTGCGCACACACTTGTGCACTATAATATCTCCCGCGCAGATGGCTAATCTCTGAGCAGGTTGGCCGCCGTGATCGGATTCGGTCGGCAGGACATTATTATGAATGAAAATCAACATTTTGACAACGCCATTCAAACAACCAACTGTCTCCTTTATAGGAAATACTAGAAGAAGACCTGGTGACCTTACAGGAAGATTTTAAACAGGAAACCACTGATATTGAAATCGACAATGACGTCACAAACTACGACAGCGACGTCATCAACGAGGAGCTACCAATCGCTGACGAGCTGAGGGATGTGGAGGTGATATACCTTAGCAAAGCTGAGCAGCTGTCCGAGATCGAGCAGAGAAAGACCTCGTCGAATTACATAAATTCCTTTTATAAATGTGATAAGTGCTTTAAAGGTTTTATAACGGATGCGACGTTCAGGAATCATATGCTGAGTCATGATGAGGTAAGTTTTAGGTCACATGATCTAGGTCATAATAAGGTATTTGACTATATTAAAAATATCGTTTCATTTGGTGTCATCCTAAAAGGTTATTATCTAAAAACATTATTCCATACGACAAAACTAAAAAATAAAGTTTTATTTAATTAGAAAACATTAAATAAAATTGCTATAATTCCGGCCATGGTCACGTGATCGAAAACGTTCCGTGATCTCGAATGACGTCACAGTCCACACCACCTATGGGCCGTGGAATTGTCATTGTTTGAAATGTGAACTGTGACGTCATGAGGGCAAATGGAACGTTTCGGCGGCAATTATTTTTTTGAATTTATTTCTCGATTTTTATGAAAAATACTGAAAATTATGCCGAAATATACGTTTTGTTAGCTTCAGCATAGCATTATTAACAATTTAATGATTTTCTAAAAGTAGTCAAATACCCTATTATACCTTTTGACGTGATAATGTCTTATAAATCGATGAACACCGGCTGCACGCGTGTCACGTTCCGCCTGAGCGTGAGCGTGCAAGCGGGAGCGCGGAACAAGCGATAGAGAGGCACGATCGGCCCAAGTGTTGGCTTGTGACACATTTATTCGTCAATGTTTCTTTATGACGTTATCACGTAAAACTATAGCTCGTAAGCCGACTTTACAGATAACCAATATTTTTTTTAATTTAAAGTACATCCTAAAATCAGAAAAGTACCGTTACCTTACATTAAGTATGTTAAGTACGTATGTAATTGTTGGAAATTATTTATAATTAAAGGAACTTAATAAAACTGCAAAGCAGCTAAAAGCAGTGATAGCCTAGTGGTAAGGACTGTGGTCTCCTATTCGGGGGGTCGCAGGTTCGATCCTGGGTACGCACCTCTGACTTTTCGGAGTCAAGTGCGTTTAAGCAATTAAATATCACTTGCTTCAACGGTAAAGGAAAACATCGTGAGGAAACCTGCACACCTGAGAGTTCTTCATAATGTTCTCGAAGGTATGTGAAGTCCGCCAATTCGCATTGGGCCAGCGTGGACTATGGCCTATAACCCTTCTCTGAGAGGAGACCTGCGCTCAGTAGTGAGCCGTTGATGGGTTGCTGATGATGAAAATGATGATAAAGTTTTTACCACAAATTTCACATAGCTACGAAAAGAAATGAAAATTAAAATTGAAATATATAGGAACCTTCTATCCCTTATCCAGCGAAGTAATTTTACGGTATATTGAAAGATGGCGCTGAAAATGTTTTTAAACTTTAATGATAGATGGCGCCAAAAAGTACTAACCAAATGTAAACTTCACACTCACACATTCGTAAATTGATAGTTTTTTAATGCCGTTTTTTTTATTATAAATAATGAAAATATTTGCCTGGAATTTGTATTTGCGCCTATAAAAAGACCTAAAGAAATGATAAAACAAATTAAATTTAAAAAAAATGTGTATCTTTTAAGATTAATCAAAAAGAAAAATGTATGAAAGTCGAGCTCTCAGGAACTTAATAAAACTGAACCTCTTTCGATGCAACTCTCAGGACAGAGGCGACTTCGTGTGCGAGATATGCGCGGCGCGGTGGGCGGAGGCCAAGCAGCTGAGGATGCACGTGATCAACTCGCACGAGAGAAAGTTCGTGTGCAGGCTGTGCGACCACGTGTCCAGGTCTAGGTAAGGATACAGTATTAGAAATAAAACTTGAGAGTTGTCAAGGGACACCCGGATGGAACGTAGTTCCTTTCGATTAATGAATTTGGCATTGTTGTGTTCGGTATTTTCGCGGTACAATATTGGGTCTCCGTAGCCTTGTGGCTTCTGCAGTCGCCTAACAGTTAAAAGTCGATGGTTCGAATCCCAGCTCGACAGATTGAATTTTCTATTTTCAATTTTATTTTAAATAATTTCTAAATGTGGAATTTTTCCCTAATTTTTTATAACTTAAAAGGTTCCACATGTAGAAATTGTTTAAAATAAAATTGAAAATGGAAAATCCAATCTGTCGAGCTGGGATTCGAACCATCGACTTTTAACTGTTAGGCGACTGCAGAAGCCACAAGGCTACGGAGACCCAATATTGTACCGCGAAAATACCGAACACAACAATGCCAAATTCACATTCAAAAAAGTGTCGATCAGTGTCGAGTGTCGGTTCAATTTTGTCTTAATTTTTTCCGTCTAGCCCCCTTCCGCACCGCGCGATAAGGAACTACGTTCCAATAATTTAATATAATAAATCTTTTTAAAAACCGACTTCAAACGCCCGCGCCACTAACATATAATACAAAGTATATAATTTATTGTTGATTTTTTAAAAAAAAGCTCGACCGATTTCGACAAAATTCAAATGGGACCACCTGGGAAGTATACCCTTTCTAACAAAAAATGAATTTTCCAAATCGGTTCAGGCGTCTTCGAGTAATCGGTGAACATACCTAAAAAAACCAAAAATTCCGACGAATTGATAACCTCCTACTTTTTGAAGTCGGTTAATATATAGACTATAAAAAGCTTTAAAAAAGATGATACGGTACTAGAAAAAATACTACGATCGCGCGATACAAAGTAATACAGCGCCATCTAGGTAACTATGTAGTACTAGATCATACTGCATTGTTTGTCTAGTGGTTATACTCGGCGCGGCGAAACTTGATCCCTATGACGATTTCGTGTTAGTGATGGGTCGTGTCGATAATTTTTTTTTAGACACCTTGATCCCTATGACAGTTCGTGTTAGTGATGGGTCCTGTCTTTGGTCGTGTCGATAATTTTTTTTTTTAGACAAAGGCGTGGCTTGCATTCAGCCACGTTGGTAAACATGTTTTAAAAAATATTATAATGTGCATTTTTAATGTCCATTATGTTGTTGTTGTATTAATTTAAGATTTTTGGCATAGATTAAGTAGGTAAGTAAAACGAAAGTTTCTAACCTTGTTATTGTCTAATAATGTTTAACCCGGTAAACACGTTTTTGCTATATAAGTATATATTTTATCATGAAAATGAATGTTCCCCATTTATTTATTTTGTCTGAAAAAATTTTGTTACAATAGGTTATAATAATATTATAGGATATTTTTAGATATAGCCACACTATTTGGTCGGTCACTACGACGCGACGCGCGCGATCGCTCGGCGGCCGGCGCCCGGCGCTCGCTTCTTCAGTACGAGTGCTAACGCCTTGTATGCGCCACGTGTTTTTTGTTATCGGAGTGTTACTTGTTATTACTGTTTTCTTGTTATTGTTTTTGTTGCTGTTTTGTTATTGCTGGTATTGAAAAATGCCGAAAAGACTACGAAAAACTGTACTCAACAGTGAAACGCGGGAGTTTGTTGTGCGTTTGCGAGATTACTTTGCTCGTGAACAACAAAATGGCGGCCCTTTGTTGCCACTTGACAACGTACGCGACCGTGTTGCTGATGCTCTAGGGATTGGCAAGGCTACCGTTTCCCGAATCACAAAGGAAAAGTTCGGCGAATCATCGATGGAGGAGTTGCCGTTACTTGCCGCCCTAGTCGATAAACGTCACACGACGTAAGTTTTGCAGGACGTAAACATAAATTCAGATTGAGATAACTTCTTGTAAATGTTAAGAATTGTTAAATATATCAACGGAATATCATTACTAATGGTATAAAGCTACGTAAAATTTATAAATGGCATTTTTAGACGCCCCCAATATGATCCCAATTTAATGGTGACGCCACTACAATGTTATATGGTGACATTAGCTGTCAGTGTCATAGGGATCAAGGTTCGCCGCGCCGATTATAGAGAGTTCGACTACGGGTGAAGAGTCTATGTTGGAGCGCGCTTGCCTAGAATAATATCTATTGTAAACTTGTTTTGAAAAGAGCAACCGCCGAGTTTCTTGCTGGTTCTTCTCAGCAGGAAGGGCATTCCGAACCAGTGGTAGAGTCAGCGACGATTCAAAAAAAGCAATGAAAAGCCTCAATAGCCCAACGGTTAAAGGTGCGGACTGAAAAACTGAAAGGTCGCAGGTTCGCATCCCACCCGTTGCACTATTGTCGTACCCACTCCTGACACAAGCTTTCCGCTTATTTGGAGGGGAGAGGAGAATATTAGTCAACTTTAACTTGGCTGATATTCTTGTTTATTTTTTTAAAAAAGCACTTGTAAAAAAGTATATTTGAATAAAAAAAAAACTTGAGAGGTGTCAAGGGACATCCGGATGGAACGAAGTTCCTTTCGATTAATTAGTGAAGGAATTGTAATAAAATTTTATTTCTTTTAAGTTATAAAAAATTAGGGAAAAATTCCACATGTAGAAATTATTTAAAATAAAATAGAAAATAGAAAATTCAGTCTGTCGAATTGGGATTCGAACCATGAACCATCGACCTTTATGCGACTGTAGAAACCAGAAGGCTACGGAGATCTAATATTGTAGTGTAAAAATATTGAACACAATGCCAAATTCACATTCAAAAAAGTGTCGGTTCAATTTAGTCTTAATTTTTTCCGTCTAGCCCCCTTTCGCATCGCGCGATAAGGAACTACGTTCCAATAATATTTCCATTCTATTCTAGAAAATATTTCTTCGCTCTTGTTTGAAAGTTATTTTTTGTTGCAGTCACAAAGCACGGGAACATTCAAAATGGCACAATGGCGTCACGTTCGATTGCAAAATATGTGGAGCTAGTTTTGCGTGAGTATATCTTTAACAGGTTCGCAGGTTCGATCCCGGGTACGCAGCTCTGACTTTTCGGAGTCAAGTGCGTTTAAGCAATAAAATATCACTTGCTTCAACGGTGAAGGAAAACATCGTGAGGAAACCTGCATATTTGAGAGTTCTTCATAATCTTCTCGAAGGTGTGTGAAGTCCGCCAATTCGCATTGGGCCAGCGTGGTGGACTATGGCCTATAACCCTTCTCTGAGAGGAGACCTGCGCTCAGTAGTGAGCCGTTGATGGGTTGCTAATGATGATGATATCTTTAACTATGATGCTCGCGACTTCTTCCGCGTCGATTAAGGATTTTTAATTCCCAGGGGAACTCTTTAATTTTCCGGGATAAAATGTAGCCTATGTGCTAAGCCTGGGTAATATAAGCTATCTCCATTCCAAATTTCAGCCGAATCGGTTCATACGTTGTCGCGTTAAAGAGTTACAAACATCCATCCATCCATCCATACATCCATCCTTACAAACATTCGCATTAATATTAGTAGGATTCATTCATTCAGCCCATAGTTGGCCCAAAACTGGGCAAAGCTCCTCTCTGAGTAAGAAGGGTTATAGGCCATAGTCCACCACGCTGGCAGAATGCGCATTGGTGACTTCACACGCCTTTGAGAACATTATGGAGAACTCTCAGGTGTACAGGTTTCCTCACGACGTTTTTCTTCACCGTTGAAGCTTGTGGAAGCAGCCCACTGGGTGGACCGACGACATCAAACGAGTCGCAGGGAGCCGCTGGACTCAGGCGGCGCAAAACTGAAGCCTGTGGAAGTTAATGCAAGAGACTGTCCAGCAGTGGACGTCTATCGGTTGATAAAGAAGATTATATAAAGCGACACGCCCATTCCCACAAATTGCTTTCGCACTTGAGGCGTAGTTGAGGGACCACGAGCCAGTATGTATTGAATGAGATACTAATATTATACAGAGGAAAGATTTGTTTGTTTGTTTGTTTGAATTGAATATGCTCCGAAACTACTGGACCGATTTGAAAAATTCTTTCACCATTAGAATCCTACATTATCCCTGATGAACATGGGCGATTGAATATTATCAAAAAGTTAAGGATCCGTATGAAAACTTCGATAATGTAACCCAAGGTGTGAAAAAAATACAAAAAAAAATCCTTATATCGCGTACGCTGCGGAAACTATTGACAATAGAGCAAAGTGATGTACTACAGTTTTATAGAGGACACCAATATCTACAAAAAAGTCCGCGATACCATATGTCGAACTATTACAGTTATGTCACAATAACTAGTTTTCCATGTTAAAATATGCAATAGTAACGCCGAAAAATCCTTACACCGCGTACGCTGAAACTATCTTACTAATATTATAAATGTGAGTGAGTGTGTGTTTGTTGGTTTGTCCTTCAATCACGCTGCAACGGATCTACGGATTGACGTGATTTTCCATGGCTATAGTTTAGGAGCTGGACAATGACAAAGGCTACTTTTTATTCCCGTAGTAGCTTTTGTGTTCTTAAATTTAATTATATAGCCTTTATTATCGTGGTATTAATTCTTCCTTACTAATACACAATACACATTATAAATGCGAAAGTGTGTTTGTTTGTTGGTTTGTCCGTCAATCACGCTGCAATAAAGCTACGGATTGACGTGATTTTTTGGATAAGTATAATTGAGAACTGGGAGGGTGACATAGGCATCCCGGAAAATCAAAGAGATCCCGAGGGATCTTAAAAACTAAATCCACGCGGACGAAGTCGCGGGCATCAGCTAGTCGGTTGATAAAGAAGAATATCATAGAAAGCCACACGCCCATTCCCACAAATTACCTTCCCACTTGAGGCGTAGTTGAGGGACCTGTATGCACTGATGTATCCCCCAGCAAATCCACCAGTCACCTGACGCACATCCGCTTGCAGCATCCGTCGAGCAACGCGTGCGACGTGTGCGGCGAATCCTTTATAGGGGAGTTCGGATTGCGGATGCACAAGCGGAAAGCGCATGTGAGTACCACGTTTATAAGTTACATCGACTGCCGTACCTTCTTTATCAACCTATAGACGTCCACTGCTGGACAAAGGTCTCCTGCATGGACTTCCACAGGCTTCGGTCTTGCGCCCCCTGAATCCAGCGGCTCCCTGCGACTCGTTTGATGTCGTCGGTCCACTTAGTGGGGGGTGGGTCTGCCAACACTGCGTTTCCCGGTGCGGGGTCGCCACTCCAACACCTTGGGACCCCAACGACCATCAGCTCTTCGAACTATGTGCCCCGCCCATTTCCACTTCAGTTTCGCGACTCGCTGAGCTATGTCGGTGACTTTGGTTCTCCTACGGATCTCCTCATTTCTGATTTGATCTCGCAGGGATAAACCGAGCATAGCTCTCTCCATCGCTCGCTGAGTGACCCTGAGCCTTCTTATGAGGCCCATAGTTAGCGACCATGTCTCGGATCCGTAAGTCATCACTGGCAACACGAACTGTTCGAAGACTTGAGTCTTCAGGCACTGAGGGATTTTGGACGAGAAGACTGCCGTACCTAGCTGGTAGAAATTGATAAGATATACGCATCTCTTTCCTTCCCGTATCCTACACCGCATATATCCATTCCTTTCATGCATAAACGGAAAGCGCATGTGAGTAACACGTTTATAAGTTACATCGACTGCCGTACCTAGCTATGATCGATGATAATTCTGATATTTCCATAAGTGTAAAGCCGAACTAAGACAGAATATCTATTCTGTGACTTCGGTGGCCCCTCCCATGTCCCTTGGTATACCCTTACCTGTCTACTCCGATTTTAGGTACCTCGGTTTGCTCTTTCAGAATGACGATAATATTGACCGAGACGTGAACAATAGAATTAATGCGGGATGGATGAAATGGCGACAGGTCTCAGGAGTGATATGTGACCCACGAATGCCCCTTAAACTAAAGGGGAAAATTTATAAGGCGGTGGTAGACGCATTGTATGGTTCAGAATGTTGGGCGGTAAAAGGGACGGATATCAGAAGAGTACATGCGACGGAAATGCGCATGTTGAGATGGATGTGCGGCGTGACAAGATTGGAGAAGATAAGGAATGAATATATAAGAGGAACTAGGAAGTCTGAAAAAAGTTTATTTGAATAAAAAATATTTCTATTCTATTCTATTCTATTGTTCCAGAGCTCAACGTCAGTGTCCCAGTGTTCTCAGTGCAAGGCCAAGTTTCAGAGCGTCGAAGCGTTGGCGAGGCATCTAGACCTCGCCTGCGATCAAAACATGAAGTAAATATACCATCTACCCTCTATAATTAATCTAAACTCGACCGCAAAGAAAAAGGGTCGGTTAGAAGAACTTCAATATCTTCAAAGTACCTGACCTAGCTTAATGAAATAAACTAAATTAAAGAATATTTTAATGTGCTTATAGCCCGGTCAAATTAGACCAAAAAATAGGGGTGAGGTTACAATAATTCCCACTTGGCTGAAAATTGGTAGGATTGTTCAAAACACTATTATAAATGAAATGTGAAAAGTCCTCATCGATCTGACACCTGGAAAAAAAATTTACTCGGAGTCAAAGGTCTCAAAAACGGGGGTTTTCGCGATTTTCGGCAAAACGGTAAGTTTTACCATAAAATTAGCCTTGACAAAAATTGTAGATCAGATGATCAGAGGACTTTGAGGCGCAGTTGAGGAATCACGGACCTATTTGGATTTCCCATTTGCATTATCGTGTAAAGCACTTATTCTTGTGACTCATAATGTTTTTAACGGACCTCAAAAAAGGATGAATTTCTCAATTCGTTGGAATCTTTTTAGGGTTCCGTACCCAAAGGGTACCAACGGGACCCTATTACTAAGCCTACGCTGTCCGTCCGTCCGTCCGTCCGTCTGTCAGCGGGCTGTATCTCGTAAACCGTAATAGATAGACAGATGAAATTTTCACATAATATTATGTATTTCTATTGCCGCTATAACAACAAATAATAAAAATTAAATTAAATTAAAAAAATTAAATTAAAATATTTGATGGGTACATGGAAATATTTTTTTTTTTTTTTAACGGAACCCTAAAAGAGCGAGGCCCGACTCGCACTTGGCCGATTTTTTTTAAATGTATATTCACCGATTACTCGAAGACGCCTGAACCGATTTGGAAAATTCTGTTTTTATTTCAAAGGCTATAGTTCCCATTTGGTCCCATTTCAATTTTATCGAAATCGGTCGAGCGGCTTTAAAAAAATCAACGATAAATTATATACTTTGTAGTGGCGCGGGCGTTTGAAGTCGGTTTTGTAGAAATAATTCTTATAAATTATGTTTCTTCTCTTCTTTGTCAACCGATAGACTAAGGTCCATAGGCCTCGGTCTTGCGCCGCCTGAATCCAGCGGCTCCCTGCGACTCGTTCGATGTCGTCGGTCCACCTGGTGGGGGGTCTGTCAACACTGTGTTACATCCCGGTGCGGGGTCGCCACTCCAGCACCTTGGGATCCCAACGACCATCAGCTCTTCGAACTATGTGCTCCGCCCATTTCCACTTCAGTTTCGCGACTCGCTGAGCTATGTCGGTGACTTTGGTTCTCCTGTGGATCTCCATCCATTTATTATGTGTGACAAAGATTAATTTGTTAGGCCGTGTCCACACTGCGGCGAGGGGTACCCATCCGACGAGGGTCTGAAGGAACATTTGCAGCAGCACCATAAGGAGGAGAGCGTCAGCTGTGACGAGGTACGACTTAATAAGCTATTGCATAGCTTTTATCGCGGTCTTTGAACTAGGACTAACAGTTTGAGCGCGCCGACCGAATCGAGAAATTCCGTGACGAAAATAAACCTTACACCGTCGTTCAGTAAGCGTTCAACATTTTAGAGGGTCACAAGTAGCTCTGTTTGGCGCAGTGGGCGAGCGGCCGCTTTCTTTACCGTATGGTGTCGCAGGTTCGAATCTCACTCGCGAAGTAGTGACAGTGCGCTTTTCTTGTTTGTTTGTTTTTTAATTATTTTTTTGCATGATTTTTATTATGCAAAAAAAAAATTGCATAAATATTATAATTGCATAAGTTGATAAAAAATGCTATGCAATAGCTTTACCGCGGCAGTCCCCGAGTGCCACTTAATTTTATTTTGTCTTTACGAGAACCTGCCTCGTGCACTCTATACAAACGAAAGGGGTTGTTTCATCTTGGGCCAGGTACTTGTGTACACTATACCAAAATATACTATAAAACCATAGAAATTAAAATAAAATATGATTTTTTGTAGTTTTTCAGTGAATATGAGGTACAAAATATATAAAATTGATAATTAGGTACATATGTAGAATAGCAACACTCTGAGTGCATCCATCTGCTTTTAGAGCAGGCAGATGTTTGTAATGAAATTACGTCAACTTAATGTCATTTCAATTATTGTCAGATGTCAACTGTTTGGTGTTGATAGATTTTGTGGTAAATTTTATGTCAAATGTTATCATGACTCGTTTAGGTACGTGTCACTGTCAAAAAGAACGCCATGTTGTCGCGCTTTTATTTTGCAAATTAATTTCGCATTGTACCTCGTAAAAGGACCTTTTTCTGAGAAATAAAGAAAAAATAATCACTATTTCAAGACCCCGAACATTTTGAAAGACTGTACAAATACCTGGCCCAAGCTCCATACATATTTGAAACAACCCCTTTTACAACAGAATAGAAAATTCTTTATTGCACAATGCATAACAAGAAATTAAGATTAAAATAAGAAATAAATACAGGGTGCAAAGGCAGCCTTATTTCAGAAGCAATCTCTTCCAGGCAACTCTTGTCTGGAGAAGAAAACGTCAAATGAAAAAAATGGGATATTGCAAGCTGAGAACAGAGAAAAGTTAAAATATGCTATTGTATAATCCATATTATATACCATATTACAAATCAATAAATATTATATACTATATTATAATAAATAATATAACATATTATAATGTAATAACTGCATATCCTTACTAATATTAAAAATGCGAAAGTGTGTTTGTTTGTTGGTTTGTCCTTAAATCACGCCGCAACAGAAGATTATAACAAAAGACATAAAAAGGTTCCGACGAATTGATCACCTCCTCCTTTTTTTGAAGTCGGTTAAAAATAAAAAAGTCTTAACGATCAACCTGGCGCATTGGTTCGAATCCCGGCAATTCGGGAATTTATAATTTCTGGTGGGGGCTTCGGCCGTGGCTAGTTACCACCCTACCGTCAAAGACGTGCCGCCATATTATTATAAAACTAGCTGATGTCCGTTACTTCGTCCGCGTCGATTTAGTTTCTAAAATCCTTCGGGAACCCTTTGATTTTCCGGGATAAAAAGGAGCCTATGTCACTCTCCAGGTCCTCAACTATACCTACCCATGCAAAAATCACGTCGATCCGTAGCTCTGTTGCGGCGTGATTGAAGGACAAACCTACAAACCAACAAACACACTTTCGCATTTATAATATTAGTATGATTAAAGTGATATTCAGGTACAGTACCCGGCGATATATATTGCACATCGGCCTTTGGAATAAAACGCTATTCTATTCTATTCACAGTTCGACTGCATTTTTTTTATATATGTTACGTGATGTGCTCGCCGATTGTGAAGAGATTTCAGTAATTACTACGTGAATTTCTGGCTAGCTTTCCTTGCAATAGTATAGAAATAGCGTTTTATTCCAAAGGCCGATGTGCAATATATATCGCCGGGTACTGTAATGTCCTTGTGTATTCCCTCACTCTCAGTGCAAGCGGACATTCGCCACGGGCCGCTCTTACGCCACCCATTACCAGCGCGTCCACCTCGGCGTGAAACTGAAGCAGAATAAGCCGAGAAGCTTCAAGCGGCCCGGCGAGAGCGTGGTGTGCGAGATATGCGGCAAGAAGTGCAATGTGAGCACACCTTTATACTAGAATAGAATAGAATTTTATTTATTTTATTTATTAAGCTATTGCATAGTTTTTATCGCGGGCTTTGAACTGCGATAAACAGTTTGAGCGCGGCGACTGAAACAAGAAATTCCGTAACGAAAAAAAACCTAACACCGTCGTTCAGTAAGCGCTCAACATTTTAGAGGTTCACAAGTAGCACTGTTGGCGCAGTGGGCGAGCGGCCGCTTTCTTTACCGTATGGTGTATGATGTCGCAGGTTCGAATCTCACTCGCGAAGTAGTGACAGTGCGCTTTTCTTGTTTGTTTGTTTTTTAATTATTTTTTTGCATAATTTTTATTATGCAAAAAAAATATTGCATAAATATTATAATTGCATAAGTTGATAAAAAATGCAATGCAATAGCTTTACCGCGGCAGTCCCCGAGTGCCACTTAATTTTTTTTTATTTAATAGGACAGTCAACGGGTTACAGTAAATCATTATAAACTAAACAGAAAGAAAAAGCATATTTTACAGTACTGTAGACCCACTTAGAGACTGCCACAGCTTGCGAAATAGAAAAAGAATCTAGTTAGTTGGAGAAGAACGAAAAAGAAAAGGGACTTTAGAAATAGGTGTTATAAGATCCAGCAAGCTGTGCAGATCAACTTATTGGATCTAGTGCCACGAACAGGAAAGAGAGACATTTAAATTAAAACTAAATTAAAAATAACACCAAAAACTTAAATTATGAATGAAGTAATGTAAAAAATGCAGACAGAAACTAAAAAACGAAACAAAAATATCTAGACTACATTCCCGCTGGTGGCACCCGTTCACGAGCGTGACGCATGACCCAGCCATTGCTTCGCTCAACCATAACATATTTGAGGGAACGTAACAACCCGCATCACACGACACCACCACAGATAATATGTTAAAGAGAGCGTGACATACATTAGGCTTACTATTACTGTAGTCTATTTTTGACGTGATAACGTTTTATAAATCGATGAACACCGGCTGCACGCACGCCTGAGCCTGCGCATGCAAGCGAGAGCGCGGAACAAGCGATAGAGAGGCACGATCGGCCCAAGCTTGGCTTGTGAACGCTGCCGCCCGGCGCCCGCCAGTCATCGACTCCGCGCTCACGCTGTGGTTAGCGGATGTGTCGCGAGCTAGTTCTAGTTTCTTTATGACGGTTATCACGTAAAACTATCGTCCGTAAACCGACTTTACAGACAACCAATTTTTTTAACAAACGAGTACTTAATAAGTTAGTATGTCTCTCGCACAGTTCCGATATTGACAAAGTGAGATGGGTCATTTTAGGGGTGGGGCCTGGGACTCTATGTTGATTACGTGGACAAATAGCAACGCAGTCAAAATAAAAAAAAAACAGACTTTAGCCGATGCTCGCGATTTGTTACGTTCCCTCAAATATGGTTGAGCGAAGCAACCCATGACCCAGCGTCATGCGTCATGCTCGTGAACGGGTGCCACCGGCGGGAATGGGGCTGCTTTCAGTCTGCCCGTCTCAACATGTATTGAATTGTAAGTAGGTATGCATTTTTGGAACTTCCCCTCATTGTGGAAACACTGCATACATAGCATAGTATCTATTATATTGTAAGTTTTAAAATTCACGCAAAAACGCTCGACGGTGTCATGGCGTCGTTTGTGACGTCACCTCTATGTTGAGTCATATAGTCTAAGATCCCGATATAGAACGACCTTCACCGAGCTGGTTAATGGATCAAACATATTTTTTATGTAATTTAATATATCAAAAAATATATTGCATATGGGTTGCCTAGCAAATTTCAGTTCAGGATATTTTTAATTAATTTTTTTTATTTTTTTTTTTTAATATTTTACCGGTTTGGTTAATGGATAAATTCTACACCAACTGAAAGTATGCAGCACATAGTATATGCAAAAGTTAGGTAGTTAGGTAGGTAATTACTAGTATCGATTTACCTGTTCATACCAGCTGGCAACCCAAGGGTTGTGACAGGAAAAAATAGGCAACCTAACTTTTGCATATACTATGGGCTGCATACTTTCGATTGGTGTAGAATTTATCCATTAACCAAACAAAAATTAAACAAAAATTATTAAACAAAAATTTTTTTTTTAAAATTAGGTAGTTAAAAATATCCTGGACCGAAATTTGCTAGGCAACCCATATGCAATATATTTTTTGGTATATTAAATTACATAAAAAATATGTTTGATCCATTAACCAGCTCGGTGAAGGTCGTCCTATATCGGGATCCTATACTAATAGTAGTTTGTCAAAGTTTGAACATAGATGGTGACATATCGCTTTGATTGGTGTTCAATCCAATATGGCGGAATATTGTATTTTATAGTTTTATTTTATCCAAATATATATCAATCTCGCTCAAAATAGATGCGTTTTTTATAATCCATGAATCCTATTTCATTGGATAAATTCACAATTTCATTGATTCTTGGTTACTGTCACCGTGCCTATTACAAATATTGGTGCATAATAATAATTTAATATAAAAAATTCTTTAAAAAAAAATCGACTTCAAACGCCCGCGCCACTACAAAGTATATCATTTATTGTTGAAATTTTAAAAAACCGCTCGACCGATTTCGATAAAATATCAATGGGACCACCTGGGAAGTATACCCTTTGAAACAAAAAAGAATTTTCCAAATCGGTTCAGGCGACTTCGAGTAATCGGTGAACATACATTAAAAAAAAAAGATTCCGACGAATTGAGAACCTCCTCCTTTTTTGAAGTCGGTTAAAAATACTACGATGAACCATCGCGCGATACAAAGTAATACAGCGCCATCTACTAACAACAAACTAATCTAAACAACTCCATTTTTCCAGACCAAAGCCACTCTGACGTATCATCAACGTATCCATACCGGCGAGAGACCGTTCCAGTGCACCGAATGTCCGAAGAAGTTCAGCGTTTTTCAGAGACTACAGGTGAATCACTGACCTCTACAATTAGTCTATGGTTGACACTTGACACTGGACCGACTGTCCCTATACAAATGACAGCTTAAATAATGTTTTCCATAGTGTTTCTTGGAGAAATTTTATCTTTAACATCAACTGTATCGACTAGTGCAAAAAAATAGCGGGTGTTTATTTTTTGGATTTTTAGCTGGTTCGATTCCCGGGTGAGACAAGCGAACTTTTGAAAAACTTTGAATGCAGTTTTGTTTCTTTTTAAAAATAAGGGAATGTTTCCTAAAAGTAAAATGCTCTAAGTTGAGGATTTAAGGTAGTTCCCCTCCAGGGCCCATAATTTTTTTCCACCCTGTATAATAAGTCCATAGAAAATTTCGTTTTAGTAAGAGACAGATACAGTCACAGTAAAACAGCTTATAATTCCGAGACTAGTAAAGATATTTAAAAAAGAGATTGTGATTATAAATATTTAAATTGTGATTATAAATTAAAAATATCAGTCAAATACCCAATTATATATCAATTTGAAGCGCCACATTTGACTTACATTATTATATACATTACATTTGAGTGTCTCTGGAACTAGTAAAATTGCAAATGGTGCACCGACCTCTTTAATCTATGAAATCATAGACAAATTATAGAGCTCTATAATAATTAATCTATAAAATCATAAATTTATTAAAAAGGTCTGCGCGAAATTTGCAATATTATTAGTTTCAGAGACACTCAAATCGGTTTACAGCACCAAAATGGCGTCAATCAAATCGGTCCAAAAAAATGAGCACCTCTGATTTTTTCTGAGTTATGTGTGTTTTAGCAATTGAATATCACGCGCTTCAATGGTGAAGGAAAACATCGTGAGGAAACCTGCACGCCTGAGAGTTCTTCATAATGTTCTCGAAGGTGTGTGAAGTCCGCCAATTCGCATTGGGCCAGCGTGGTGGACTGTGGCCTATAACCCTTCTCTGAGAGGAGACCTGCGCTCAGTAGTGAGTTAATGGTTTTTTTATGTGTTCCTCCCTTTTTTCCTCCGACATGGCGATCGGTGACTGTTATAGGTCGGTACTTTGAATGGCGTTTTTTTCCCAAGTTTACTCTAGTTTCATTGGTATCTTGCTACAGTTCGACAGGGACACTTAATCTAATAATCTAGGGACTAATGTACAATTTTATATATATACATACTTCTGAAAATTATCTTATTTTCCTGTTTTTGGAACGTAGTTCCTTATCGCGCGGTGCGGAAGGGGGCTAGACGGAAAAAATTAAGACAAAATTGAACCGACACTTTTTTGAAACCGACACTTTTTTGAATGTGAATTTGGCATTGTGTTCATTATTTTCACAGTACAATATAAGATCTCGGTAGCCTTGTGGTTTCGACAGTCGCTAAACAGTTAAAAGTCGATGGTATAATACTGTGAAAATAATGAACACAATGCCAAATTAATTAATCGAAAGGAACTTCGTTCCATCCGGGTGTCCCTTGATACCTCTCAAGTTTTTTTTTTTCGTTTTTTTTTCTTTTGTTTATTTTTTCTTTTTTTTATAATACTATATAACTGTACATAATTCTTTTTCTTCTCAATGTTTTTTTTTAATTGGTTCCTCATGATGATGATGACGATGATGATGAAAATTTTCCTCAGATCCACCTCCGCACCCACACAGGTGAAAGACCCTACCAATGTAAGCACTGCCCCAAAGCTTTCAAACACAAGGCTGCCCTGAACAGACACGATCGAGTAAGTAGAATAGAATAGAATAGAATAAAATTATAGAAAAAAAAGTTTCCATTCGAATATGCTTTTACAAAGTGGTTCTGAATCGTTAAGGTGGATCATACGGGTCTGTCCGCGAAATTAAAATTTAATTTGGCTTTTCGCAATTTGTAAACTAATACGATAAAGTAGGCTCATGGCATTCCAATTGCGACAATGGCAGTATCATCTTCACAGGTTTATATAACAATCTTTACTTGAGTGTCCAGTTTAAGAAAGTAGTCAAAATATCGAGTTGGACATGAGTTACTCACAAATTAGTCGATATTCTGACTAATTTCTTAATCTGGAACTTTCAAGTAAAACTTTTTAAACCTGTGAAGATGATAATTCCACTGGCGCAATTAGAATGCCATAAGCTTTGTCGTATTAGTTTACAAATTGCGAAAAAACCAAATTAAATTTAAATTTCGCGGGCAGACCCGTATAATCAACCTTAAGTGAATCTACCACTATTTCGGAATGCCTTTCATTTATTTTTCTATCGACTGCACCAAGTTGCTATCGAATGCGCTAAATTGCTAACGACTTTTTTAAAATACATAGACTAGCGCTTCACTGCAATCTCACCTGATGGTAAGTGAAGATGCAGCCTAAGATGGAGCGTGCTTGCCTAGAAGATGCCTCTTCACTCTTGATTTAAAGGTACCCAAGTTAAAGTCAGTTGGAAAAATGGTAGCCGGAAGGGCATTCCAAATTTTGACTGACTTGACTGCGCCAAGTTATTACCGACTGCGCCAAGTTACTACAAACTGCGACAAGTTATAGGTCGCGGTACGAAAGTCTAGCGCTGAACAAAATAGCTCCGCATGGGGTACTGTCGCGCAACCAATGACGACGGCCGGAATGCGACTGGAGAGCCAATCAGCGCCATGATACATTATTTTCGACATCTGCGCAATAATGGTCACCGCTAGACTTTCGTGCTGATACCTATACTACCGATTGTGCCAAGTTACTACCGATCTTTGAGAGGGTGGCTCCTGAATAAATCATTTTACTCAAAGAATTTTTAGACATTTATTATGACTACTCCTTTATATTAACCTTTATTATATAGATTGATTTAATTTGTGATTCTGTCGTGTATGGTATCTACTTTATTAATTTTTGACATAACTTTTATACATAGAAATAGGAAAAGGTAGTCGTAATTCCTAGTTACATGCTTGCACCTAATTTGTACCCGCATATATTCAAATAAAGAATTGAATTTTTTTAAAAAATATCAGCCAAGTTGAAGTTGACTAATATCCTCCTCTCCCCTCCAAATAAGCGGAAAGCTTATGTTAGGAGTGGGTACGACAATAGTGCAACAGGTGGGATTCGAACCTGCGACCTTTCAGTTTTCAGTCCGCACCTTTAACCGTTGCGCTATTGAGGCTTTAAATTAAATTGTACCCGCATACATGCAAATAAAGAATTGAATTGAATTGATTGCGCCAAGTTATTACCGACTGTGCCTAGTTTCTTTCGACTACGCCAAGTTTCTATCGATTGCGATTATCCAAGTATAAAATCGACTCGTTACATTCCAGGTGCAAAATTTTATATTTATGAATGATGATGTATTTAAATTAGGAATTGTTTTGACGTGACAACGTCTTATAATTCGATAGAGCCGGCTGCACGCACGAAAAAACATGACTCATGCGGCGTTACCTCGCTCTGAGGCGTTCCATGTAAGGCTTGCAGTGCAAGCGAGAGCGCGGAACGAGCGACAAAGAGGCACAATCGGCCTTTGCGTTCGGCAGCGTGCGACATCCGTCTCTCTCCTACTTGAGTGAGCGATGCGTCTGCGTGGACAGCTGCTATACTATAGTACATTTACATGTTTTGATCGAGTATCAAGTGCAGTGAAAAGTGAATGTGGTGTCAATTGTTTATAGCAACGATAATTACGACGTTGTCACGTTCAACTATCTTCAGTAAACCGACTTTACAGACAACCAATTGTTTTTTGTATGTTTTCACTAGTTTTGCACGCTATTGTATGGCCATATGTGGTGGATATAAAATCGGCTCGTTACATTCCAGGTGCACACCGGGGCGAAGCCCTACAGCTGCTCCCACTGCGGCAAGTCGTTCTCTCAGTCCAACTCGATGAAGTTACACATAAGCACAGTACATCTCAAGCTGCCGGCGCCGTACCGCGCGCGGCGAGCCAAGATCGTGTGATACTTTGTAAATACATGTATATGGAACGTAAGTTTCTTATCGCGCGGTGCGGAAGGGGGCTAGACGGAAAAAATTAAGGAACCGACACTCGACACATTTTTGAAACCGACACTTTTTTTGTTGAATGTGAATTTTGCATTGTGTTCGGTATTGTCGCGATACAACATCGGGTCTCCGTAGCCTAGTGGCTCCGGCAGTCGCTTAAATGTTCAAAGTCGATGTTTCGAATCCCAGCTCGACAGACTGAATTTTCTATTTTCAATTTTATTTTAAATAATTTCTACATGTGGAATTTTTCCCTAATTTTTTATTGTATAAATTGGATAAAATGTTATTGTACTACTAACGCCATCTGTTAAAAATCCAGAGTAACTCTTTGGTCTTGTAACATTGCTGCAATAGAAATAAACTAAATATAATTCATCGTAGTTAATCAATTTAATACTAGATGACACCACTAGTTTATTACAATTCCATCACTAATTAATCGAAAGGAACTTCGTTCCATCCGGGTGTCCCTTGACACCTCTCAAGTTTTTTTTACTAGCTGATGCCCGCGACTTTCGTTTTAGTTTTAAATATCCCTCGGGAGCTCTTTGATTTTCCAGGATGAAAAGTAGCCTATGTCACTCTCCAGGTCCTCAACTATGCCCATGCAAATCACGTCGATCCGTAGCTCTGTTTCTTGACAAATCACGTCGATCCGTAGCTCTGTTGCCTGACAAATCACGTCGATCCGTAGCTCTGTTGCCTGACAAATCACGTCGATCCGTATCTCTGTTGCCTGACAAATCACGTCGATCCGTAGTTCTGTTGCCTGACAAATCACGTCGATCCGTAGCTCTGTTGCCTGACAAATCACGTCGATCAGTAGCTCTGTTGCCTGACAAATCACTTCGATCAGTAGCTCTGTTACCTGACAAATCACGTCGATCCGTAGCTCTGTTGCCTGACAAATCACGTCGATCCGTAGCTCTGTTGCCTGACAAATCACGTCGATCCGTAGCTCTGTTGCCTGACAAATCACGTCGATCAGTAGCTCTGTTGCCTGACAAATCAACAAACAACACTTTCGCATTTATAATACGCTAAAATAGTGTTTACTGTATAAATATGAATTTAATTGAAACGAAAATATACTGTATTGTACACAAAAAGGTTTCTTATTTGATGACGATGATTTTATCGTTCATTCACTCATTCGTAGCTAACCCTTGCCTACACTTGATCGCGTAAACGTAATCTAGCTATGCTAGATTTGGCAGTTTAAATTAAACTGATACCCCTAAGCAGAAGCAGTGATAGCCGAGTGGTTAATACTGAGGTCTCCTATTCGGGGGGTCGCAGGTTCGATCCCGGGTACGCACCTCTGACTTTTCGGAGTCAAGTGCGTTAAAAAAATTAAATATCACATGCATCAACGGCGAAGGAAAACATAATGAGGAAACCTGCATATCTGAGAGTTCTCCATAATGTTCTCAAAGGTGTGCGAAGTCCGCCAATTCGCACTTGACCATTGTAACCAATTTTATAGTTAATCCATGATTAACACTGGACTGGCTGTTCACAAATGACAACTTAAATTGTGGATCAATTTGAAGCGCCACATTTGACATACGAGTGTCTCTGGAACTAGTATAGGGATGTAGGAAGTGCCAAAAAGTATCAACTGTCAGTTGTCAACTAGTGCCCTCACTGATTTTAGTTCCTTGGACATTCGTACTGTTTACAGCGCCAAAATGGCGTCAATCGAGTAGGTCTAATAAATATGACAGCGTCTATCCAGTTGTATTTAAAGAGTAGATTTTTAGCGCTGTTGCCTTATAACCGGGAGGTCTCGGGTTCGATTCCCGGCGGGGTCAATTTGGGAATTTATAATTTCTGAATTATCTCTGGTCTGGTCTGGTGGGAGGCTTTGGCAGCGGCTAGTTACCACCCTACCGTCAAAGACGTGCCGCCAAGCGATTTAGCGTTCCGGCACGGTGGCGTGTAGAAACCAATTAGGAGTATGGGTTGAATGTTCACTGCCATACCCCTTCCAAGTTAGCCCGCTACCATCTTAGACTGCATCGTCACTTACCATCAGGTGAGATCGGAGTCAAATACTAGCTTGTCATCAAATAAATAAATAAAAAAAGTATTCATAGAGTTATAGAGGTCAGTGAACATGTTGGGCTATGGCCTAAGCCCTAAACGCTTCTTCTTTTGAGAGCAGCCCCTCTTGCCAAGTTACACTTCGTTGTGTCTATTCTCTTTCTACGATCGTTGTCACTTGAGGTTTTGGTTAGGGCTAGACTAGATGGCACTGCAGTTGATCAAAGACAGAAGTTTATTGATAATATTTCGCGGCGTTTTGTATTATAAATGTTTTAAATGCTAAAAAAACAATATAAAATGCCGCGAAATATTATCAATACACTTCTGTCTTTGATCAGCTGCAGCGCCATCTAGTCTAGCTCTAGCCAAGACTTCAAGTGACAACGATCGTAGAAAGAGAATAGATACAACGAAGTGTAACTTGGCTAGAGGGGCTGGTCCTCGCCCAGTAGTGGATAGCAATTTCTTGGGATGATATTTGAAAAAATGGGAGTTTCAAATAAAACTGCGAAGTAAATATTTTGTAATAAAGTTACACGTTTAATTCTACTTACAGGTGTCGGTGTTTTTTTTTAAATATTTTTTGAAAAACGATTTTCCAAAAGGCGTCTTTCTACAGCCAATCAAATTTTTACAATTTACCATCTAGTAAATATTTAATTTATTTTCCGAATATTTTTTTTCCTAAAAAAATTACACCTAGTTTTACAAATTGAAACTATAAAATTTAATGGCAGATTCTGCGAACTTATACCGAAAACAAAACAGGAAAGAAATAATTTAAATGCAGCAAGCATTACATACATTTTTCGTTCATTTAATATTTTATCTATATAAATAAAAATGAATGTTGGTAAGCGCATAACTCAAGAATGGATGGACCAATCCGGTTAATTTATTTTTTTGTATATTCCTTAAGGTCCACAGAAGGTTTTAATACTTATTAAAAAAAAAACAAAAAAAAATTTTGGCGGTACGAAGTTCGCCGTGTCAGCTAGTAAAAAATAATAATGGGTCATAATTATAATATCGACATTTTGAAAAAATTATTACTTTTTCTAAAATGACTTTGAAAAACAATAATTTTAATTTTTTCTTCGAAAAGGTAAAAAAAGATTTTGGTTTATCGGGTGTTTTACATTTCAAAAATGCATGAAGTTCATTTTAAATTGGTACAATATGCGTTTAATTACCTAATTATTTAAACAAAATATAAAAAAGATGATTTTTTCTAATATTTTTTACATAATAAATATAATAGTGATGTGTTTAAGTATTGCTTAATATTGCACTTAAAATTAATTATCTTTTATACAATTTTGGGACTGGATCTATTAATTACGTCACTTAATTTTTTATATGACTGACTATGCACATAAACGCAACCGTCAAATTTGTTTGCTTTTATTCTTCTTCTTCTTTATCAACCTATAGACGTCCACTGCTGGACAAAGGTCTCCTGCATGGACTTCCACAGGCTTCGGTCTTGCGCCGCTTGGATCCAGCGGCTCCCTGCGACTCGTTTGATGTCGTCGGTCCACCTGGTGGGGGGCCTGCCAACATTGCGTTTCCCGGTGCGGGGTCGCCACTCCAACACTTTGCTTTTATTGCCTTGGCTTAAAATAAAAAAAGATTTAATTTAATTTTATAGTGACGTAGTTAATGGAACCATTAAAAACATAGGAAAAATAGGTTACACACATAGGTAATAGAGAATAATATAATATATTATATTTTTTAAATTATTACTAAAATAGCGTAGGTATATATCACTAACACGTGTTTATTGCTTAATAATAATTATTTAATATTACTACGTAATTATTAATAAATTCATTCATATGGATGTGATGTTATTTTTTCATTAGGGTTTATAATTTGGTGTTATTTGAAATTATAATTTTATAAAGGCTGAATAAAAGGCTTTACTATCGACGATAAAACAAAAATTAAAAAAAACCCATTTTACTTTATAACTTTTAAGACTAAGAGCAATTTGCTTAAATTCTAAATGCTAGGTATTTATATTATTTGTTTAAGGTAATTTTTTATTTCTATTTATATAAGTATAGAAAATTTTAAGAAAGCTTTCAAGTAACACCAAATCTATGTTTAGAAATTAATGACAGATAAGCGTTACACATAGATACTAAATGTTATTTTTATGAAATGGACCTTATGAAAAACATTTAGGGACAGCCAAACCATTGTTAATCACAGATTAATTTTGGAGATCAGTGCTTAAGAGGTAATCGGGCGTAGACAAAAAATATTTTTGTATTAAGTAGTGGCTTTTTGAAAAGAATTTTAATTTAATTTAGAAATTGTTTCTTTATTGGCACGAAGTTCCTTATCGCGCGTTGCGAAAGGACGGAAAAAATTAAGACCAAAAGTTGTAACGACACTTTTATACATTTTTTGATGGCCTAAAAAATATCTTATATAATAATTTCAATGAGTTGTGCATCGCTCCCGTGGCGCAATTGGCTCGCGTGCGGCTGTTAACCTAAAGATTGGTGGTTTGAGCCCGCCCGGGGGCGCGCAATTTTCTTTTCACAGTCATACCTAGAAGATTGTTTATGTTTAAGTAGGTAATCGGGATATATTTATTGCGGTAAACAAAGAAATGTCTCAAAAAATACAGAAAATCATTTACTGAGGTATACTACGTATTTTTCTTTTTATGCTGTTTCATAAGGTCCTTAAAATATATACAGGATTTTAAATGGCAATGAGTGTTGTGCATAAATTAAGCGTAATTATCATTAACGCTAAATTCTCAGTCTAGTTAAACATAATTTCTAAACTTAACTAAGTTAGAAAATGCTTTTTTATTAATAGGGTAATGTGGTTTAAGTTGCAATTGCCTTAATTTTTTTTATTTTAACATAATGAACGTTCGAATTTATTTATTTAAAGTTTTTTTTTAATCAAACAGTCATGGTGGGTAACATTAGAAGCGCGTGGTAACTTTATAAAACGTTTTTTGGTAGCATTTTATGGAAATGAAAGGTACCCAAAAACCAATCAGCACATTTCAATGTACGCATGCGATTTTAATGTTACCTACATTTACTGCACTAGTATAAAGTAAATATTTGAAAAATATAGATTTTTAACGAATTTTCCATAAAAATTACGATCGCCATGATGAAATAGCTCATCTGCCGATATAAATAATATTTTTACGTAATTTTTATGTAAGATACCATTACAATACACTATACAAAGTTTTTGGTGTTGAAACTAACCGTTTTACGATTATCTTAAAGGAATAATAGTCACTCCATATTATTTTAACTCATATAGGTATTAGAAAAAAATATATATTTACTGAAATATTGTGCGCCTGAAAAAAAAGACCCCTCTGAGTACGGAATTTTTATTTTTGGTGTTTTCATAATATGGCATGGTAGAAAAACAACAACCAAGTTAAAATACAGTCGATAATCTGTAGACAATTAGTCACTTTAAAGCCGACCTATTATTTATTTGTAGAAAGGAGTGACTAATGACATCTGCCATTGCGATTGTGTAAGAAATTCGTATTCCTTGGACAGCTTAAAACGTATGTTTGACAAAAGGGATCTATTGGCATCATATTGGCTCCCGGTTAACATTGACAAGTGAGCGTGAAGTAATCAGTTTTTTTTTTAACAAACGAGTCTCTCGCACATTTCCGATATTGAAATGAGATGGGTCATTCTTAATAGAGGGATACTGAGTATGTCTCTTGCACATTTCCGATATTGACAGAGTGAGATGGGTGATTGCTAATAGTGGGATACTGAGTATGTCTCTTGCACATTTCCGATATTGACAGAGTGAGATGGGTCATTGTTAATAGCGGGATACTGAGTATGTCTCTTGCACATTTCCGATATTGGCAGAATGAGATGGGTCATTGTTAATAGTGGGATACTGAGTATGTCTCTTGCACATTTCCGATATTGGCAGAATAAGATGGGTCATTGTTAATAGTGGGATACTGAGTATGTCTCTTGCACATTTCTGATATTAACAGAGTGAGATGGGTCATTGTTAATAGTGGGATACTGAGTATGTCTCTTGCACATTTCCGATATTGACAGAGTGAGATGGGTCATTGTTAATAGTGGGATACTGAGTATGTCTCTTGCACATTTCCGATATTGACAGAGTGAGATTGGTCATTGTTAATAGTGGGATACTGAGTATGTCTCTTGCACATTTCCGATATTGACAGAGTGAGATGGGTCATTGTTAATAGTGGGATACTGAGTATGTCTCTTGCACATTTCCGATATTGGCAGAATGAGATGGGTCATTGTTAATAGTGGGATACTGAGTATGTCTCTTGCACATTTCTGATATTAACAGAGTGAGATGGGTCATTGTTAATAGTGGGATACTGAGTATGTCTCTTGCACATTTCCGATATTGACAGAGTGAGATGGGTCATTGTTAATAGTGAGATACTGAGTATGTCTCTTGCACATTTCCGATATTGACAGAGTGAGATTGGTCATTGTTAATAGTGGGATACTGAGTATGTCTCTTGCACATTTCCGATATTGACAGAGTGAGATGGGTCATTGTTAATAGTGGGATACTGAGTATGTCTCTTGCACATTTCCGATATTGGCAGAATGAGATGGGTCATTGTTAATAGTGGGATACTGAGTATGTCTCTTGCACATTTCTGATATTAACAGAGTGAGATGGGTCATTGTTAATAGTGGGATACTGAGTATGTCTCTTGCACATTTCCGATATTGACAGAGTGAGATGGGTCATTGTTAATAGTGGGATACTGAGTATGTCTCTTGCACATTTCTGATATTAACAGAGTGAGATGGGTCATTGTTAATAGTGGGATACTGAGTATGTCTCTTGCACATTTCCGATATTGACAGAGTGAGATGGGTCATTGTTAATAGTGGGATACTGAGTATGTCTCTTGCACATTTCCGATATTGACAGAGTGAGATTGGTCATTGTTAATAGTGGGATACTGAGTATGTCTCTTGCACATTTCCGATATTGACAGAGTGAGATGGGTCATTGTTAATAGTGGGATACTGAGTATGTCTCTTGCACATTTCCGATATTGGCAGAATGAGATGGGTCATTGTTAATAGTGGGATACTGAGTATGTCTCTTGCACATTTCTGATATTAACAGAGTGAGATGGGTCATTGTTAATAGTGGGATACTGAGTATGTCTCTTGCACATTTCCGATATTGACAGAGTGAGATGGGTCATTGTTAATAGTGGGATACTGAGTATGTCTCTTGCACATTTCCGATATTGACAGAGTGAGATTGATCATTGTTAATAGTGGGATACTGAGTATGTCTCTTGCACATTTCCGATATTGACAGAGTGAGATATGTTATTTTAGGGGTGGGGCCTGGGACTCTGTGTTGATTACGTGGACCAATAGCAACGCGTGTCAAAATTTTCGATACTCGTTTGTTAAAGAAAACAGACTATAACAGCAAATACAACGTGCTGTCATAAAAAAGATGGCGGCGTTAGGGTTAGGCGGGATCGAATCAGAAATGAGGAGATCCGTAGGGGAACCAAAGTCACCGACATAGCTCAGCGAGTCGCGAAACTGAAGTGGAAATGGGCGGGGCACATAGTTCGAAGAGCTGATGGTCGTTGGGGTCCCAAGGTGCTGGAGTGGCGACCCCGAAGAGTGTTGGCAGACCCCCCACCAGATGGACCGACGACATCATTAAACGAGTCGCAGGGAGCCGCTGGATCCAGGAGGCGCAAGACCGAGGCCTGTGGAAGTCCATGCAAGCGACCTTTGTCCAGCAGTGGACGTCTATCGGTTGATGAAGAAGAAGAAGTTATGGTTAGTTCCGCCTTTGGCCACGCGCCAAAAGATCCTTGTCGCCCTGTACCTATCTATATAAACTGATAAATGAAACCTTACGTTTTGTGCTGTCAAATGAATACGATATTCTTACACAATCGCACGTCTGGGTGGGTTAGTGACATCATTTTGTACAGTGCCATGAACTTATCTGATCAGGGTCAATGACCGTTATAATTAACCTATGATTCACACTGGACCGGCTGCTTCCATGCTTTTTTGGACCTACTTGATTGACGCCATTTTGGCGCTGTAAACAGTTACGACTGTCCAGGGAACTAAAATTAGTGAGGGCAATAGTAAGTAGTGCCTAGTTGATAACTGACAGTTGATCCTTTTTGTCACTTCCTGCATCCATATATTATTAGTTCTAGAGGAGCGTGTATGTCAAATGTGGCACTTCAATTGATCCATAATTTAAGCTGTCTAAGCTTAAATAAATACAGATTGCTAACGTATTATGTACATTAGAACAATTATCGCGTAAATCAAGTTATTAATCCGCCAATACAACTACGCGAAGAACACTTAAAAGTAAAACGCTCTAAAAATTTACTATTTTTATTTTGTATTATTTTTTATTTTGAAAAATCAAGAATTAGAATTGACGAATCTGAAACATAAAATACGTTATTTATCGTCGGTTTCAACAATAAAATATAACCAGTAATCCTAGTAACGCCACCTAGGATCATTTTAGCGTAATTTGAACAATACGAAGAATTAGCAATCTGTTTCTTAATAATGCCTGCTTGAAGGTACTTGAAGTATACGAGACAGAAAACACAGGCATTCCACACGTCTTAGCGGTTTGTTTCACAAACATTGAAAGAAATTAGGGGGCGTTCATAAAATACGTGAGATGTTTAAGAGTGGGTGTGCGCTCGTTAACAGTAAACAGATTTGATTTTTACAGTAGTAGATCAAGTTTCAACTGTCCGAAAAAAAACACGCAAAAATTACATCATACTGCCAAGGGCACAACTTGGGCAAAAACATAAAATGATGAAATTTGTTCGATAATAAAAAATCGCGAAGTTAGGTCTAATTTTTAACCAATATTCATTTATTTTCAATGTGTTGCATATTACAGAGCCAAAATTTTTACATTAAATTCCGATTGATATTATCAAGAGAGTAGCCTAGCGAATTGAAAAGAAAATGAATATTTTACGAGTTAGGCAAAGTATTTTGGCTTACTACACTCCTATTCCGCGCAAAACGCTTTCTTTTGTCGCGCCTCACATGAGGTTGTGGCTATGTTTTATCTCATCGCGAAATCTGATTTTTTTTGGGGTTACACGCGCTCTTAAGGGGGGGAGGGGGTCAAGTCAAATCTCATATAATCTTACGTTGGAGAGAGGAATAAAATTATACTATTTTGGTCCATTTAATCTAGATTGTACATGCTTAAGATTTTGCAATATTGATTACTAGTCTTAACTAGTCGTAAATAAAAGCACGAAGCAAATTTTTTTTCTTTTTACAATAACAATCCAACGCGTTTACGTAAGAAACCCACATTTTGAAAAATCTTACGTGAGATTGGGGGATGGGGGAGGGAGGGACAGAAAATTTGAAAAAAACACCTCACGTAATTTATGGACGCCCCCTTATGTGCTGTTACAAAACAGGCGTATTTTATTATATTAAATGACGTCACTTAGCTACCCACCCATTAACGTTTAAACCTACGTCCCATACATATTTCTAATAATTACATTTAGGTATATTTATCTCTAATACAGACCATTTTTGAATATTACGATAGTAATTATAAATAATTTTATTTCATTTTAAGTGTCTGTAACTTTTACTTGTAATACAAAAGTTGGGACTTATAAAAAATATTTAGGTTTTTATTTATAATTTAACAAATTAACTAAATATAATGGGGCAATTTAACATTATAAAATAACTTTTGCTAATCCTTTAGCCTTCCTTTTGGTATTTTGTACACAATATTACAAATTAAATTAAATATAAAATATAATAATAGGAAATGTCTTTGATTACATTACATTAAATTAGATTACATTAAATAAAGTATGAACAAACATTGACATAATATCAGTAAGTACGGGTCATTTTACTTAAGTTGATCCAGCTTTCATGCATGTAGGCAATGCATTTAAAATCACATTAAATTCAAATAAAAATGGAACGTCAAAATTTACTTTCAAAATGGGGGTAGAGCTCTAATCATCCCAACAGGTGGGTATATAAGGCGAGGAGCGCTGTGTACGTCATCAGTCGATGTCTAACCGCCGAGGCGAACATAGGTGACAGCTCGTCTGCGTGGACCGAGTGTGTACCACCCAGTGTGTGGAATTGGAAGATGTCGCTTACCTGGAAGGAGAAAATACTGACATTTTGTAGAAGTTACAAAATTTATTTCATGTAAAAAATAAATGTAGCCAAGTTAACTTGTGCCTCTTTATGACACGTCAAGACTCTGCCACCGCTTTTAAAAGCAGATATTGGCAAGAAACTCAGCAGCTGCTTTTTTCAAACCAAATTATCATGGAGAACTTAAAACTAGTAATAGAACTCACTTTTCTCCACTTAACACAATGTTAACCATGTATGAAAACAAGCCGACAATTATAATCATGTTCCCATAAGTACTAAGTAGTAATGTATAGCGCAAGGCATAGTTGGGTATTTGACTGTAGTCAAAGTTATTCATTTTCATTATATTCATTATTTATAATTTTTGTAAAAACAGAAAATAAATCGGTCCAAAAACAAATAAGCTATAGAGCTTTAAACTTTCCTGTTAGACAGAGACAGTGCCACTCAATTGTGATGACACAATTCAGCAGCTCCAAACTCGCTCCATAGAAAATTTCGTTGTAGAAAGAGTTTAATATTTAAAAACATTATTTTAAATAAATAAAAAAATATCAGTCAAATACCCAATTCAGTACAACGCCAGCTATCGAACTTATATATCGAAAGCGCTATTCAAAATTCAAAAATATTTTTTTCAGGTAGGTCAACCTGTGACTCTTATGACACGTCATGACTCTACCAGGGATTCGGAAAGCGGATTCTGCTGAGAAGAGCCGGCAAGAAACTCAGCAGTTGCTTTTTTCAAAATAATCATTTTACAACATTATTATGTAGCTATTACATTGTAATAAGTTTTTTATACTATCTTGTGGGCAGCCGGATGCTATGCCGATTTTTGACCGAAATTATGATATGTTTTTAATATTTCCCGAATGAGGGGAAGTTGCAAAGAAGCGTAGGTACTACAATTCAATTCATGTTAAGATGGGCAGATAGGAAGTAGCCCCAGTCCCGCCGATGGCACCCGTTCACGAGCATGACGCATGATCCAGCCGTTGCTTCGCTCAACCATATTTGAGGGAACGTAACAACCACATCACACGACACCACCACAGAAATGTTTAAAGAGAGCGTGACATACTTATAGTTATTGTAAAATGATTATTTTGAAAAGAGCAACTGCTGAGTTTCTTGCCGGCTCTTCTCAGCAGAATCCGTTTTCCGAACCGCTGGTAGAGTCATGACGTGTTATAAGAGCCACAGGTTGGCCTACGTGAAATAAATAATTTTGAATTTTTTGTAAGGTAATTGAGTACAACGCCATCTATCGACCTTATATTATATCGACAGCGCTATTATATCAACATCTTACTTCATTCCACCCATATCTGTTCTTGGCCTGGACCGTGGCCTCGTAGACGGTGCCGGGCTGCAGGCCCCGCAGCTCGTGCGTCACGCGTCTCCACCACCGCTTTTAAAAGCAAATATTAAGGAAGAGCCGGCAAGAAACTCAGCACCAGCAGTTGCTCTTCTCACTAACTAAGGTTAAATTAAAAGGTAAACGCTATATAAATCCTTCTCTACGGGTAAACGTACAAAATAAATGATTAATGAATACTATAGTATTGGTATATAATATATATTATAATACACTTGACTACGAAAAGTCAGAGGTGCGTACACTAGGCTATCACTGACTTGCACTCGACTAATGTTAGCGCAAGGTAATTCAGTACAACGCCATCTATCGACATCTTACTTCATTCCACCCATATCTGTTCTTGGCCTGCACTATGGCCTCGTACACGGCGCCCGGCTGCAGGCCCCGCAGCTCATGCGTCACGCGGTGCGTCAGCGACCCCGCGGGCTCGGGGGCCTGGATCACCACGTCGTGCCACCGCCCCGGCTGTTGGAACGACTCGTTTATCTGAAAATAGAAAAGTAAAGTTTTTGAAGTGAAAACAAGTAGGTAGTAAGTTAAGCTTCCCGAACGCTGCCCAGCCGAGTCGGAAGCTCCGAGATGTCTTCTCGTCCAAAATTCCTCAGTGCCTGAAGACTAAAGCCTTCGAACAGTGCGTGTTGCCAGTGATGACTTACGGATCCGAAACATGGTCGCTAACTAAGGGCCTCATAAGAAGGCTCAGGGTCAATCAGCGAGCGATGCGATGGAGAGAACTGATGGTGAAGCGCGACACTCGGACGTGTCTTACCGCGAGTTGCCTGTACAGCAGTCGCAGCTCGTCGAGCGGCGGGTAACTGTCCACAGCAAAGGACAGCGTGTAGGATGTCCTGGAGCGCGCCAGTGGGGGGGACGTGAAGCGCGCGGCGCCGGGCCGCCCCGACACTTCCACGTGCTGGCGCGCCCGCCCGAGGCTGTTGTCTGCTACACATCTGTAAGTAATAATCATGATCTCAAATTCTTTATTTATTTCATCTAACTCTTAAAACAAGTCAAGACTCCTCCACTTGTTTTGGGAGTCAGAGACAGCTGAGAAGAAAACGAAATTAATTTTCGAATCTTTCATGATATAAAATAACATGACTATGTGTGAACCGTTGTGAATCTGACAGTCCAAATAATTGATGCAGCGCAGAAAGTCATATTAGGATCATTAAAAAAATATATTATTTGAAAGAAAAAAGAAATGAGGCCTATGCCTCTGAGATACAGTGGAAAGTAATTCACTTTGAACTTACGTATAATTTCCGAAGTCCTCCGGCTGCACATTGGCTATGAGAAGCGTGTGGTTGTTCCCTCTTACTGACATCGTCACGCGTTCTGATGCACTTAATGGGAAAGAATTCTGGTACCATAACACCTGAAAAATGTAATAATTGCTTAGGTTATAACCATGTGGCCAAAGATTGTAATAGTGCAATTATTTGTCAGATTTGCAGAAGAGACAGTACTTCATTTCGGATTCGAACTCTGAAAGTAGTAGTCTCTTAATACTTGCAATCTTCTGATAAAACATGTGTGGTAATTATTGCTTAAAATCATTTAAATTTCACAATTTAAGGTGTTTTTTTGTAAAGAACGTGTTCCTATTATCTACTTGTGTTAAAGAATATAAAATTTAGCTAAGATGTGGTAGGGAGGTAAAATTAGTTATGTAAATTATGTACCTACTTTACGTTATTGTGGTGATTGGCTGAATGAATGGTGTTCTTACCGAAACAATTAATATTAGCCAATAGCGAGAGCGTGTCTGCCAATCAGAAGGAGGGAAAGAAGGAGAAGGAAAAGAAGATCTATCTACCTCAGCAGGAGGGTCGGCCAGAACAGTGCAGAGAAGTTCAGCTCTGAAGCCCTCTCCAGTATGAACCCAGGATCTCTCCACGGTTATTTCTGGAGGATCTGAAACACAAGACAAACATGACTAATACACTTCATCTGTTCTTGAGGTGCAGTCTCACCATATCCTATGTTCAGGATGAGCCATGGGAAAATGATTGACGTAAACCCGGAACCTATGAGCATTGCGCAACCATCCTGGATCTTCCGCGCAGGCCTTCACCGGTCTTGGGGTAACTGGTCGGGGCGATGGCCCCCTACAGTGGTGGAAACGCCGCCTGCAACAAGAGGCGGGGCACTGGGTGGGACCGGTTGGTCCATGGTGTCGTATCCGTGAAGTCAAGTCCGGTGGTATCCTGTTGCAGTGCGATCGAGCCCGCGTAGTGTCGCGGCCGATTTGCGGACTGCGGCAGGGTGGTAGGTCTATGGTTGGCTTACGCCCGCCGCTCAGCGAGGTCGAGCCCGCCGGTAGCGTACCGGTGAGCGCCCATCAGCTATCGACGACCGCCTGACACAAGAGGCCTTCCACGTGACCTAGTCTCCAAGGACACGACTGCTTCCTCGCCGCTGGCTGATGGGCGCATTGCGCAATTGCTGCAAGATATAGGTGCAGACAATTCTCGACGCTGCCGCGATTCAAATTACGATAGCGCCACCTAGTGTAACGATGGACAACATTTTATGCAATAGAACATTGAGACCCTCTCATTACTGTTCCCTTACACCAGAGTGGAATGAATCTTCGATGGGACGGCAATCGCAAACGACTGGAGAGAAAACAGATGAACTCCTTTGAGCAGTGGTGAGTGCTGTTGGTATACCTATATCTGAACTCCGAATCTCTAAAGATACAGTTTAATAAGCTCGCCACTGCATAGAAGCAGACCCTCACGTAGCTAAATAAACGTTAGGTATATTATACTTAGTTACTTGGGGGTCTGTTTCTATGATTTTTCTGGCAGGGCGTAGCGAAAACAAGCTTACATAGAACCTGCAGCTGGAACTCGCTGACGAGGGGCGGCCCGACGCCGTTGTCGACGGTGCGGGCGTACTTGCCGCTGTGCTGGCGCTCCAGGCGGGACAGCTGGAGCTGTGGGCCCTCGCCCAGGCGCAGCGAGGAGTCGTTCTGGTGAAACAAGCTTACATAGAACCTGCAGCTGGAACTCGCTGACGAGGGGCGGCCCGACGCCGTTGTCGACGGTGCAGGCGTACTTGCCGCTGTGCTGGCGCTCCAGGCGGGACAGCTGGAGCTGCGGGCCCTCGCCCAGGCGCAGCGAGGAGTCGTTCTGGTGAAACAAGCTTACATAGAACCTGCAGCTGGAACTCGCTCACGAGGGGCGGCCCGACGCCGTTGTCGACGGTGCAGGCGTACTTGCCGCTGTGCTGGCGCTCCAGGCGGGACAGCTGGAGCTGCGGGCCCTCGCCCAGGCGCAGCGAGGAGTCGTTCTGGTGAAACAAGCTTACATAGAACCTGCAGCTGGAACTCGCTGACGAGGGGCGGCCCGACGCCGTTGTCGACGGTGCAGGCGTACTTGCCGCTGTGCTGGCGCTCCAGGCGGGACAGCTGGAGCTGCGGGCCCTCGCCCAGGCGCAGCGAGGAGTCGTTCTGGTGAAACAAGCTTACATAGAACCTGCAACTGGAACTCGCTGACGAGGGGCGGCCCGACGCCGTTGTCGACGGTGCGGGCGTACTTGCCGCTGTGCTGGCGCTCCAGGCGGGACAGCTGGAGCTGCGGGCCCTCGCCCAGGCGCAGCGAGGAGTCGTTCTGGTGAAACAAGCTTACATAGAACCTGCAGCTGGAACTCGCTGACGAGGGGCGGCCCGACGCCGTTGTCGACTGTGCAGGCGTACTTGCCGCAGTGCTGGCGCTCCAGGCGGAACTGCTGGAGCTGCGGGCCCTCGCCCAGGCGCAGCGAGGAGTCGTTCTGGTGAAACAAGCTTACATAGAACCTGCAGCTGGAACTCGCTGACGAGGGGCGGCCCGACGCCGTTGTCGACGGTGCAGGCGTACTTGCCGCTGTGCTGGCGCTCCAGGCGGGACAGCTGGAGCTGCGGGCCCTCGCCCAGGCGCAGCGAGGAGTCGTTCTGGTGAAACAAGCTTACATAGAACCTGCAGCTGGAACTCGCTGACGAGGGGCGGCCCGACGCCGTTGTCGACGGTGCAGGCGTACTTGCCGCTGTGCTGGCGCTCCAGGCGGGACAGCTGGAGCTGCGGGCCCTCGCCCAGGCGCAGCGAGGAGTCGTTCTGGTGAAACAACAATGAGGAATCATGTAGATCACTGATAACAAAGTGACACAACATGGTGCAAGTCATTAAGTTTAACAGGCGAACATTAAGGCCCGCTTGCAGAAATGCCGCGTTATCCTTTTAATCCAGAGTTAGCTGCTTCTTTAACAAATTTCGTAAGCCTGGGTTAAGCCTAACCCAGCGTCTCTGCAAGCGGACCTAACAGTGTTAACGTAACTATTGATGCTTAGTTCTACTAGTACGGTAAGAGTACGGCCCACCTAAAATGGCTGACTCAGAAATCATTGTGACACAACACCACCGGTGGAGAGAGGCCGGAGACCACGGTCGGGCAAATATATCTTGGCTTAAAAACCTGCGTCAATAGTATGAGAAAAGTAACCAACCCTTGTTCCGTGCAGCTATCCAAGGTGCAGATAGCCCTAATGGTTGCCAACCTCCAGTAGGAGACGGCTGTACAAGAAGAAGAAGCCATATCATGCCGCTAAGCAAATTAACGTTCTGGCACAATGAAATTCTTTTCTGGTACCGGTCCTCACTCACCAGTTTGTGCCAATACAGAGTGGTCACAGGAATGTCTGACGCCAGTTGCTCCAGAACTGCCACGTCATCTCGTCTATGCGGAAGAAGACCAGTTACGCTGGGTCTAGCAAGAACCAGCCTCCACTCACCAGCTTGTGCCAAGTCACAGTGGGCACAGAAATGCCTGATGCCAGTTGCTCCAGAACTGCCACGTCATCTCGTCTATGCGGAAGAAGACCAGTTACGCTGGGTCTAGCAAGAACCAGTCTCCACTCACCAGCTTGTGCCAAGTCACAGTGGGCACAGGAATGCCTGATGCCAGTTGCTCCAGAACTGCCACGTCGTCTCGTCTATGCGGAAGAAGACCAGTTACGCTGGGTCTAGCAAGAACCAGTCTCCACTCACCAGCTTGTGCCAAGTCACAGTGGGCACAGAAATGCCTAAAGCCAGTTGCTCCAGAACTGCCACATCACTTCGTGTATGGGGAAGAAGACCAGTTACGCTGGGTCTAGCAAGAACCAGTTCCCACCATCCAGTTTGTGCCAAGTCACAGTGGACACAGGAATGCCTGACGCCCGATACTCCACAACTGCCACGTCACTTCGTCTTTGAGGAAGAAGACCAGTTACGTTGGGACTAGCAAGAACCAGTCTCCACTCACCAGCTTGTGCCAAGTTACAGTGGGCACAGGGTTGCACGAAGCCCGACACTCCACAACTGCCACATCACCTCGTCTATGCTGAAGAAGACCAGTTAAGCTGGGTCTAGCAAGAACCAGTCTCAACTCACCAGCTTGTGCCAAGTGACAGTGGGCACAGGAATGCTTGAAGCCCGTTACTCCAGAACTGCAACAACACCTCGCGTATGGGGAAGAAGACCAGTTACGCTTGGTCTAGCAAGAACCAGTCCCCACTCACCAGCTTGTGCCAAGTGACAGTGGGCACAGGAATGCCTGACGCCAGTTGCTCCAGAACTGCCACATCACTTCGTGTATGGGGAAGAAGACCAGTTACGCTGGGTCTAGCAAGAACCAGTCTCCACTCACCAGCTTGTGCCAAGTTACAGTGGGCACAGGAATGCCTGAAGCCCGATACTCCACAACTGCCATGTCACTTCGTCTGAGAATGAAGACCAGTTACGTTGGGTCTGGCAAGAACGAGCCTCCACTCACCAGCTTGTGCCAAGTTACAGTGGGCACAGGAACGCCAGTTGCTCCAGAACTGCCACATCACTTCGTGTATGCGGAAGAAGACCAGTTACGCTGGGCCTAGCAAGAACCAATCTCCACTCACCAGCTTGTGCCAAGTTACAGTGGGCACAGGAATGCCTGACGCCAGTTGCTCCAGAACTGCCACATCACTTCGTGTATGAGGAAGAAGACCAGTTACGCTGGGTCTAGAAAGAACCAATCCCCACTCACCAGCTTGTGCCAAGTTAAAGTGGGCACAGGAATGCCTGAAACCCGTTACTCCAAAACTGCCCATCACGTCGTCTATGCGGAAGAAGACCAGTTACGTTGGGTCTAGCAAGAACCAATCCCCACTCACCAGCTTGTGAAAAATTACAGTGGGCACAGGAATGCCCGAAGCCCGATGCTCCACAACTGTCATGTCACTTCGTCTTTGAGGAAGAAGACCAGTTACGCTGGATCTAGCAAGAACCAATCTCCACTCACCAGCTTGTGCCAAGTTACAGTGGGCACAGGGTTGCCCGAAGCCCGACACTCGAGCACCGCCGCACCGCCTCGCCTCGCGGCCGCGTGCCTGGACTCTGGCGACGCCCTCATGCTGGGAGGGACCAGCACCTCCACCGTGTGGACCTGGTCTCTGGCCACCCGGTCTGATATCTGGCACACGTAGTCTCCTGCATCCTGGAACGATAAAATTGCACTGGTCAATATCATCACAACAGAATTTTACAAATACATATCAAAAATTCCGAGGCCGGCGGGACTCGAACCCACTTCTCTTCAATCGCGCCCGAGTGTGTTGGCTTTACACCACAGCCGCGGTCGAACTACACGTCAGCATCGAAATTAGTGATATTATGTATCTAGATACTTTTTCAATCAGTTTAAGCAACTGCTAGCGACATCTAGTAGCAACACGTTACAGTTGTTAAAAAATTTGGTATGGGGTCTTGGAAAAAGTAGAACGACGACACTAATTTCGACATGAATTTTCAATTTTCACACTCGGGTGCGAATTCCAAGAGATGTGGGTTCGAATCCCGCCGGCCTCGTAATTTTTTATATACTTATATTTGAAAATTAATTCGGATATTTCCTTAAGTGTAGGTTAACACTTTAGTAAAAAATAAATAATACCATTATAAACAGTAATAGCATAAGCTTTAATTGACTTCCTGACTGCAAAAAATGCTAAACAGTTTTATAATCCGTAAAAAAGACAATTTGTGGGAGAAATATGATAATTGCTAGGCTGGCATCTTTTATGACATCCCTGAGTTTGAGGTCACAGAATAAAGGACGAACTTTCTTCTCTAGGGTTGTTAACTAGGGATACGAAACGACAACGAAATAACGGGTAGTTTTTAAGGTTGAAGACAAGGCACAGACTATTTAATTTGGTTTTTCGCAATTTGTAAACTAATACGACAAAGTAGACTTATGGCCTTCTAATTGCGCCAGTGGAATTATCATCTTCACAGGTTTACATAAAAATCTTTACTTGAAAGTGACCAGTTTAAGAAATTAATCAAAATACTGAGTTGGACGTGAGTTACTCACAAATTAGTCGATAAGCCTACTTTGTCGTATTAGTTTACACATTGCGAAAAACCAAATTAAATTTGAATTTCGCGGGCAGACCCTTGTCTTCAACCTTAACGCAGAGCAAAACTTGATCGTGAATAAGCATGCCGAGTATAGACCGAGAAAGCAGGGTTCCTACTGCATTTTTAAAAACCTTACCCCATGAGGACGCAGTCGGGGGCAAAAGATAGTTAAGTATAAGTTTATTAGCTTCACAGTTTATATCTGGATTTCAATGATGAAGTATCTATTAGTACTATATTTTTCAAATATCCAGGGGGGGGGGGGGGGGCAACTAATTTTTCGTTTTTAATTTTAGATTGACATCTGTGATCTGACCTTCTCGAGAAATACCTACTTCAAATAATAGGTAATAAAGCGTAGGTAATATTATCTCCATACAGATCGGCTTCCCGCCGACCCGAAACAGCACAATTCCGGAGTGTTGCCATCGTAAAAAATAACGAGACGCGAGGTTTTATAACACAATTATCATATTTTACTTCGCAATTATGTTTTTTGCGGGCGTGTTTAGCATTTCGGCCGTTTCGCGGGTGCAACGTAACGAGCCGTAACGAATAGCCTGACATTTGCCACATCCCAGAATTAAGTGACACGAGATTGCCCAGTTTAGGAGATTGGATGTTATACGTGATGTACATAAAGTAAAACTCGCATACACATACTTTAATGTGGATTATACGGGTCTGCCCGCGAAATTCAGATTTAATTTGGTTTTTCGCAATTTGTAAACTTATAAGACAAAGTAGGCTTATGGCATTCTAATTGAGCAAATGGCAGTGTCATCTTCACAGGTTTATTTAAGAATCTTTACTTGAAAGTGTCCAGTTAAAGAAATTAGTCCGAGTATCGACTAATTTATGAGTAACTCACGTCAAACTCGATGATCGGACTAATTTCTTAAAATCGACACTTAAAATATCGTAATTTTTATATAAACCTTTGAAGATGATAATGCCACTGGCGCAATTAGAATGCCATAAGCCTACTTTGTTGTATTAGTTTACAAATTGCGAAAAACCAAATTAAATTTGAATTTCGCGGGCAGACCCGCGACATAAAGCTATTTTTATTTAAATAATTAAAAATTTTTATTTAAATAATTTAAATAATTAAATAAAAATAGCTTTATGTTCCTTTTACAGTAGCATTTACAGTCTACATTGTACTAATGTTTCCTACTTACGAAGTAGTTATTAGTATACTAATTTGTATAGCAATCTTTGTAATAGGGCATAGGCTAAATAGGTTTTGACGACCTCCCTGGCTCAGTGGTGAGCGCTGTTGTCTTATAACTGGGAGGTCCAGGGTTCGATTCCCGGCGGGGTCAATTTGGGAATTTATAATTTCTGAATTGTCTCTGGTCTGGTCTGGTGTGAGGCTTTCGCCGTGGCTAGTTACCACCCTACCGTCAAAGACGTGCCGCCAAGCGATTTAGCGTTCCGGCACGATGGCGTGAAGAAACCAATTAGGGGTATGGGTTGAACGTTCACTGCCATACCCCTTCCGAGTTAGTCCGCTACCATCTTAGACTGCATCGGCACTTACCATCAGGTGAGATCGCAATAGCTTGTCATCGAATAAAAAAAAAAGTATGTATTATTTTATAAATAATTGTTTTGGGTGCTGTGGTGTGTGTAAGTGTACTGTGTAATGTGTAATGTAGTGTAGTGAAGTGTGTGCTGTATGTAAAGAAGAAGAAGAAAAGTTAAATGGACAATTTGAATAAGACGTTCATTAGAACATACCGATCGGTTTTCATTACAAAGCGAAATTTTGCGAGGAATCCAAAATGCGAAATTAAAAACCATATCGCCTAATAGAATCGCGGATTTGTCGGTGAAGTTGGTGGAATAATGAGAGTCAGCTTTGGGAGTCTTTATTGTCTATGGAGGATACGAAATTTGCTTTTTTTAATGAAAAATTTTGAATGGGAAGTTTTCTTTGAACCTTTATGTCGGGAGCGGCTTTATATTTTTGTAGGTTGTAAAAATTTTAAAAAGTATTTTTTTTTAATTCGATGACAAGATAGTCCTTGACTGCGATCTCACCTGATGGTAAGTGACGATGCAGTCTAAGATGGTAGCGGACTAACTTGGAACATACCCCATGTTAGTGAAAATTCAACCCATACCCCTAATCGGTTTCTACACGCCATCGTGCCGGAACGCTAAATCGCTTGGCGGCACATCTTTGACGGTAGGGTGGTAACTAGCCACGGCTAAAGCCTCCCACCAGACCAGACCAGAGACAATTCAGAAATTATAAATTCCCAAATCGACCCCGCCGGGAATCGAACCCGAGATCTCCCAGTTATAAGACAACTGCGCTCACCACTGCGCCAGGGAGGTCGTCAATATCTACCTACGTTCAATGTATAGATTGGCGGATGTGATTGTTTTAAATCTCTCATCATTCAAAATACCTATATAGACATCTAATGTGATTGTAAACATAGACTCCCTAACTACCTACTTATCTGAAAAAAAAAATTGTTAGAATTAAAATTAATATAATCATTAGAAATGATGATTAATTTGTAATTTTTTATTCTACAAATAAGTAGGCGTATCTTCATCTTATATTAATACTAGCTGATGCCCGCGACTTCGTCCGCGTGGATTTAGTTTTTAAAATCCATTGGGAACTCTTTGATTTTCCGGGCTAAAAAGTAGCCTATGTCACTCTCCACGTCCTCAACTATCATCATCATCATAATCAGCAACCCATCAACGGCTCACTACTGAGCGCAGGTCTCCTCTCAGAGAAGGGTTATAGGCCATAGTCCACGCTGGCCCAATGCGAATTGGCGGACTTCACATACCTTTGAGAACATTATGGGGAACTCTCAGGTGTGCAGGTTTCCTCACGATGTTTTCCTTAACCGTTGAAGCAAGTGATATTTAATTGCTTAAACGCACTTAACTCCGAAAAGTCAGAGGTGCGTACCCGGGATCGAACCTGCGACCCCCCGAATAGGAGACCACAGTCGTAAACACTAGGCTATCACTACTCTTAACTAAACCCATACAAAAAACCTCAAATGTACCTACTCATGCAAAAAATCACGTCGATCCGTAGCTCTGTTGCGGCGTGATTGAAGGACAAACCAACAAACCAACAAGTCACCAAAAAGCTTTCGCATTTATAATATTAGTATGATTTATGTTTTCCAAAAGATGTTGTACTAGTACTAGATGTGGGGTTACGAATACTTCCCATGTTCAACTGAGATGCACCGAATAAGATATTTGACTATATTAAAAATATCGTTTCATCTGGTGTCATCCTAGAAGATTATTATCTAAAAACATTATTCCATAGGACAAAACTAAAAAATAAAGCTTTATTTAATTAGAAAACATTAATTAAAATTGCTATAATTCTGGCCATGTTCAAGAGATCGAAAACGTTCTTGAATCTCGAATGACGTCACAGTTCACGCCACCTTTGGGCTTTGGAATTGTCATTGAACTGTGTGTGAAATGTGACGTCATGTAAACAAATGGAACGTTTCCGCGGCGATTTATTTTTTGATTTATTTCTCGATTTTATGAAAAATACTGAAAATTATGCCGAAATATACGTTTTGTTAGCTTCAGCATAGCATTTATGATTTTTTAAATGTAGTCAAATACCCTATTCCGTGCATTAGTTGTTAGTTTGGCATGGCATTCGCGACGTACGGACGCAGGCATTATTGACGTGATAGAATATTTAATGCACCGCCGGCCCGCGCCGCCACAGCAGCACCAGCGACCCTGGGGGGAGGGGGCGGACCACTGTCAGACACTTACCTGTGGCCCCACGTCGGTGATCTGCAGGTTGTACCCGTCCACGAGGCGGAACCGCTCGTCGCGCGTCACCATCAGGCTGGCCGCCGTCAGCACCGCCGGCCCGCGCCGCCACAGCAGCACCAGCGACCCTGGGGGGAGGGGGCGGACCACTGTCAGACACTTGCCTGTGGCCCCACGTCGGTGATCTGCAGGTTGTACCCGTCCACGAGGCGGAACCGCTCGTCGCGCGTCACCATCAGGCTGGCCGCCGTCAGCACCGCCGGCCCGCGCCGCCACAGCAGCACCAGCGACCCTGGGGGGAGGGGGCGGACCACTGTCAGACACTTACCTGTGGCCCCACGTCGGTGATCTGCAGGTTGTACCCGTCCACGAGGCGGAACCGCTCGTCGCGCGTCACCATCAGGCTGGCCGCCGTCAGCACCGCCGGCCCGCGCCGCCACAGCAGCACCAGCGACCCTGGGGGGAGGGGGCGGACCACTGTCAGACACTTACCTGTGGCCCCACGTCGGTGATCTGCAGGTTGTACCCGTCCACGAGGCGGAACCGCTCGTCGCGCGTCACCATCAGGCTGGCCGCCGTCAGCACCGCCGGCCCGCGCCGCCACAGCAGCACCAGCGACCCTGGGGGGAGGGGGCGGACCACTGTCAGACACTTACCTGTGGCCCCACGTCGGTGATCTGCAGGTTGTACCCGTCCACGAGGCGGAACCGCTCGTCGCGCGTCACCATCAGGCTGGCCGCCGTCAGCACCGCCGGCCCGCGCCGCCACAGCAGCACCAGCGACCCTGGGGGGAGGGGGCGGACCACTGTCAGACACTTACCTGTGGCCCCACGTCGGTGATCTGCAGGTTGTACCCGTCCACGAGGCGGAACCGCTCGTCGCGCGTCACCATCAGGCTGGCCGCCGTCAGCACCGCCGGCCCGCGCCGCCACAGCAGCACCAGCGACCCTGGGGGGAGGGGGCGGACCACTGTCAGACACTTACCTGTGGCCCCACGTCGGTGATCTGCAGGTTGTACCCGTCCACGAGGCGGAACCGCTCGTCGCGCGTCACCATCAGGCTGGCCGCCGTCAGCACCGCCGGCCCGCGCCGCCACAGCAGCACCAGCGACCCTGGGGGGAGGGGGCGGACCACTGTCAGACACTTGCCTGTGGCCCCACGTCGGTGATCTGCAGGTTGTACCCGTCCACGAGGCGGAACCGCTCGTCGCGCGTCACCATCAGGCTGGCCGCCGTCAGCACCGCCGGCCCGCGCCGCCACAGCAGCACCAGCGACCCTGGGGGGAGGGGGCGGACCACTGTCAGACACTTACCTGTGGCCCCACGTCGGTGATCTGCAGGTTGTACCCGTCCACGAGGCGGAACCGCTCGTCGCGCGTCACCATCAGGCTGGCCGCCGTCAGCACCGCCGGCCCGCGCCGCCACAGCAGCACCAGCGACCCTGGGGGGAGGGGGCGGACCACTGTCAGACACTTACCTGTGGCCCCACGTCGGTGATCTGCAGGTTGTACCCGTCCACGAGGCGGAACCGCTCGTCGCGCGTCACCATCAGGCTGGCCGCCGTCAGCACCGCCGGCCCGCGCCGCCACAGCAGCACCAGCGACCCTGGGGGGAGGGGGCGGACCACTGTCAGACACTTACCTGTGGCCCCACGTCGGTGATCTGCAGGTTGTACCCGTCCACGAGGCGGAACCGCTCGTCGCGCGTCACCATCAGGCTGGCCGCCGTCAGCACCGCCGGCCCGCGCCGCCACAGCAGCACCAGCGACCCTGGGGGGAGGGGGCGGACCACTGTCAGACACTTACCTGTGGCCCCACGTCGGTGATCTGCAGGTTGTACCCGTCCACGAGGCGGAACCGCTCGTCGCGCGTCACCATCAGGCTGGCCGCCGTCAGCACCGCCGGCCCGCGCCGCCACAGCAGCACCAGCGACCCTGGGGGGAGGGGGGCGGACCACTGTCAGACACTTACCTGTGGCCCCACGTCGGTGATCTGCAGGTTGTACCCGTCCACGAGGCGGAACCGCTCGTCGCGCGTCACCATCAGGCTGGCCGCCGTCAGCACCGCCGGCCCGCGCCGCCACAGCAGCACCAGCGACCCTGGGGGGAGGGGGGCGGACCACTGTCAGACACTTACCTGTGGCCCCACGTCGGTGATCTGCAGGTTGTACCCGTCCACGAGGCGGAACCGCTCGTCGCGCGTCACCATCAGGCTGGCCGCCGTCAGCACCGCCGGCCCGCGCCGCCACAGCAGCACCAGCGACCCTGGGGGGAGGGGGCGGACGACTGTCAGACACTTACCTGTGGCCCCACGTCGGTGATCTGCAGGTTGTACCCGTCCACGAGGCGGAACCGCTCGTCGCGCGTCACCATCAGGCTGGCCGCCGTCAGCACCGCCGGCCCGCGCCGCCACAGCAGCACCAGCGACCCTGGGGGGAGGGGGCGGACCACTGTCAGACACTTACCTGTGGCCCCACGTCGGTGATCTGCAGGTTGTACCCGTCCACGAGGCGGAACCGCTCGTCGCGCGTCACCATCAGGCTGGCCGCCGTCAGCACCGCCGGCCCGCGCCGCCACAGCAGCACCAGCGACCCTGGGGGGAGGGGGCGGACCACTGTCAGACACTTACCTGTGGCCCCACGTCGGTGATCTGCAGGTTGTACCCGTCCACGAGGCGGAACCGCTCGTCGCGCGTCACCATCAGGCTGGCCGCCGTCAGCACCGCCGGCCCGCGCCGCCACAGCAGCACCAGCGACCCTGGGGGGAGGGGGGCGGACCACTGTCAGACACTTACCTGTGGCCCCACGTCGGTGATCTGCAGGTTGTACCCGTCCACGAGGCGGAACCGCTCGTCGCGCGTCACCATCAGGCTGGCCGCCGTCAGCACCGCCGGCCCGCGCCGCCACAGCAGCACCAGCGAACCTGGGGGGAGGGGGGCGGACCACTGTCAGACACTTACCTGTGGCCCCACGTCGGTGATCTGCAGGTTGTACCCGTCCACGAGGCGGAACCGCTCGTCGCGCGTCACCATCAGGCTGGCCGCCGTCAGCACCGCCGGCCCGCGCTGCCACAGCAGCACCAGCGACCCTGGGGGGAGGGGGGCGGACCACTGTCAGACACTTACCTGTGGCCCCACGTCGGTGATCTGCAGGTTGTACCCGTCCACAAGCGGAACCGCTCGTCGCGCGTCACCATCAGGCTGGCCGCCGTCAGCACCGCCGGCCCGCGCCGCCACAGCAGCACCAGCGACCCTGGGGGGAGGGGGCGGACCACTGTCAGACACTTACCTGTGGCCCCACGTCGGTGATCTGCAGGTTGTACCCGTCCACGAGGCGGAACCGCTCGTCGCGCGTCACCATCAGGCTGGCCGCCGTCAGCACCGCCGGCCCGCGCCGCCACAGCAGCACCAGCGACCCTGGGGGGAGGGGGGCGGACCACTGTCAGACACTTACCTGTGGCCCCACGTCGGTGATCTGCAGGTTGTACCCGTCCACGAGGCGGAACCGCTCGTCGCGCGTCACCATCAGGCTGGCCGCCGTCAGCACCGCCGGCCCGCGCCGCCACAGCAGCACCAGCGACCCTGGGGGGAGGGGGGCGGACCACTGTCAGACACTTACCTGTGGCCCCACGTCGGTGATCTGCAGGTTGTACCCGTCCACGAGGCGGAACCGCTCGTCGCGCGTCACCATCAGGCTGGCCGCCGTCAGCACCGCCGGCCCGCGCCGCCACAGCAGCACCAGCGACCCTGGGGGGAGGGGGCGGACCACTGTCAGACACTTACCTGTGGCCCCACGTCGGTGATCTGCAGGTTGTACCCGTCCACGAGGCGGAACCGCTCGTCGCGCGTCACCATCAGGCTGGCCGCCGTCAGCACCGCCGGCCCGCGCCGCCACAGCAGCACCAGCGACCCTGGGGGGAGGGGGGCGGACCACTGTCAGACACTTACCTGTGGCCCCACGTCGGTGATCTGCAGGTTGTACCCGTCCACGAGGCGGAACCGCTCGTCGCGCGTCACCATCAGGCTGGCCGCCGTCAGCACCGCCGGCCCGCGCCGCCACAGCAGCACCAGCGACCCTGGGGGGAGGGGGGCGGACCACTGTCAGACACTTACCTGTGGCCCCACGTCGGTGATCTGCAGGTTGTACCCGTCCACGAGGCGGAACCGCTCGTCGCGCGTCACCATCAGGCTGGCCGCCGTCAGCACCGCCGGCCCGCGCCGCCACAGCAGCACCAGCGACCCTGGGGGGAGGGGGCGGACCACTGTCAGACACTTACCTGTGGCCCCACGTCGGTGATCTGCAGGTTGTACCCGTCCACGAGGCGGAACCGCTCGTCGCGCGTCACCATCAGGCTGGCCGCCGTCAGCACCGCCGGCCCGCGCCGCCACAGCAGCACCAGCGACCCTGGGGGGAGGGGGCGGACCACTGTCAGACACTTACCTGTGGCCCCACGTCGGTGATCTGCAGGTTGTACCCGTCCACGAGGCGGAACCGCTCGTCGCGCGTCACCATCAGGCTGGCCGCCGTCAGCACCGCCGGCCCGCGCCGCCACAGCAGCACCAGCGACCCTGGGGGGAGGGGGGCGGACCACTGTCAGACACTTACCTGTGGCCCCACGTCGGTGATCTGCAGGTTGTACCCGTCCACGAGGCGGAACCGCTCGTCGCGCGTCACCATCAGGCTGGCCGCCGTCAGCACCGCCGGCCCGCGCCGCCACAGCAGCACCAGCGACCCTGGGGGGAGGGGGGCGGACCACTGTCAGACACTTACCTGTGGCCCCACGTCGGTGATCTGCAGGTTGTACCCGTCCACGAGGCGGAACCGCTCGTCGCGCGTCACCATCAGGCTGGCCGCCGTCAGCACCGCCGGCCCGCGCCGCCACAGCAGCACCAGCGACCCTGGGGGGAGGGGGGCGGACCACTGTCAGACACTTACCTGTGGCCCCACGTCGGTGATCTGCAGGTTGTACCCGTCCACGAGGCGGAACCGCTCGTCGCGCGTCACCATCAGGCTGGCCGCCGTCAGCACCGCCGGCCCGCGCCGCCACAGCAGCACCAGCGACCCTGGGGGGAGGGGGCGGACCACTGTCAGACACTTACCTGTGGCCCCACGTCGGTGATCTGCAGGTTGTACCCGTCCACGAGGCGGAACCGCTCGTCGCGCGTCACCATCAGGCTGGCCGCCGTCAGCACCGCCGGCCCGCGCCGCCACAGCAGCACCAGCGACCCTGGGGGGAGGGGGGCGGACCACTGTCAGACACTTACCTGTGGCCCCACGTCGGTGATCTGCAGGTTGTACCCGTCCACGAGGCGGAACCGCTCGTCGCGCGTCACCATCAGGCTGGCCGCCGTCAGCACCGCCGGCCCGCGCCGCCACAGCAGCACCAGCGACCCTGGGGGGAGGGGGCGGACCACTGTCAGACACTTACCTGTGGCCCCACGTCGGTGATCTGCAGGTTGTACCCGTCCACGAGGCGGAACCGCTCGTCGCGCGTCACCATCAGGCTGGCCGCCGTCAGCACCGCCGGCCCGCGCCGCCACAGCAGCACCAGCGACCCTGGGGGGAGGGGGGCGGACCACTGTCAGACACTTACCTGTGGCCCCACGTCGGTGATCTGCAGGTTGTACCCGTCCACGAGGCGGAACCGCTCGTCGCGCGTCACCATCAGGCTGGCCGCCGTCAGCACCGCCGGCCCGCGCCGCCACAGCAGCACCAGCGACCCTGGGGGGAGGGGGGCGGACCACTGTCAGACACTTACCTGTGGCCCCACGTCGGTGATCTGCAGGTTGTACCCGTCCACGAGGCGGAACCGCTCGTCGCGCGTCACCATCAGGCTGGCCGCCGTCAGCACCGCCGGCCCGCGCCGCCACAGCAGCACCAGCGACCCTGGGGGGAGGGGGCGGACCACTGTCAGACACTTACCTGTGGCCCCACGTCGGTGATCTGCAGGTTGTACCCGTCCACGAGGCGGAACCGCTCGTCGCGCGTCACCATCAGGCTGGCCGCCGTCAGCACCGCCGGCCCGCGCCGCCACAGCAGCACCAGCGACCCTGGGGGGAGGGGGGCGGACCACTGTCAGACACTTGCCTGTGGCCCCACGTCGGTGATCTGCAGGTTGTACCCGTCCACGAGGCGGAACCGCTCGTCGCGCGTCACCATCAGGCTGGCCGCCGTCAGCACCGCCGGCCCGCGCCGCCACAGCAGCACCAGCGACCCTGGGGGGAGGGGGCGGACCACTGTCAGACACTTACCTGTGGCCCCACGTCGGTGATCTGCAGGTTGTACCCGTCCGCGAGGCGGAACCGCTCGTCGCGCGTAACCATCAGGCTGGCCGCCGTCAGCACCGCCGGCCCGCGCCGCCACAGCAGCACCAGCGACCCTGGGGGGAGGGGGGCGGACCACTGTCAGACACTTGCCTGTGGCCCCACGTCGGTGATCTGCAGGTTGTACCCGTCCACGAGGCGGAACCGCTCGTCGCGCGTCACCATCAGGCTGGCCGCCGTCAGCACCGCCGGCCCGCGCCGCCACAGCAGCACCAGCGACCCTGGGGGGAGGGGGCGGACCACTGTCAGACACTTGCCTGTGGCCCCACGTCGGTGATCTGCAGGTTGTACCCGTCCACGAGGCGGAACCGCTCGTCGCGCGTCACCATCAGGCTGGCCGCCGTCAGCACCGCCGGCCCGCGCCGCCACAGCAGCACCAGCGACCCTGGGGGGAGGGGGCGGACCACTGTCAGACACTTACCTGTGGCCCCACGTCGGTGATCTGCAGGTTGTACCCGTCCACGAGGCGGAACCGCTCGTCGCGCGTCACCATCAGGCTGGCCGCCGTCAGCACCGCCGGCCCGCGCCGCCACAGCAGCACCAACGACCCTGGGGGGAGGGGGGCGGCCCACTGTCAGACACTTACCTGTGGCCCCACGTCGGTGATCTGCAGGTTGTACCCGTCCACGAGGCGGAACCGCTCGTCGCGCGTCACCATCAGGCTGGCCGCCGTCAGCACCGCCGGCCCGCGCCGCCACAGCAGCACCAGCGACCCTGGGGGGAGGGGGGCGGACCACTGTCAGACACTTACCTGTGGCCCCACGTCGGTGATCTGCAGGTTGTACCCGTCCACGAGGCGGAACCGCTCGTCGCGCGTCACCATCAGGCTGGCCGCCGTCAGCACCGCCGGCCCGCGCCGCCACAACAGCACCAGCGACCCTGGGGGGAGGGGGCGGACCACTGTCAGACACTTACCTGTGGCCCCACGTCGGTGATCTGCAGGTTGTACCCGTCCACGAGGCGGAACCGCTCGTCGCGCGTCACCATCAGGCTGGCCGCCGTCAGCACCGCCGGCCCGCGCCGCCACAGCAGCACCAGCGACCCTGGGGGGAGGGGGGCGGACCACTGTCAGACACTTACCTGTGGCCCCACGTCGGTGATCTGCAGGTTGTACCCGTCCACGAGGCGGAACCGCTCGTCGCGCGTCACCATCAGGCTGGCCGCCGTCAGCACCGCCGGCCCGCGCCGCCACAGCAGCACCAGCGACCCTGGGGGGAGGGGGGCGGACCACTGTCAGACACTTACCTGTGGCCCCACGTCGGTGATCTGCAGGTTGTACCCGTCCACGAGGCGGAACCGCTCGTCGCGCGTCACCATCAGGCTGGCCGCCGTCAGCACCGCCGGCCCGCGCCGCCACAGCAGCACCAGCGACCCTGGGGGGAGGGGGCGGACCACTGTCAGACACTTACCTGTGGCCCCACGTCGGTGATCTGCAGGTTGTACCCGTCCACGAGGCGGAACCGCTCGTCGCGCGTCACCATCAGGCTGGCCGCCGTCAGCACCGCCGGCCCGCGCCGCCACAGCAGCACCAGCGACCCTGGGGGGAGGGGGGCGGACCACTGTCAGACACTTACCTGTGGCCCCACGTCGGTGATCTGCAGGTTGTACCCGTCCACGAGGCGGAACCGCTCGTCGCGCGTCACCATCAGGCTGGCCGCCGTCAGCACCGCCGGCCCGCGCCGCCACAGCAGCACCAGCGACCCTGGGGGGAGGGGGCGGACCACTGTCAGACACTTACCTGTGGCCCCACGTCGGTGATCTGCAGGTTGTACCCGTCCACGAGGCGGAACCGCTCGTCGCGCGTCACCATCAGGCTGGCCGCCGTCAGCACCGCCGGCCCGCGCCGCCACAGCAGCACCAGCGACCCTGGGGGGAGGGGGGCGGACCACTGTCAGACACTTGCCTGTGGCCCCACGTCGGTGATCTGCAGGTTGTACCCGTCCACGAGGCGGAACCGCTCGTCGCGCGTCACCATCAGGCTGGCCGCCGTCAGCACCGCCGGCCCGCGCCGCCACAGCAGCACCAGCGACCCTGGGGGGAGGGGGCGGACCACTGTCAGACACTTACCTGTGGCCCCACGTCGGTGATCTGCAGGTTGTACCCGTCCGCGAGGCGGAACCGCTCGTCGCGCGTAACCATCAGGCTGGCCGCCGTCAGCACCGCCGGCCCGCGCCGCCACAGCAGCACCAGCGACCCTGGGGGGAGGGGGGCGGACCACTGTCAGACACTTGCCTGTGGCCCCACGTCGGTGATCTGCAGGTTGTACCCGTCCACGAGGCGGAACCGCTCGTCGCGCGTCACCATCAGGCTGGCCGCCGTCAGCACCGCCGGCCCGCGCCGCCACAGCAGCACCAGCGACCCTGGGGGGAGGGGGCGGACCACTGTCAGACACTTGCCTGTGGCCCCACGTCGGTGATCTGCAGGTTGTACCCGTCCACGAGGCGGAACCGCTCGTCGCGCGTCACCATCAGGCTGGCCGCCGTCAGCACCGCCGGCCCGCGCCGCCACAGCAGCACCAGCGACCCTGGGGGGAGGGGGCGGACCACTGTCAGACACTTACCTGTGGCCCCACGTCGGTGATCTGCAGGTTGTACCCGTCCACGAGGCGGAACCGCTCGTCGCGCGTCACCATCAGGCTGGCCGCCGTCAGCACCGCCGGCCCGCGCCGCCACAGCAGCACCAGCGACCCTGGGGGGAGGGGGCGGACCACTGTTAGACACTTGCCTGTGGCCCCACGTCGGTGATCTGCAGGTTGTACCCGTCCACGAGGCGGAACCGCTCGTCGCGCGTCACCATCAGGCTGGCCGCCGTCAGCACCGCCGGCCCGCGCCGCCACAGCAGCACCAGCGACCCTGGGGGGAGGGGGCGGACCACTGTCAGACACTTACCTGTGGCCCCACGTCGGTGATCTGCAGGTTGTACCCGTCCACGAGGCGGAACCGCTCGTCGCGCGTCACCATCAGGCTGGCCGCCGTCAGCACCGCCGGCCCGCGCCGCCACAGCAGCACCAGCGACCCTGGGGGGAGGGGGCGGACCACTGTCAGACACTTACCTGTGGCCCCACGTCGGTGATCTGCAGGTTGTACCCGTCCACGAGGCGGAACCGCTCGTCGCGCGTCACCATCAGGCTGGCCGCCGTCAGCACCGCCGGCCCGCGCCGCCACAGCAGCACCAGCGACCCTGGGGGGAGGGGGCGGACCACTGTCAGACACTTACCTGTGGCCCCACGTCGGTGATCTGCAGGTTGTACCCGTCCACGAGGCGGAACCGCTCGTCGCGCGTCACCATCAGGCTGGCCGCCGTCAGCACCGCCGGCCCGCGCCGCCACAGCAGCACCAGCGACCCTGGGGGGAGGGGGCGGACCACTGTCAGACACTTACCTGTGGCCCCACGTCGGTGATCTGCAGGTTGTACCCGTCCACGAGGCGGAACCGCTCGTCGCGCGTCACCATCAGGCTGGCCGCCGTCAGCACCGCCGGCCCGCGCCGCCACAGCAGCACCAGCGACCCTGGGGGGAGGGGGCGGACCACTGTCAGACACTTACCTGTGGCCCCACGTCGGTGATCTGCAGGTTGTACCCGTCCACGAGGCGGAACCGCTCGTCGCGCGTCACCATCAGGCTGGCCGCCGTCAGCACCGCCGGCCCGCGCCGCCACAGCAGCACCAGCGACCCTGGGGGGAGGGGGCGGACCACTGTCAGACACTTGCCTGTGGCCCCACGTCGGTGATCTGCAGGTTGTACCCGTCCACGAGGCGGAACCGCTCGTCGCGCGTCACCATCAGGCTGGCCGCCGTCAGCACCGCCGGCCCGCGCCGCCACAGCAGCACCAGCGACCCTGGGGGGAGGGGGCGGACCACTGTCAGACACTTACCTGTGGCCCCACGTCGGTGATCTGCAGGTTGTACCCGTCCACGAGGCGGAACCGCTCGTCGCGCGTCACCATCAGGCTGGCCGCCGTCAGCACCGCCGGCCCGCGCCGCCACAGCAGCACCAGCGACCCTGGGGGGAGGGGGGCGGACCACTGTCAGACACTTACGAACTGAATTAATGAATGGGGTGAACGATGAGTGAGTGGTTGAGTGAATTAAAGAATGATTGAGTGAAAGCATTACTGCAGAATGACCTGTAAATCGTTGAGAGAATGAATGAAAGATTGGTTGTATTATTGAGCGTCAGCATGAATGAATGATGTTGGGAATGGTTGTATGAATGGGGTGAATGATAGGCATCGGCTCGGGAAAAAGACGGCGCCGCAAAAACACTTTGATTAATTCATGTTAGAAATACAAAAATGTCAATATCATCATCAGCAAACATCAACGGCTCACTACTCAGGTCTCCTCTCAGTGAAATGGTAGACTTCAAACACCTCTGAGAACTGTACACTCCACCGCACAAACCATTCGTCCTTTGGAGGCCGGAATGTTTACACCTAGAAGTCAACTTGATTTAGGTTACGTGAACTAGATGGCGTAACCAGTCCCTTAGTTCTCGATGTCGTTTTGTGACCTTCTGTTATTATAGGCAAATTGTATGGCACCTCATAAAGTTTCTGTGAAAGCAGTGCAATGTGGCTGCTATCTTCTCAACAGAGATAACAGCCACATTGCACTGTTTTCACAAAAACTCTACAATTTTCCTTGTACTAATAACAGAAGGTCACAATAGGCATGCCGCATGTCGATTCACTTGAAAAAAAATCGATCTCCGATTCGATTCGAATCGGACGTACTAGAATCGATTCTCGATTAAATCGAGCATTGAAAGATCGATTTTCGATTAATCGCGATCAAAACATGAATTAATGATGAAATCAACTAAATCGGCCCAGCCCGTAGCCGTTCTCGAGTTTTAGCGAGACAAACTAACGGCAATTGATTTTTATATGTAGAGATTCCTTGATCGAACCCAGAACTTCTTGCTCAGCAGTCGCGCTTGCGACCACTAAACCAATCGGTCTAACGCTGAGTTGCACAAGTGATCTTTAAGGTATAATGTCGTTGTCGACTTTAAGCTCTTGTAATGGTAATGTTGACAAATTAATTATTATTATATTATTTTATTATCGATATAATTAAATGTGTACTGTGAACTATCCAATTTTTAAATTTAATTGTATAATTTTCTATTGTTATTGCACACCATTAGATTGGTAATACACTACGGCCAACAATCTATTGTACCTACCATCTCTTGTATATGTGGGCGCAATAGGGTATTTGACTATAATAAAAATATCGTTTCAACTGGTGTCATCCTAAAAGATTATTATCTAAAAACATTATTCCATACGACAAAACTAAAAAATAAAGCTTTATTTAATTAGAAAACATTAAATAAAATTGCTATAATTCTGGCCATGGTCACGTGATCGAAAACGTTCCGTGATCTCGAATGACGTCACAGTCCACACCACCTATGGAATTCTCATTTTGTCAATACATTTCGACGTGTTAGTGCGGCGTAATAGGCTAATTTCGTCTGTTTTTCATCGTTACTATTTTATTAAATACCAAATAGTATGCGACACGCGGCCTAAACACATATTATAAAATTGTCATTGTTTGAAATGTGAACTGTTACGTCATGAGAGCAAATGGAACGTTTCGGCGGCAATTTATTTTTTTGAATTTATTTCTCGATTTTTATGAAAAATAATGAAAATTATGCCGAAATATATGTTTTGTTAGCTTCAGCATAGCATTATTAACAATTTAAGATGATTTTCTAAAAGTAGTCAAATAGCCTATTGAATTCCGTTTAATTTATATTAATTATTTAAAAGTATTGTTTTGACTTCCGTTTCCTTTTATTTATTAAAATTAGTTTAATCAAATTGTCATTTGACTTTGACAGCGCGGGTACGTCATTTTGCGCGCCATCTTGAAATATGAGTATAAAACCGACTGTTTCGACGATACGATTCAGTCTCTGCCCAGAGACTCATCCGACTAGTAGATGCTTTCGCGTCTAGGTCGTCCTACTCGATTGAGGGTTTGCGATAGCAATCGCTCCCTAATCGAATAAATATTGTCTTTACTTTTAGATTGGTTAATGATTAATTCATACTTTGGGAGTCTCTGCCCAGAGACTCATCCGACTAGTAGATGCTTTCGCGTCTAGGTCGTTCTACTTGATTGTGGGATTGCGATAGCAATCGCTCCCTAATCGAATAAATATTGTCTGTACGCTTAAATTACTATAAATGATAAATTAATACTTTGATAGTTTTGATAACTACCCTCATGTTTAGATATTGGTTTGATCAATTAATATTTTGATGTTTTGATAACTACCCTCACGTTCAGATGTTGTTTTGATTAATCAATACTTTGATATTTTTGATAGTTACCCTCACGTTCAGATGGTGGCTTTGTCTGTCGTGCTGTGGTTATTAGCTGAGTGGAAAGGGGCCGTTATTGGGGATGGTGGCGACGGCTTTAGGTAGGGTTTCAGCGTTTTAAGAGACGCGTTCTCTTAAAGCCTGATTAGTTTTGAGTAATAATTCCCGCTTCTGGTCCATGGCTAATAAATGTAAAAGAGGGGCTTTTGAGGGTACTTTGTTCGAACAATAAACATCCTATGTAATGAAACTATCTTTCCACGCTACCTACCCTCGTTGCGCAGCAAATGTGTCTGACTTTGCTGCCGACGAGGATACCAGCTCCGACATATACTACCTACTAGTGTATAATGCAATAAATAAATTCTGATTCTGATTCTGTTGCTTTAACTAATGCTGATTTTAATGGACATTTGTGCAACCGAGCGTAAGTCTCTAGTCTCACATAAGTAAGTCAGTCATAAAAAATATCACCAGTGTAAGATACCCAATAAATATTTATTTTGCGAACATTAAGAATAGCATAGTTTTGTGATCGTTATGTATGAACGTCGTAGCCAATCTATGAACTATAGTGCTTGTTCTTGAATCGGGCCGATTCGAGGGGTTCAAGAATCGATTCACCAAATCGATGCAGCATTCCAAATCGATCTAAAAAATCGATTATTTTAACCTAAATAATCGATTTTTGGATTAATCGATTTAAGATCGACATGCCTAGGTCACAAAACAGTAACGGGACTGTAGAGGTGAGATTAGGACTTACTTAGGTCAAAACGATACGGGATACCTGTTCCACCGAAACCTAATATTTAAAAATACCTAATCCGAATATTTATGAAATATGTATGGCTGTTTCTTTGTGGATTAGGTAGGTAGGCTACTTCGGGAGTGAGATTCGAACCTGAGACATCATACACCATACGGCAAAGAAAGCAGCCGCTCGCCCACTGCGCCAAATAGAGCTACTTGAGAACCTCTAAAATGTTGAACGCTTCCTGAACGACGGTGTTAGGTTTTTTTTCGTTACGGAATTTCTTGATTCGGTCGCCGCGCTCAAACTGTTTGTCCTAGTTCAAAGCCCGCGATAAAAGCTATGCAATAGCTTAAAAATAAGCATGTGCTATAAAAAAAATGTATTTTATTATGTATTGTTACCTAAATTTTGTACTTGACACGGCAGCAGCAGAGTGTCACCCACCACCGTCCGAAACGAGTGTCCGCGGGACAGGAATCTGGGGCCGTCATCTGGAACGAACGGGGGTAGGTATAGCATAAATTAGAATAGAAAACTCTTTATTGCACAAGAAATATAGGTTGACACAAAAGAAAAAGAAAATAAACATAGCGTGCAAAGGCGGCCTTATTGCAAAAGCAATCTCTTCCAGGCAACCCTTGTCTGGAGAGGAAAACGTCAAATAACGAAATGGGATAGTGCAGGTTGAGATCGAGGATAGTTAAAAACAAGCATAATAAATGTATTGGTATCATAACAGAAGTGCGATTGTGTATCTTTTATTACCTATAAATATTATAGACTAGGTACTAGCTGATGCCCGCGACTTCGTCCGCGTGGATTTAGTTTTTAAAATACCTCGGGAACTCTTCGATTTTCCGGGATTAAAAGTAGCCTACGCACAGATCACGGAAACAAGGTTCCGTGATCTGTGAGCCTACGTCACTCTCCAGGTCCTCAACTATACCCATGCAAAAAATCATATCGATCCGTAGCCCTGTTGCGGCGTGATTGAAGGACAAACCAAGAAACCAAAAATCGGAACCCTAAAAGTGCGAGTCGGGCCTCGCTCTTTTAGGGTTCCGTTAAAAAATTAAATAAAAATATTTCCATGTACCCATGGAAATATTTTAATTTAATTTTTTTAATTTAATTTAATTTTTATTATTTGTTGTTATAGTGGCAATAGAAATACATAATAATATGTGAAAATTTCATCTGTCTATCTATTACGGTTTACGAGATACAGCCCGCTGACAGACGGACGGACGGACGGACGGACAGCGTAGGCTTAGTAATAGGGTTCCGTTGGTACCCTTTGGGTACGGAACCCTAAAAAACCAACAAACAAACACACTTTCGCATTTATAATATTGGTAAGGATAGTAAGGATTTAATAACAGCTGCGCAAGAGGCATGTTGATCGACTGAAAAACTGTTGGATGGTGTTCGGAAGTATCTACCATTTTTAAAAAATTCCTTATTTTAGCAAAAAAAATTGCCATTTCAATTTTAAGTTTTGAAATTCATGCGAAAACATCTTTCGTGACGTCACCTCTGTGTTTTTTCATAGTAGTTTGTCAAAATTTGCAGATAGACGTGACGTATGTTCAATCCAATATGGCCGACCGTATGATTGTATGGCCGAATTTTTATAGTATTATTTTATCAAAATAAACATAATCTCAAATGGAAAAATGAATACGTTTTTTATAATCCATGAAACCATTAGATAAAATAATTAATTATAATATAATAATTCATTTAAATCATATTTGTACTAAGTTAAGGCAATTCTCCTTTGCACTTCATATGTTGCGGAAAACAGTAAACGTGTCGGCGCTACTGACGGTTTACCATGGCTATGTGGCTTCGCTATTGAGATATTGTATTTTATTTTGGGGTAATTCTACTGAAAAAGAAGCTGTATTTAAGGCACAAAAGAAATGCTTAAGGGCCATATTTAAATTAAAAACGACAGATAGTTGTAAGCCCTATTTTAAAAAGTATAAAATTCTTACAATGCCATGTCTGTATATTTATGAAACTATTGTATTTGTTAAAAGTAATTTAAATTTATTTCAAAATCGCAATAGCAAAAGACATGCCATTGAGCTGCGACAGCCACCCAGTAGATGTGCCCATTTTACAAAAAGCTTCTTCTGCACTGGGCCTCGTTTATATAATAACTTACCCAGAGACATTATTGAAACGCAGGAGATCCCTATGTTTAAAAAAAAGTTAAAAAATTTTTTGATAGATAAGACATATTATACAATTTGTGATTACCTTATGGAAAAATTTTAACTGTTGTATATTATTTTGTGACATTTAATTTAATTTTTTTTTTTTTACATATAATAACATTCCTATATTTGTACACCACACTTTGGTAGGATATGCGCATTTTAAATTGTATAATTATAACATCTTGACTGTACCATATTCACAAATTAATAAATGAATTTGAATTTGAATTTGAATATCTTTATGATGTATTAAGGATGATTAATGATTATACGAGTCTGCCCGCGAAATTCAAATTTAATTTGGTTTTTCGCAATTTGTAAACTAATACGACAAACTAGGCTAATGGCATTCTAATAGTAAAGCGCCAGTAGAATTATCATCTTCACAGGTTTACAAAAAAATTTTTACTTGAAAGTGACCAGTTTAAGAAATTAATCAAAATATTGAGTTGGACGTGAGTTACTCACAAATTAGTCGATATTTTGATTAATTTCTTAAACTGGACACTTTCAAGTAAAGATTTTTATATAAACCTGTGAAGATGATACTGCTATTGTCGCAATTAGAATGCCATGAGCCTACTTTGTCGTATTAGTTTACAAATTGCGAAAAATCAAATTAAATTTGAATTTTGCGGGCAGAGATGTGTCTTCCACCTTAAAGCATAAATTCCGTTTGGTGAATTCATCGCCTTTAGATCAACTCTCACATGCCCTAGATCCAGGCTTCATCCCGTGAGAATACAAACAATATTACTAGTAAAGTTAAAGCACAAATCAAAAACCGTAAACTAAACTAAAACCGAATTAAGACGCCATGTTTAAAAGCTATATAATGCCGGAAGTCGGTTAACGACCGCGTGTTCCGTTTTGGCGGTAAATCTACTGCTTCCGGTACGAAGTTTGTCTATTGCTCAGTATTGTTCTAATGTTTACGTTTATTAGATTTAGAAAACAGATAAAATAACAATTATTTTTCTTCATCTAAACCCATCGCGTACACATAGTTATGTGCGGGTCTCCTCTCAGAGAAGGGTTGCGCTACGCAACCGCTAGTTCTTATAAAAAATTGGCTGTCTGTAAAGTCGGTTTACGGACGATAGTTTTACGTGATAACTGATAACGTCATAAAGAAACATTGATGAATAAATCACACACACACACACAAGCCAACGCTTGGCCGATCGTGCCTCTCTATCGCTTGTTCCGCGCTCTCGCTTGCACGCACAGGCTCAGGCGGAACGTGACACTTTTTCGTGCGTGCGCCGGTGTACATCGATTTATAAGACCTTATCAAGTCAAAAATTGCATACTTTTATGAATTGAATTGAATTTTTATCACTGAATTATCATTATTTTGTATAATACAAAGAAGGAATAATAAAAAAATAATAATTAAGGAATAATAGGAATAATAAGATGGGTAGCCTAAGTATGTCACACTCTCTTTAACATTTCTGCGGTGGTGTCGTGTGATGCGGGTTAAGTTACGTTCCCTAAAATATGGTTGAGCGAAGCAATGGCTGGGTCATGCGTCATGCTCGTGAACGGGTGCCACCAGCGGCAATGGGGCTGCTTTCTGTCTGCCCGTCTTAACATGTGTTGAATTATAATTAGAAATAATTACGTATGCTTTTGCGGAACTCCCCCTCATTGTGGAAACTCTAGAACTCTCACATAGAAACATCATAGAATAATATCTATTAAGTAAATTGTAAAAGTATTTTGAAAAGAGCAACTGCCGAGTTTCTTGCTGGTCCTTCTCGGCAAGAACGGCATTCCGAACCAGTGGTAGACTCATTGACGATTCAAAAGTACTTGTAAAAGTTTATTTGAATAAAAAACATATAAACATAAAAACATAACAAATTCTATTCTATTCTAAAATTAATTGAAAATTACAATTTTCTCTAGTCACAAGCCAACGCTTGGGCCGATATACAAATACAAACGAAGTCTAAGGCAAAATCTAGTAGCGAACCTATAAGTATCTGGAAATCGTGAAAGTTTTTCGCCAATCCATTGTCGGGGCGCATCATCCGCTCGGCTGAACAGCGCTGGATCTTAGCTCTTTACAAAACTTCTTTTAACAAATCCCATTCAGAAGTTTGTGTAGTAATATGAGTGATTGAATTTATCCATTCTATTTAGGGGGCGTTCATAAAATACGTACGATGTTTAAGGGGGGGAGGGGGTCGAGTCAAATCTCATCTAATCTTACGTTGGAGAGAGGGGGGGGGTCTCGGCAAATATCAGCAATTTTTTTTCTGATTGAAACAAAAAAAATTATACTATTTTGGTCCATTTAATCCAGATTGTACATGCTTAAGATTTAATCTTTTGAAGCGTAATCGTAATACGATTAAGATCATTCACTAATTCGTTCGAAAGACCGTTACACCAAGACCAATACTTTTCTGTGGCCTCCATAAGGTCGCTGGATCGATCATATGGTTCCAATAGTCTCTCCTGAGACCGCGCATGATTCTCCATGGACTGAATTAGAGTAGATATTCTTTTTTTAATCACAGTAGTTACGATTTAAGTATTTTATTGTAAAATTTTTATTACACTTATAATTAAACACTCAGCGATATTGATTACTAGTCTAGGGGTTGAATAAAATCTCACGACATCTCACCAGGGGGGGAGGGGGGGAGAGAAAATTTAAAAAAACACCTCACGTAATTTATGGACTCGTGTGGATTATTTGAATGGTGAAATTAAAATGGGAGTAGGTGATCAGTTTCTTGTGTAATATAATACTAGCTGTTATATTGGCTTCTCTCTCGCCATCTATCTACTTATTAGAAGTTATCTGAGGTGGTGATTCCATTCACTGATTTTGACGTGTTATCGTCTTATAAATCGATGAACACCGGCTGCGCGCACGAAAAGTGTCACGTTCCGCCTGAGCTTGCGCGCACAAGCGAGAGCGCGGAACAAGCGATAAAGAGGCACGATCGGCCCAAGCGTTGGCTTGTGACTAGAGAAAATTGTATAATGGTCATTGTGTCGGTTTTCGTTGGAAAGATTTTTTAAAATATTGGGAGTATGCTATGAACATTATTTAGATAGAGATAGTATAGTATTATACTACTTATAGAGAAGGTAGGCATATTATATTTTTCTTTGATGATAAAACAAATCAACTTCGGCCGCCATCTTGCGCGTACAAAGGAAATGGCGGGCGGAAGTGGCCATAAGCGGAAGGCGTCGCTTCCGGCGATCAGTTTTGGAGGGAAATTAGTGATTTGGAAAATCGAATCTTACCCATTGTTTAAGGGCGGAATAAGGTCATCAATCGATTTCATTTTTGACGCCGCGTCGATGAATCTTCTATAATATAATAAAACTGTAACAGGTCCAATTCTGTACATTGAAGATATTTTGAAAATTTTTGTTTGAGGGCACTCTATAATCGATACCGAAGCCAAAACAATTTTTTTTAATTTTTTGTCTGTCTGTCTGTCTGTCTGTCTGTCTGTCTGTCTGTATCTTGGCCGCGCATCACGCCGAAACTACTGGACGGATTTAAATGAAACTTGGCACGATTTAAGTTAATACTACGAGGTATAATATAGGATACTTTTTATCCCGACATTCAGCACGGTTCCCTTGGGAGAGGGGATGAAAGTCAAAATGTGTATTTCGCTGTAATTCATTAAGGCGTATTCCGATTTAATCCATTCTTTTTTTGTTAGAAAGCAGGTTCTTTATAGATTGTCCTGTAATTATTTCAAGGTCGTCAATTTCGTAGTTCAGAAATTATAGACATCACGATCTTCCAGTATAAGGTCCAAATCACTTGAACCCCGGAATCTACAGGATACTTTGAATGAACGGCTCATTTTAAGCTGGCAAGCGTACTTTATCGTATATAGCCATCTGCATCGTGGATAGCCCTATTTTGTCAAAGTCAAACTACTCCAAAGGCGTCAGATTTTGCCAAACGATCATTATACCTACATACTACATAGTAGGTATGGATGTAATACATCGTATGGACTTAATGCTACAGTGTTTTCCTATGCAATTTAATATTCTAATCATACTGGCCAAGGGGGGGGGGGGGGCAAGTTGATATTATTTTGAACCCGACGGCCAAGGGGGGGCAAGTTGATATTATTTTGAACCCGACGGCCAAGGGGGGGCAAGTTGATATTATTTTGACATCACAAACTGACACTTCAATTTTATTTATTTGGAATCTGAATCTTCATCTGCGTGGAGTAAGTTTTCTAAAAATCTCAAGACACCCATTGTTTTTTAGGGTAACGCTCTACACTGTCCAAGTGTACGATTCTTTAAAAAGATTGCTACACTGTGACGATTGAAATCGCCTCTGATTGGTCGATACTCACTCGCTATTGGCTATATTAGCTAGGTATATTTTTTTCAAATCTCTAGGGGGGGGGCAGCTGCCCCTACCTAACCCCCCCTGTCGACGCCCATGTTATAATATATATTATACTAGCTGACCCGGCGAACTTCGTACCGCCAACTTATCTATATAAATAAAACAAATAAACTATCCTAATAAAAAAAAACTATCCTATCTTTCAAATTGGATCAAACCGCACACGGTGTGCAAATTTGATTATAATCGGTTAAGTAGTTTAGGAGTACATCCCGGACAAACAACGTGACACGTAATTATATCATCATTATCAACCTTTAGATGTCCACTGCTGGACATAGGTCTCCTGCATGCTATTATATATAATGACTAAATTGTGTAGACAATGTGAAAAATTAATAAATTTCCCTGGATATTAATCATAATAGCTGATCAGAGTCTGTGGTCAGCTGTCAAGCTGTCAAGTTATAAAATCAGCTGTTCCCTATTTAATATTTATTTTTTAAGTATAATTTAAACAAATCTTACCTAAACTAAGTGTAAACAGTTTTAATTTGTGTCCAAACTTATTAATTACTATCGTCATTCATCACCCTTCGACCACCGAAACATTTATCATAAACTGTCAGCTGTCCTACCTGTGAGGCGGTGCTGCGACACGACGTGATTTAAAATCGACGACTTAAACCGGGGAAGTATTGTTATTTTTTTAACCCATAACGCTAGTTTACTATAATAAGTTTATTATTATTGTATAGCAGCATATTAATCTTGAACTAAGTAGTTATATAGGTACCTATTTGTATCATTTCTGTAGGTACATACTGGATTAATTTTTAACAGAATTCAGGTAGGTAGATACCTACTTATCATCAGCTGATTACAGTGTAACAAGAATCAGCAATTATTTGCATTAATCCTGTGCCAAAACATTTATTGGGAGTGTAATACAGTGCCTAAATTATTCTATTTCCATTTCCTACCTTCTCAATTATTTTTTTTTCTTTACTTAAATTTTTCTGTTTCATTTACTAACTCTTACTATTTGGTGTTTCAGAACTGTATTGCACAATGGCACCTACAATGAAAACCAGACGGGTAACTGCTATGGAGGAACAGCTGAAGCTTAAGAATGCTTTGTATGAACTCAAATCTGTGAAAGAACTAAATGAGCAGTTACTGAAAGAAAGAGAAGACAGTGAAGTTGAGCTCACAGAAATTATTTCTAAGAACAGCCAGTTGAAAGCTGACCTGGCTGACCTGAATAGGGCTCACACTTTGGTGTTGCAGGAACGTGACCTACTTCAGGAGGCGGTCAGCTCATTCAACACATGCATACAGACTTATGACGAGGCTCTTTCTAAAATTTCTATGTTGGAGGAGGAATTGAGCATGGCACAAAGAAAAATTGATGACCTTCAGTCTCAATTACAAAGTCATGAAACTGAATCGACAAATAATTTGTATAATGAATTGCTCAATTCATCCACTTCGGTGCCAGTTATGACCATTGATCTGACTTGTGACAGTCCCTGTGCTAACAAGCCACTGCCCGAGCGAGATGTAATCCAATTAAATAGTCATAAAAAAATAAAAAAATATATTAGAATTGGTAAATTAATTAAAAAAACCAAAAAGTTAATTAAAATACAAAAGGCCCACACAAAAAATTTATTTTTAAGAAAGGAAAGAGTTCATTTATTACACAAACTGGATACATATTGCTCTGCGTTGGTTGATATTAGAGAAAAATATGAATTGGACATTAAAAGCCTAAATGAAGAAATTATAATTTTGAAAGAATCTCTAAAGAATGCTACTTTGCAATATGAGCTGTCACAAAAACAGATTGATGAGCAAGTACTCGCAGCCGATGAGCTGTTAGCCTTAGGCACCTATAACTTGGCTCGTTTTGAGTCTCTAACTAATAAGTGTCAATGCACCCATATGGTACCTATGGCTACCAAAGATAGCGACAGTATACTACTCCCTGACAATTTGGGCACTTGTCCGGAGCAGTGTACTACAAATGCTGTTGAAGCTCCCTCATGCTTGAGCGGAAGTCTCTCACCTAACCTTAGAAAACAAACTATTATTGTTTCTGACAAGTTGGGCAGAGTAAATGCCCAACTTGTCAGAAACAATAAAATGTAGGTTTTATATGTGTGCCTTACCTTACTCCAAGTCACTGAATGATAAGCAAAACCAGCATATACATAACTTAAATATACTTATGTATAACCTGACTAACCGTCATAGCGACGCTATTTTTTATTTTGACACAAATAAATTTATTACTAATTTTCAACTGACCGGTGAGAGTATGTATCTCCCGAGGAGATGTAAGCTCCATATAGCTTCACTTTTAGCGCATAATATTAACGATGCAGTTACAAGTGATGTAACCTATAATATACAAAATTCAGCCAATTTTGGCTTGTCGGGCGATGGTACATGTTGTACCAGAAATATTGACACAATTATTACTAATTCAAGTATTTTGACACCAAAATTAAATTCCAGCGACAGTGGTACATGTTGTACTAATAATATAGACATAATTAGTAGTAATACTAATTCAGATTTTTTGTCATTGGATTCCAATAGAAGTAATTCCTGTGGAATTAATAAAATTTTAAACTAAGCAATAGGACAACAGATAAGCAATGTAAAATTAATCTTGTACATCAAAATATCCAGGGCTTATCTGGCAAAGAACACGAGATTGAGCTATTTATAAAAGAATTTGATATTGACATCTTGTGCCTCACTGAGCACTGGCTCAATTCTCATCAGTTAATTGTACACTTTGAAAATTATTCACTGTCAAGTGTGTTCTCAAGAAAGACTGCGATACGCGGGGGATCACTAATAATAACGCGCAACAATAATAATTACAAAGAGCGAAAAGACATTGTTAGTCTTTCTATAGAACGCATAATAGAGCTGTCTTGTGTTGAGCTGGACCGATATATTATAGTTTGCGTGTACCGACCCCCCTCGGGTGACTTCGGTCTTTTTGAGCAGGTCATGGAGGACGCCTTAAAGCGGCTATGTAGGTCATCAAAAAAAATAGTAATCTGTGGAGACTATAATATTGATATTTTGCTTCACACTCCTTTTACGGGTAGACTACTAAACTTATTTAAATGCTTTAACCTGGAGAATATTTTTGTTGAACCCACAAGAATAACTGCAAATTCAGCTACTTGTATAGATAACATTTTTTGTGATTGTAACATTATCGAAAAAATCTGTTATCACTTATTTAAGATCTGATCATTGCGGACAAATGATATCTGTTCCAAGCAGTGAACAGAAAATTACAAAAATAATAAAATGTAGGCCAGTTACCACTAAAAAAGTAAGGCAATTCAAACATAATATCTCGGCTACATTACCGACACTTGACCTTACACAGGGTGGTCCGGATGAAATTTATCGCAAGTTTTTTGATCTGTTAAACTCTCAATTCAACTCTGCCTTTAAGATGATAGAAAAAAGGTTTCGGTTTAATCTAAAGTTTAGTGACTGGGCAACTGTTGGCATTTATAAGAGTAGAAATAAGCTATTTGATTTGTATGCAGAAAAGCGATATAATTATTCCCCCGCGTTTATTGAATATGTAAGAACCTATTCCAAATTATTTAGAAAGGTATGCATACAAGCTAAGTCTCTTTACATAAAACAAAAAATTATTAATTCTGATAATAAAATAAAAGCCGCATGGGACATCATCGGCAATGAAATGGGAAAACACAAGACGCATAATAATAAATTGGAGCTCAAAATTAATAACCATATTATTGACTCCGACATAGACATTGCAAATACATTTGAGAACTTTTTCAAAAATATTCCAGTTACCACAACTAGTTCTCTAAATTCCTCGCCAACAGGAGCCTATAATCTTTTAAAGAGCAATGTTTCTGAGTGCAGTAAACTATTTAAGTTTGAACACGTTACCCCATATGATATTATCAAAATATTTAAGGCTTTACAAAATAAAAAAACGGGAGATCTATGGGGAATTTCAGTTAAAATAATCCAAAGTATAATTGATATTATTGCGCCATATCTTGCCTTAATTTTTAATAAATCAGTTGATTCTGGATCTTTTCCAGACCTTATGAAATGTAGTAAACTAATACCTCTTTTTAAATCGGGAGACAAAAGTGACCCGAATAACTACAGACCAATTTCAATTTTGCCAACCCTCAGCAAGATATTCGAAAAAATAATGCTCAACCAACTGCTTCTACACTTTAATTTAAATGGACTTCTTCACCCTGAGCAGTATGGTTTTACTAAGGGTCGATCAACAACCGATGCAGCCGCAAAGCTGTTACAACACATATTCGATGCATGGAAGAACTCACAGAATGCCATTGGTATTTTCTGTGATTTATCAAAAGCATTTGATTGCGTTGATCACGAGACCCTTTTGCTTAAACTGAGCCACTATGGTATTAAAGGTTTTGCACTTAGTCTCATTGCGTCTTATCTCAGTGATCGTGTTCAGAGAGTATGTGTCAATGACGTAAAATCATCCGGATCAGCCTCAGTAATGGGTGTACCCCAGGGTTCTATTCTAGGTCCATTCATGTTTTTGATTTACATAAATGATTTACCACATTTTGTCCAAAATACTTGCGATATTGTACTATTTGCTGATGATACGTCTTTGATTTTCAAAGTCGATAGGAAAAAAGACAATTTTGACGATGTAAATAATGCATTATCTCAAGTTTCTGAATGGTTTACGGCAAATAATTTACTTTTAAATGCTAAAAAAACCAAGTGTGTTGAGTTTTTATTGCCTAACACCAGAGCTGTCAGTAATAATCTAAAGATAAATAATGAACCTTTGAAAACTGAGGACTCCACAGTGTTCTTGGGATTAACCCTGGATTCTAAGCTACAGTGGGGCACCCATATAACAACACTTGCTGGCAGGCTTAGCTCTGCTGCTTACGCTGTTAGGAAGATTCGACAGTTAACTGACATAGAAACTGCAAAAATTGTTTATTTTGCATATTTCCATAGTATTATGTCATACGGAATCTTACTATGGGGTAAAGCAGCCGACATTGGAAAAATTTTTGTATTGCAGAAGAGGGCAATTCGCGCAATCTACAATTTAAAACCGCGGGATTCCCTTCGAGAAAAATTTAAGGAAATAGGCATTCTGACAGTAGCTTCACAATATATTTATAACAACATAATATTTGTCAGACAAAATATTTTAAGTTACAAAAAAAAGGGTGATTTACACGATAGGCAGGTTAGAGATCCAAATAGGCTCGTGATTCCTCGACTGCGCCTCCAGAGGGTCCGAAAGACATTTGTGGGAATGGGCGTGACGTTCTATAATAAAATTCCACAGTCGATCTTAGACTTGCCTTTACACAAGTTTAAGAAAGCAATTAAAACTTCTCTCATGGAAAAAGCATATTATACAATTGAAGACTATATTAATGACAAAAAAGCGTGGATATAACTCGCTCCAGCGATTCATGAGACAGTAATAATCAACCTGTGTAACAAAATTATCCTGTGCTATTCAGTGTTTCTACTTTATTTGTGTCTAAGTGATGTCTTAAAATTAGCATTTGAATATTAGTTTTCAGTTTGATGCCTTGACATGGGTAGCATAAGTATGTCACGCACTCTTTAAACATTTCTGTGGTGGTGTCGTGTGATGCGGGTTGTTACGTTCCCTCAAATATGGTTGAGCGAAGCAATGGCTGGGTCATGCGTCATGCTCGTGAACGGGTGCCACCGGCGGGAATGGGGCTGCTTTATGTCTGCCCATCTTAAGATAGAAGTTAGTCTGTATGCATTTTTGGAACTTTCCTCATTGTGGAAACACTGCATATATAGCATAGTATTTACTGTATTGTAAATCTGTTTTGAAAAGAGCAACCGCCGAGTTTCTTGCTGGTTCTTCTCGGCAGGAAAGGCATTCCGAACCAGTGGTAGATTCATTGACCATTCAAAAGCACTTGTAAAAGTTTATTTGAATAAAAAATATTTCTATTCTATTCTATTCTATTCTAAAGGCAGCCAAAGTAATAAATACAGCTTCGATGCACACAGTACTGATCGCGCATTAGCAGTTTATAATGTAGTCAAATCGTCAATTTAATTATTAATTTCGAATATTACTTAAAAACGAAATGCAAACGCGCCGACTCCACGCAGTCTAATCTGCCCTAGTTCTGGAGTGCTTTTTTTAAAGACCGTAGGCAAATGGTCAAAACGAAGGTCGAGTAGGTGAAGCTGAATGAACGGACGACGAAGCGAGCCTTCTGGCGTAGCCCATTTGATTTGTACTGTACACTACTAGTACTGTGTCGCATTACAAATACAGTTATTTACAATAAAAATGGGCTACGCCAGAATTGTTTATCAAACTGTTTGATTCATCGATGACTCACAATGTTGCTACAACCTATTTTTCAATTTACTCGTGTCAACTGACTTATTGAATAGACTCTACCACCCGGTTCGGTAACCAAATTCTGTTGAGGAGAGTCTTTACTCCAAGAACTCGGTATATAAAGCTTCAGCGTCAGCACAGAGTCGCATACTCAAGGTCTTCGGACGCGGCGAATCATATCTGCCGCTGAAGATGAAGGAGATGAAGAAGATGAAGAAGATGAAGAAGATGAAGAAGATGAAGAAGATGAAGAAGATGAAGAAGACGAAGAAGACGAAGAAGACGAAGAAGATGAAGAAGATGAAGAAGATGAAGAAGACGAAGAAGATGAAGAAGACGAAGAAGAAGATGAAGAAGATGAAGAAGAATACTCACTTCTATTATTCTGCGCGAAGACCGCCACCAGGACGGTAGCCAGCACTACCCAGCCCGCCTCCATAGCTCAGCATCTACCCGTCCTCGTCGCACGCGCCCTCATCTGCCGAAGATAGAAAGAGAAAAATATATAATGGTTTCCGGTAGGTTCCCAGATCGACTCGATCACGAGCCAGTGGGTTTTGATGATATTAACTTAATCTCAAGTTTATGTAGTTTGATATACGGCTTAAAATCATCATCATCATCAGCAACCCATCAACGGCTCACTATTGAGCGCAGGTCTCCTCTCAGAGAAGGGTTATAGGCCATAGTCCACCACGCTGGCACAATGCGAATTGGCAGACTTACACACCTTTGAGAACATTATGGAGAATTCTAATTAAAATACCTAATTTTTTGGATAGGTATATACTTAACTTAAACTTCCGCATTAACATTCCAAACCGGTGGTAGAGTCATGACGTGTCTTAAGAGCTACAGGTTGGCCTAAAAAAAATTCAAAATTATTTATTTCACGTATGAAATAAATAATTTTGAATTTTTTTTTGAAAAATGACGGACTTTCATACAAACATCATCCCCTATTTAACCCCCCTGGGGGTGGAATTTCAAAAAATACTTTTTTTAGTAGCTGCCTACGTCATAAAAGGTAGTTTAGGCTGTTCGTTGGTATATCAGTCAGTCAGTCTGGACAAGCCTTTTTATAAGTATAGCCCAAGCAGCAAGCAAGCGTTTTCAACATCAATTAACCGGCTCTATTAGAACTTAAAGTTTTTTTAAAGACGTACAAGAGTATCAAAAGATGATTATATCTTTATAAGAAGGATTTTTGAATAATTATACAGCTTGAGCTGCATAAAACTTGTATTAAGAGATCCGCGTAAGCTTAGGGTACTAAAACAGAATTTGAAAATTCTACTATACAACTTTAAGTATTTTCTGACAGTTTAAACTCGTTTTATCGTTAAAGCTGTATAAAGGCTGTATTTTGCATGTGGTCACTAACTTACTACAACCCTAAGTGTTATTATGGTATCACTCAATCATTGTTTCTGTATAATGGTATATGCAAACTTCATTATAACACTTGTTCTTATAGAGTAGTTAGACACTCTTATAAATACAGTGGTTTTAGTACTTCTGTCTAAAATAATGCTTTAAAACTAAAAAAATAAATTACATCAATAGTACAGCTTTAGCCTGACTAACAGCTGCCAGCCATATATTATTTTCACATGATCCTATATACTTTGTGTGCGGAACTCGATCATAATTTATAATGTGGAAAAAAAGGAAAAGATCTGGTGCAGTCAAGAGGAGAATTATAAGGAAATATTTAAATATAACAAATTATAAACCAGAGGACAGTATCAATAGTGAACCATCATTTATTGGGCAAGAAATAAATACATTAAATTGGACAACCCACAGTCAAGCGCGTCCATCGACGTCTAACGAAGGTTCCGTAGGAAAAACATTAAACGGTGTCGACGGTGAGGATTTAGTTAAACCTTTGGAACCTGATGATAACTTTTCTTTATGCAGCAGCACAAGTACTTCAATTGATGATGATAACGAGTATTCAAAAAATATGTTGTTTCGTCAGCGAATAAAGGAATGGGCTACAGAAAGAAATATATCTCAAATAGCTCTAAACGATTTAGCCGCTATTGTTAATGACAGATTTCCCGGAATATTACCGCGTGACGCTAGAACAATTTTAGGTACTATCCAACAAATACGTATCAAAACGATTAAAGGAGGTGAGTACTGGCATAATGGCCTCACAAAATGTTTAAAGAAATCATTAGAGAAATGGATTGATGTCCCTGCTAAAATTGCTTTAAATTTCAATTTCGACGGTCTCCCAATATTTAAAAGTTCAAATAAAGAGTTTTGGCCAATTTTGTGCACTATATTTGAAAGACCTGATATTGAGCCGTTTGTAATTGGAATCTATTATGGTGTTGGAAAACCAAATCAAATTGACGAATATTTAAATGATTTCGTGAACGAAATGGAAAATTTACTTAAAGACGGAATATACATTGAACAATTCAAAAAGACAGTATCCATTGAAATCAGATGTTTTACGTGTGATTCCCCTGCAAGAGCTTACATTAAAGGTAATTGCATGAAACTTTTTTAATAATGTAGCATAGTAATATCACCAATCCTTTGTCATGTGTTTTAAACACATAAAGTGGCCATATTCAAAAAGTACCGTCGAGCAGTTGAATTGCTCTTAGCCGTTCACGCCTAGACCTGTTCATTTAGAGGCTTGTAGTTAGTACCAATAGTTAGTAAGTAGTATAAGTAAAAATAGTATAGTTAGTATAGAACATATTGTAGTATAGCAAGAAGAGTACCACATATATAGTGGTAGATGTCAAAGATTTCATTAAAAAAAAAAAAACACATAAAATGACCGAAAATTGTACTACTACTACTACAACATACTAATGCAAATTAATTTTTTTAAGATTTTGATATTCTTTGTTTTTTCAACAGTGGAATAAAAAAGTAATTGATGTTTTATCATATTTCAGGTGTTTGCAATTTTAATGCAAAGCACGGTTGCTTAAAATGTGTTACAGTAGGAGAGTATTCACATGTATCTCATACAGTGACTTTTCCTGAAACGAATTGTCGCCCTAGGACGGACCAAGAATTTCGTGAAAAAAAATATGGGCCTCACCACAAAAAAGATTCTCCTCTACTGCGATTACCTGTAGATATGATACAAGACTTCCCTGTAGCAGATTCTCTACACCTTGTTGATTTGGGAATAATGAAGCGCCTATTAGTTGGTTGGCGCAATGGTAATTTTGGAAAATATATAACCAAATGGAGTGCGAGAGACACCGAATTGGTTTCAATTTTTCTACACAAATGTAAATTGCCATCTGAAATTCACAGATCGGTGAGAGGACTTGACTGTCTTTCTCATTGGAAAGCATCTGAGTATAGATCTTTCTTGTTTTATTTAAGCATTGTCATACTTCCAGACGTATTATCACATGATGCATTTTCACATTTTCTGACGTTTTTTTGCGGTATAACAATATGTTCTAGTAAAAACTATAGTCATTTTCTTCCTTTGGCAAAAGAGCTCTTACAGTATTTTGTTGAACATTACAAAGACTTTTACGGAGCGGATTATGTTACTAGTAATGTTCATAATGTAGTCCATATCGCAGATGAAGTGCGACGATTCGGCCCACTTCATACATTCAGCGCTTATCCTTTTGAAAACAAGTTGTATCTAATTAAAAGGATGCTGAGGCACGGTAACAAACCTCTTGCTCAAGTGGCAAAAAGATTTAGTGAAGATGCAGAATCGTTAGAAACGACGAGGAGCAGAAAAAATCAACAACTCACAAATCAAGACCCTTTTGTGACTACTACTAAAAGAAAACTAACTGTACTACATTTTAAGGACTTTAAATTGTCATCAAAACTTCAAGATAAATATTTTTTGTGTAACAATAATGAAATTTTGGAAGTGAAAAAAGTAACTGTTACTAACAGTGAAATAAAAATATATGGCTACAAAATTACAGACTTGTTAGATGTTTTTGAACAACCAATCAAATCATCATATTTGAACATATGCAAAGCCAAATTACTTACTGATAGGCGGGCAGAGGTCATTGTTAGTTCCCAAGATATAAAAATGAAATTAGTATGTATCGAACACAAAGGTTATTTATACTTCATACCCCTTGTGCATACAGTTTAAAAGAGAAATAAAATACATTTTGCCATCATAAAAATCCTTTTTATTTTTAAGTGTTTACACCCGTATACTCATAATTAAAAATATCACCCGTATACTTATAATATAACGTGGTTGAGTGCAAACTAGTTAGGCAATAAAAACAAAAAATATAAATTCTTGTCTTAAGGACTATCACAGCCACGCGATTACGTGTTTCTCTTAAATACTAACTAGACAAACAAGAATGAAGATCAAAACAACATTTACTATAATTGGGTTACTATAAGAAGAGTTCTGTGACAGCAAGGTATCTACAGCAAAAAAGTTTCAGACACAATATTCGTTCACTTTCACACCTGTTTTATGTTTATCCTACTGTCACTGAACTCTTCCTGTAGTAATCCTACATTGAGACTACAAAAAAAAATGATGTAGAAAATTCACAGATACGCGATTACGTGTTTCTCTTAAATGCTAACTTAGCAAGAATAGACTCAAAAAACAAAAAACAACTCTAACTCTAACGATAAAATTGTGGCTTAATAAGTAGATAACATGATTGTAACGTAATTCTCTTTAAAGAGTAGGTACATCCAAAATTAAACTAACCATAAAATATAAAAAACTTACGCCACATAAAAATTATTATAGAAACCCGGCTTTACTCACGTTTTATTTTTATCGGATTCGCCGACTAGTTTCAGTCTGTTACGAAGACCATCATCGGGGCGAGTGTTAGGAGTGGCGACACGCACACGACGGTTTCGGTTCCCTCGAAGCACTAGCACTAGTCGGCGAACCCGACCAAAATAAAATATGAGTAAAGCCGGTTTTCAACATATATAGTGAATTAACCACTTTAAGGCGTTGTCATTGAGGCATGTAAAAAATAATTACTTTTTTAAGTATAATACTAACAAAGACAGTCTTCTTCCTCTTCATCTTCGATAACTTCTTTTAGGTTTACAGCGTTTTCGTCGATCATACCGTCTTCATTTGCATCCATTTCCCTTTGATTTGAGAAATTTTTATCATTTTCATTTTGTTTCGTGTTATTTGTATCCATTTGAGTTTGATTTGCGTGCTGATTTCCCTGTTCTGAATTAGTTTTAGCTTTATTTTTAGGGTCAGTTTTTTTGGTTCTCATCCTTTTTGTGGAAGCTCTTATATTGTTACTGAGTTTCCTCTTAACAGAATTTTTCAAGACAATTTTGAAAAAGTTTTCATTGTTTTCTAAGGTATAAGTTTTATCCCAGTGATGTATTAATTCATAGAAAAAATTGAGGACTTTTTGATAGCCCTTCAGTCCAATTTTTACTTCGTCACTCTTTCTGCTACCGCCAGTCCAAGAGCATTTGCATAGGAATTCCCGTGTAAAAAACATGTCCAATACTTTATATGCACATGTTGCACCTTTACCATCTGATGGTGAACAAATGAATGAATATTGTTTAAGGAGTTTAAATTTTTGGTTTTTGTCAGATAAAAGTGTATCCATTTGCTCTAGCTCTTTAACTGAGTCAATGGGTTTTATTTTAAAAGCCTCACTATAAACTGGGTTAGACTCTCCCAACAAAACCACATCCGTATTTTCAGTTTGGCCAGCCTTGGAAAATCCGTCATCTATTTGCACTGATAAACTTGCCAACGTATGAAGAATTTTTTTTTGATTATTTACAAGTACATTTATTGTTTGTGCCATATTATGTTGATTTTCTAAAACTAATTTTAGATAATTTTCAATCTGATTTACTTCAGTGTTTTTCTGGGTTTTTAAACGGATTTGATCTTCAAAATTATTACGATGGGGGTCGGTTGACATTGTTGCCAGCTCAGACTCATCTATATATTGAAAAACATATTGTGCATCAGTTATCACTTCTGGAAGTATCTGTGTGGATGTTGTTGCGGTAGATGAAGTTGATGGTTGATTAACGATCTGGAAACAATCGTAAAATACATTGGTTATTGAAATTGAACAACTTTAACGGATTATGTCATGTATTTCTTTATTTTATTTTCACATTTCCCTTGACCTTGTAAATGTTCCTAAGCTTTGGGAAAATAGAATAAAGAATTACGTGACATAATAATAAGTAAGTAAAATTTGCAAAAAATGCTCGCCACTTGTAATGTTGGACTAATAAACATCAAGGCAAAGCGAATTTGACTTAGGTCAACTACTGGGTGGGCACCCTGGGGCCGTTAATTCCGATCTCTGGAGCATTATGGCACTCGTGATGACATACATTATTTATTAATAAAAAACAAATTAAAATTTTAAATACCGACTTCAAATAAACCTGAAAACTAAAACTAAAAAAAGTGAAAAATAATTTTATTTTATAATAGTGTTTCGATCCACTTGTGGTAACTTAGTTGGCAAACAGGTCAGTTAGACGTACTCTGAAGTCGGACTGGGTATGATTGAATGATTAGAGAGAAACTATATTATAGTCATCCTACTTAACTGTTTGCCGACTAAGTTACCACAAGTGGATCGTGAACACTATAAAATAAAATTATTTTTCACTTTTTTTTAGTTTTCGTTTACAGGTTTTTTTGAAGTCGGTTTTTTTAAATTTTAATTTGTTTTTATTTAACTATTTTTAGTGTTACTATCATTAGCAGTCGTCAAATCCACTCAATCAGGCGAAAACGCCTAGATTCTTAAATTACAACCTGTAATAGTAACCTATTGAGGAGTTTGGTGATGAGAAGGTGGTTTCAGATGTTTCATTCAATGGTACTTATTCGTTTATGGGTCAATTCTACTGGTGGAAATCGAAAACTAAGCAATTTTCTGCAATCTCGAGAAGCAATTCTGTCCATCACTCCGAAGATCCTCATCAGACCTTCGCCAAATTTTTATATAAATAAAACCACCTGTGAGATATCCCCTTTCATACAAAAAAAGATTGAAAACCTCCTCCTTTTTTTGGAAGTCGGTTAAAAAGAAAAACATTGTACCAGCAATTAAGTAAAGGAAACACAGCAAAAAGACCCATGTGTCTAAGAAGGTAAAATATATTGACAATTCTTAACAGTTTTTAAAAACATCATTTAATTTTTAAGTGTCTATTATCTTTAAACACTTTAAACAAAACTTATGTATCAATTTATGTACAAAGAGCTGCGCCGGCACTGCGCAGCTTTTGTGGATAACCGATACCTACCTACGGTCGCCACCTCGTTGTTTATGGCTGCAGACTAATATGATTATGATGCTAATGTTAAGTGTACCTACTACTGCAATAATCACAAAGAATACTTACAAATTGACCTGCTAAAGCGTTAAAATCGATGTTTGTATTATCCCTTGCATTTGTTTCTGTCACAGTATCAATTTCTGTGTCGCTATTTTGAACCATGACATCTAGTTCTCTCATTGCTTCTTCATATGACGATATAGACGACCTTTTTACACAGCATTTTAATGTAGACCAATTATCTAAAGGCCTAGAGTTTTCATCCTTGACTAATTTGTTGACTTCTAAACGCTTTCTTGGCCATCTTAACTCGCCATTCGTTTCCCACAAGCTTGGAACTATACAAAGCCTTTTCTGCCCTTTTTCTATACATTCTATAATTTTAAACGGCATATTGTTCTGAAAAAATAATGTAAAACACATTAATTATACACAATAAACTATTAATGACACTTCACAATAAGTTTATTTAGTATATAATAGGCTGCTAACTTTTTGGGTCTGCGATAACGTAGCGAAGGCTAAAAACAAAACGAAGGAACGCGTGCGTGCTTGCCCGGAAGAACGTATTAACTAAACAAAACATCATGTTAGTAGTGTTCCCAGTGCAGAGTGAGGGAGAGAGAGATAAAATAGCCCAGCGTCGAGCGTCGGCAAGCGTATCGTAGTGTTGTAGTTGTAGGTACCTACATTAAAAGGTTTGTAATGGATTTATTCTTGCAGGTTCGTGTCTTGAAAAAAAATATACACCTTCTTGTGAACACGGCGAATCACAATCATTTACATTATAATAATTATTATAGATCCTCGACTTTGGAAAAAATGATTGTAAAATATTCTACTTCAAAATTAAAACTTGCTTAGGGATAATATTTTTTTACACGGATCTCTAAAGAGAATTATAAGTTATAAATCCAGAGTCGTACACAGCCTAATTAATAAATATATTATCTTGTAACGCTGATTAAAAACCAAAAACAGTATTATATAATCCAAATCTTACGTAGTACAGCTAATAAGACTATAATACCCTCCAAAAATCGTCTAAGCTGTATAAAATTGTCGCCATTTTAGAACGATTTATGTTTACCAAACTTTGAGATAGAATTAAACCAATATTTAATAATTGCTTGAGCCGCTTCATGATTATTAGCTAAAATAATGATCACTGTGTCCTAAAATCTGTTATTTTAAATATAATTTATTTTATAATCTTTAAAACAAACACTTGTAAGAAGTGTTTGGACCGTATTTATTAATATTCTTAATATTTGCCTGATAATTCTACTGGCGCATGAATATTTTGCCAATAACCAACCACACATTGACAGTAAAATTTTATTCGCACTTACCTTTACCCAATTAACACCATCAGATTAAGATTTGTCTTGACTTACCGTGTTTCACTTTGAAATAAAAACAATAAAAATTGTGTCACGCCTTCCATTAATGCAAGCTCTGATTTGATAATATATTTGTATGAAATTTGTTTTTTGTTTATTTTTATAATTTTCTAACTATCTTCAAAATCCTATTTAAAACTTTAATTTTTCTAAGATATTTATAAGATATTACTTGGAGTGTATTGGTTTCTCCTTACACCGAATAACAGATCTTATAAAACTACTATACAGCTTCTTTATTGCGTATACAGCTATTATACAGCTCCACTAACGCGAAAAGCCGTATAATGTGGGCCCTTTTTGCACTTATAAGGTCTGTAAAAGCGCTTATACAGCATTTATACAGGCTCAAATGCAGCTTTAAGTATAAAAATCAGCCTAAATACCACTCGTATACAGCTTCTTATGCTACTTGGGAGATGTTTGTAATAACTAGAACTGACGGTCGTGCTCTCCAAGGCAAAATAAATTCAGAATGCGGTCACCCATCCAATCACCATCTCGAGTCAACGTTGCTTAACCAGCACAATCGATTGATACCCCAACTAAGCCGCCACCCTCAGGAAACTAAATTGTGTGTACGGAAAAATAATCGCATTTTTTACCCTCTTTTTCTCGGGTTTTTTTAGGGTAGAAAGTCGATAATAATGTTTACCGTGTTGTTATAACAGATGGTCAAGTGCGATCGTTGAATAATTCAGCCGTGAACAAGTACAAATTGGTTTCAGATAAAGTTTGTAGGGTTTAGACACGGACGTCTATAAGTTAATCTCTGGTTTCGACGACCTCTCTGGCTCAGTGGTGAGCGCTGTTGTCTTATACCTGGGAGGTCTCGGGTTCGATTCCCGGCGGGGTCAATTTGGGAATTTATAATTTCTGAATTGTCTCTGGTCTGGTCTGGTGGGAGGCTTTGGCTGTGGCTAGTTACCACCCTACCGTCAAAGACGTGCCGCCAAGCGATTTAGCGTTCCGGCACGATGGCGTGTAGAAACCGATTAGGGGTATGGGTTGAATGTTCACTGCCGCACCCCTTCCAGGTTAGCCCGCTAACATCTTAGACTGCATCGTCACTTACCATCAGGTGAAATTGCAGTCAAGGACTAGCTTGTCATCGAATAAAAAAAAACGGTTCACACTGGACAGGCTGAACGGAAAAATCGGCCAAGTGCGAGTCGGGCCTCGCTCTTTTAGGGTTCCGTACATATGACCAAATCTTTTTTTTTAAACTAGATACATATTTAGATATCTTAGTTCTTAGAAAGTACTAAATTAGCATATGGGGAAAAAATGCTCGTTTTTTTGGTCACAACTTACAAACCGCATTATAAATCGGTGTTTTCAGTATTTATTGTTTAAATACACTATATAGTACATAATATACCAAAATTTTAAATTCCTAACTACTTTAGTTTTTGAGATAGACCCCCTAACAAAATTGGTCTAAAACCGAAAACTTTGATGGCCCCCCCATTTCTTCATTTTTGTAGCTAAAAAATAAAAATATATATATTTGAACTCTACTTAATGAGGTCTAGACAATGACACCCCACATGCCAGGGTAAAAAAATAAAATTTTATTTCGATTCCTTTTCCATGTATGGGAGCTCCCTTTATTTTTTAATTTAATTTAATTGTTATTTAACAATTATTATTTAACAATATTTATTTAACAATTTAGCAAAATTGGTCTTGAACTAAATTTTTCCAAATGCGAACTCTTTTTCACAGAAAAATTGTCGCAAGATAAGATATTATCGGCCTCTGAATTATTTAATGAAATTACCCCTAATATTAAGATTGTTGATAAACATTCACTTTGCCTTCTTGGTGCTCCTTTATATGACGAAGCCATACAACCAATTTTGGACCAAAAAATCAAAATATTTTCGGCCAATACCGACAAATTGGGTGCTTTAAATTCTCACATTGCATTTTCGATTCTAAAATATTGTCTTTTTGTACCTAAATTAATGTACATTCTACGCGCGAGCCCAATTTGGAAATTTCCTGGACTACTCGATAACATGGATGCCATCCTAAAAAACGCGCTAGAACAAATTCTAAATTTATCTTTTGATGAGCACTCCTGGAACCAAGCTACTTTACCGGTCGTATACGGTGGCATCGGCGTGAGAAAAATTTCGAGTGTTGGTCTTCCAGCTTTTCTGTCCTCTGTGCATAGTATAAAAGAGCTTAGTTCTCAAATTATTAAATCGAATTCATTTCCAATAACCTATGCCACAGAGGCCCTAGATAGTTGGAAGATCAGGTGTCCCAATGTCGATATCCCGAAGGAACTTTCCACACAAAAACTTTGGGATGCGCCATTGGTTCAACTGACACATAGAAATTTGGTTCAAAATCTAACAAGTGACAGAGATCGGGCTAGGCTTCTAGCTTTATCTAAACTAGTGGTTCGCCCCGAACTGAGACCTCGCGGTAACGGTTTCCCATAATTACTTATTCATTCAATAGATACATGACGATCAAAATTGACATTATTATTATGCCCGTTTTCACTAACCATACCTAAATCATCCCCTTTGTAGAAGTCTCTTTACGTAGGTAGCCCCTAAATACAATCCTAACATCCCATATGTCATTTTCACCTTTAGTTGTCCCGTAGAGGTTTGTAATAACAAAGTTGACAGAAAGTGTCAACTAACTTAACATATTATGTAGCCCGTAAAGGTTAGTGAACTGTTAAAGTGAAATCCTCAAGGCCTCCATCAAACTTAGGTATAGTTTTTTGGAACATTCAAATTAAATTACTTGTACACAGCGTCAACTATCGACACGATCAGAAAACATGTAAAAACAAACTGCAACGTGAAGTTTTATTGATGTTTGCTAAATGACTAAATAATAATTTTAATTGAATATTATTATGTTACATAATATAAGCTGCATTTGCTATAGTATGAGATGAGAGCGCCATCTATTGACATCATTGTGAAGTTCTGTTGTTGCTGCTCATTAAAAGTTAAATAATTTAGTTTCCTTATTACATTTATCTAATTTTAGTATTTGTTGTTCAAGTACATGATATTACGCTAAAATTATAAAACTTTCAAGCCCCAGCTCTCAATGGTTATTCCGTTGTGAGGTCAAATATAATCTCCACTTTGAAAGCCCCCCATTTCGTCAATTTTAGGAAAAAAATTAAAAAAAAATACTTTTGTACTCTGTTCCACATTATCTTTAAAATGACGTACTGTAAACCTATGAAAAGCAAAAATTTTTTTTTTTCTTCGCTTTCGCTTCTATGAGAGCCCCCCTGAAATAAAGATTTTTATAACTTTTTAAGCCATTTTCGGCTGGAGGCCATCGGTTTACATATTATATCTAAAATTGAAGTAATTACGTTCAGTAATACAGAAGTTATAAGGCTCTGACAGACGGACGGACGGACGGACGGACGGACGGACAAGTGCAAATTCACTCAAGTAGACTCAAAGACCTTCGCTTCGCTCGGTCGAAAAGAATCTGGCTTTTGGCTTCATGCTTTGCCATCCAAAAATCTCGGCACTCTTCTCGATAACGAAAGTTTTCGTGTGGCTCTAGGTCTCAGATTGGGAACACCGCTGTGCCACGAGCACAGATGTCCGTGTGGAAAGGAGGTTGATACATTTGGAATTCACGGACTCTCTTGCCAGAGGAGCGCTGGTAGGCTATTTCGGCATGGTTCTCTTAACGATACGTTAAAAAGGGCTCTTGCCACCATTGACATTCCGGCGCTCATCGAGCCAACAGGGATTAGTCGAGATGATGGCAAGAGACCTGATGGATTGACGCTGGTTCCCTGGGAACGGGGACGGGCTCTAATGTGGGATGCAACGTGCGTCGATACATTGGCCCCGTGTCATATCAGGGAGACAGCATCAAGACCGGGAGCCGCAGCTGAAATGGCTGAATCCTGTAAGCGGCGCAAGTATGCCTCTCTGATCGAGAGTTACACATTTGTTCCGTTTGCTGTGGAGACCCTCGGGCCATGGAGTCAAAGTGCAAAAAAATTTTTACGAGACATTTCACCGCGGTTAATTGCCTCATCTGGTGACAGAAGGGCTGGCTCATTTTTTGCACAAAGGATCAGCCTGGCTGTCCAGCGCGGAAATGCAGCCAGTATTCTTGGCACCATTCCACGCGGGCATGATTTGTATAGTAATTAGATTAGTTTAGCTATAAGTTCTTTTTGTAACATTTTAATAAAAAAAAATTAATTACTTAAAAAAAAAAAAAAAAAAATTGTTATTATTTGTTGTTATAACGGCAATAGAAATACATAATCTGTGAAAATTTCAACTGTCTACCTATTACGGTTTACGAGATACAGCCCGCTGACAGACGGACGGACGGACGGACGGACGGACGGACGGACAGCGGAGGCTTAGTAATAGGGTCCCGTTGGTACCCTTTGGGTACGGAACCCTAAAAAGGATTAATTGAATCAAGAAAATGAAATTTCTTGTGATTTTTTGTAAATTCAAGTAAAGTATTTAGTGTGAGAAAATGAAACTCGAATTTAAATAGACCAAATCTTGGGTATATACTTCAATCAAAAATACTTCAAAGTTTAGTTTGGCGTCAAGAGAGAAATATTTGATTTGAGAATATTTTTACTCCGATTAATGTGGGCAATTATTTGTTTTTTCTTGGTTTGCTAATATTATCTTACTTTGAGAAAATATACTTAAGAGCATTTATTTTTCTTTTGGCAAGAAAATATTGTCTCACGTCTATAGGGAGAAAGTGTTTCTTGGATTAAAGATAATCGCTTTGATTTAACTAAATATATCTCATACTAACTGATGCCCGCGACTTCGTCCGCGTGGATTTAGTTTTTAAAATCCCGTGGGAACTCTTTGATTTTCCGGGATGCCTATGTCACCCTCCAGGTTCTGAACTATACCTATCTAAAAAATCACGTAAATCTGCACCTTTGTTGCAGCGTGATTGACGGACAAACCAACAAGCCAACAAACAAACACACTTTCGCATTCATAATTATGTATCAGTAAAGAAGAATTAATACTAAATGATGATAACGGCGATCTAATTCAATTTTAGAACACATAAGCTAATATTGTGACTTATATATGATAGTTAGATATATTTCCTCGGAAACTTTTTTGTAGAGAATAATAAGTACTTTAATCATGTAGTACATAATTTTTATGTATCATCAATAGTTTTCTCAGCACACGCCAAATAATGCATTTTATAGGCAAAATTTTGCTACTTTGGGTTACATTATTGCAATTTTCTTAAGGATCTCTAATTTTTTGAAATTAAATTATAGCCTATGTTACTTCCTGATAACTTAGCTTTTTATTGGTGAAAAAATGGTTAAAATCTGTCCAGTAGTTACAGAGCTTATTCGGTGCAATCAAACAAAAAATCTTTCCTCTTTAGAAATTAAATTATAGCCTATGTTACTTCCTGATAACTTAGCTTTCTATTGGTGAAAAAATGGTTAAAATCTGTCCAGTAGTTACAGAGCCTATTCGGTGCAATCAAACAAAAAATCTTTCCTCTTTATAATATTAGTATAGATTAAGAAAACTGTTTTTTATGTGTGCTGTCATATTTTTTCGATCTACTTGATTGACTTTAAACAGTGTCCATAAGGAACTAAAATTAGTGAGGGCTCTAATTGAAAACTGAAAGTTGATACTTTTTGTCACTTCCTGCATTCCTATATTATTAGTTCCAGAGACACTCGTACGTCAATTGTGGCGCTTAAAATTGATCCATAATAATTTAAACTGTCATTTGTATAGGGGCAGCCGGTCCAGTGTTGATCATAGATTAATTGTAGAGGTCTGTGGGTCAAGACGAATGCCGTAGCTGCATACTTGCGTGCATACTTATTACAAAAACATTATCACATCTTTTGGTGAAGCATTCACAAAGAAACCAACACATGTGAGCTTTTGATAGAGTTCTGGAAGGTGTTTGAAGTCTGCCAATACTACTAGGCCATACTAGGCCAGCATGGTAAACTACAGTCTAATCCATCTCATACTGAGATGAGACCCGAGCCCAGCAGTGGGACAGTGGATTGATGCAATGACTTCATGGGTTCATTAATTTCACTATCATGTGTTGGCCTCTCCCTTTGTCTCTATGCTCAAATCACTAGATCTATGAGGATTCGTTTTCATTAAAGGTTCCAAATCCTCACACAAACCGTGGACTAAATCCTTTGATAACCTATAAATTAAAAAAACATTTTAAAGTTTTTGTCGATTATCATACTACTATTGAAATAGCATAGGTATTTATTGATCAAGTTTTAGTGTCCTATTACCTTTATTGCTCCATAAATTCCCTTTCATTCATAAATCATATCGAAGGGGTTGTTTCATTCTCATCATCGGCTCATGGCGTCGGTTCCTGTTTTCAATCCGGTATTAGCTTTGCAAATACTCAAAGATTGCATTTTCGTCACACATCAACAAAACAGAGGAAAAGCAAAAGTCTCGTTGAAAATAGAGGAAAGGCAAAAAGTAATGTTGAAAGTTTGAAGCACATATTAAGACCCAATCATTAAATAATACCACGGGTATGTACACTTCAAATTCTAACAATTCACTTCAGAATTTCCGAAATTGTTGTAGGAACACGATTATAATATTGCAATTTAGAGGTTAACATAGTACCTCGATAATCGGATATCTAAATTACAAAACAATGCTGAAAAAGCTGCTAATGGAGTAACTTTTTTTGGATCGTGTAATTTGACGTATGGGACGCTCAATTTCCAGTCAACAAACGCTTTGCCGCTGTCAAGTGGCACGTCATGGTACGAAAATCTATACAAAAAAAAAGGTGAACGGTTTTTGAATCGCTAACGCAACAAGCCTGCAGCAGGCCTGCTATAATAGATGTCATAGTACGATATTGCCGTGCAGTTCAATTTCTGCCCTGCTATAAGAGCTCATAGTAAGCCCCCTGAACACTGAATCCAAAATAATAATAAGATCACTAAAATAGTAATATTTATCACTATTTTTAAATGGATCGTAGGTAACTGAACGTGCGAATTCAAAGTCAAATTAAAGGTTTCAAAAAATCTAATAACAGCTTCTGAATTAATAATAATGGGCATAGTGCGTGAGCGACTACAAAAATCGGCCAAGAGCGAGTCGGGCCTCGCTCTTTAGGGTTTTAAGGGTCTTAGGGTTCCGTTAAAAAAATTAAATTAAAATATTCCCATGTACCCATGGAAATATTTTAATTTAATTTGTTTAATTTAATTTAATTTTTATTATTTGTTGTTATAGCGGCAATAGAAATACAAAATATGTGAAAATTTCTACTGTCTATCTATTACGGTTTACGAGATAGGTACAGGCCGCTGACAGACGGACTGACGGACGGACAGCGTAGGCTTAGTAATAGGGTCCCGTTGGTACCCTTTGGGTACGGAACCCTAAAAACGGTAAACTTGAAAATACTTTGAGTAATTAGCTATTCGAAAAGAATCAGTACTTCAATAATATTTGTTAAACGAAGTCTCAGCTCTCACGAGGTTCACGTCATAGGGATTAGGGAATAGTGATAGCCTCTAGCCTCAATACTAGCCTCAATAGCCCAACGGTTAAAGGTGCGGACTGAAAACTGAAAGGTCGCAGGTTCGAATCCCACCCGTTGCACTATTGTCGTACCCGCTCCTGACACAAGCTTTTCGCTTATTTGGATGGGAGAGGAGAACATTAGTCAAGTTCAACTTGGTTGATATTTAAAAAAAAAGTGATTTCCTATTATTATTGATGTTATTATTATTATTTTTTAACTTAAGTTTGGTATATTAACCCAACAGAACCTAAGTGCCCGGCCTGTGGCTGTACCCTCCATATTTGTACGAGCCGAACTAATATCATCTGCTGTTTTCAAAGGAATAATAAAAAACCGGGGAGGGATACCAAACTCCTCAGCAACTTACATCAAATATAGTGTGTTTGGGCTCATTAGAATGGTCTCAATGAGTAGTAGTTAGATAGATGATGATCGAGGATCGAGGAGGAGGATCTGATGATGGAGCAGCAAACTGGGTAACAGGGTGTCAGGTATATATCGTACATAGTCCGGCCATAGATTCACATGTCGGGGGTGTTTAAAATTTTCAATTTAACGTTTGTTAATCAAGTTGCAACATAATTAAATATTTTGATTTATAAATGGCGTAAAAATAAAAATAAAAAGAAAATAAAAAAGCTGTAAAACCAAGAAAATAAATAAATAATGACTTCTAAGTCCCGACATGACTCTTGTCATTTATTTCAATCCCTTAGCTGGGGGTGACTTAAGGGTCGGTTTGTATAGGTAGGGATTTACTCCAGTTTTAAAAATGTGGCTTTACACGCACCAAGATTGTTTCGGCTTATTACCCGACTGCCAAAGGAGCAATAGAATAGAGTAGTATAAAATAGAATAGAAATCAAAGTCTAAATCAATTGAGTGTTACAGTTTTTGCAATTCACGAAGGCGAGTGAGCTTTACTAGTAGGCGCGAGCATTGCGCTCGCTCACACTTATACAGATACGACACACACACAACCATAAGTCAGTCGCCCTCGTGAATTGCAAGAACTATAGTAGAGGTTGATACAAGTTACCGATTGTGGTTTTTGTGGCACTGAATGTAACAAAATATAACTGTGGGATTCATAAGAAGGATGGAGAGAGCTATGCTCGGAATATCCCTGCGAGATCAAATAAGGAATGAGGAGATCCGTAGGAGAACCAAAGTCACCGATATAGCTCAGCGAGTCGCGAAACTGAAGTGGAAATGCGTGGGGCAATAGTTCGTAGAGCTGATGGTCGTTGGAGTCCCAAGGTGCTGGAGTGGCGACCCCGCACCGGGAAACGCAGTGTTGGCAGACCCGACCAGATGGACCGACGACATCAAGCGAGTCGCAGGGAGCCGCTGGATTCAAGCGGCGCAAAACCGAGACCTGTGGAAGCCCATGCAGGAGACCTTTTGTCCAGTAGTAGACGTCTATCGGTTAACAAAGTAGAATAAGAAGAATGTAAAAAAAGTAATGTCATGTACATTCTATGTATAAGATTAATATAAAATAAAGTATTTTACTCAAATAAACTTGTAAAACAAGTGCTTTTGGGTCGTCGATGTGTCTACCACCGGTTCGGAATGCCCTTCCTACTGAGAAGAACCAGCAAGAAATTCGGCGGTTGCTCTTTTCAAAACAAATTTACAATACAGTAAATACTATGCTATATATGCAGTGTTTCCACAGTGAGGGAAGTTCCAAAAATGCATACCGACTAACTTCTATCTTAAGATGGGCAGACACAAAGTAGCCCCATTCCCGCCGGTGGGTAAGCCAAAAGGGAGGGTAATGATTTTATTTGTACTTATGAATGTATGTATGTGTGTTTGTATTTACATATGTTCCACCGTAGCACCTAAACTACTCAGCCGAGTTTGATGAATGAATGCAAATTCAAAATCATTTACTTCATGTAGGCCAACTTGTGTCTCTTATGACAAGTCAGGTTTCTACCACCGGTTCGGAAAGCTGATTTTGCTAAGAGCCGGCAAGAAACTGCAGTTGCTCTTTTCAAAACGAAAATGTTACAAAATGTTATGTAGGTTATATCTATCTTGTGGACAGCTGAAGCAAAGCCGATTAGAATAGAACAGAAATGTTTTTGCCATGATAACGTCTTATAAATCGATGAACACCAGCTGCACGCACGAAAAAGTGTCACGTTCCGCTTGAGCCTGTGCGTGCAAGCGAGAGTGCGGAACAAGCGATAGAGAGGCACGATCGGCTCAAGTGTTGGCTTGTGGCTAGAGAAAATTGTAATTTTCAATTAACTCCTTTGTATTACACAAAAAATGATAATTTAGTGATAATAATTCAATTTAATGCATAAAAGTATGCAATTTTTCATCAATGTTGTTATGACGTTATCACGTAAAACTATCGTCCGTAAACCGACTTTACAGACAACCATTTATTTTTTTTCAAAAAACAATTATTTTTATTCAAATCAACTTTTACAAATCTTTGCTTTCAAATCGTCAAATGAAGACAAAAAGTAGCCCCATTCCCGCCGGTGTTGATAGATCGATATAACAGATTTGTTATTATGATCCGGTATCACATTTAAGGTGGTAAAAGCATGCGACAGGCGATTTTCGGTGGGCTCTGTGAGGTTTACAAATTGAAAACTATAATTCCAATTTGAATAATTTCAATGCAATATGTAATTTGGGTATCTTAACTAAATTCGCTTAGAGATAGAAACACGATTGGAAAAAAAATTCTCGATAGAAAGTTTTCCCAAACTTTGATCCAATAATCTCCTTTTTTAGGTTTAAACCTTGTTTAAGCAGAAACGGTAGGTTTTTTTTTTCCTGCTATTTTTTTTATTTGTGTTGATATAAATAATTACTAAAAGCGGTGAGAAAAATTCTTTGATTATTGGCATCCATAATTTTTTAAATCAATTTTAAAGATTTTTTTCAATTCCCGACCCCTGAATCCATAATTTCCATCTCTTTCCTAGCACTGCAAAATATATAGCTCTATCCCACGCGTACGACCCAAACAATTTAGGATCGTTATAGCCCCTTAATTCAATGTTCCGTAGTAGGTTTTACAGCAGTGTTCATTTTGCCTTGTTTTAAATCTTATTAGTGAAAACGCACCTTAAGTCCCCGCTTTGACCTATAGCTGACTGATTGATTCCGCTGGTGCGTAGCAGGGGGCGTGTTTCACCCCTACGTAAATGATTGTACCCCGCTTTTACCCCCTTGATCTCATATTAGTACCAACACGCTTGCTTTACACACTACTTTGATGGCTTGTTTGTAGGTTTGTACCTAAAGTAGAATCAATAATTCAGTAGAGTGAAATGACAGTTGCTAATGTCACTTTGTAAAATAATATTGCCATATATATAATTACAATAAGTAATAGTGATGTTCTAGTTCAGTAGGTAGTGATAGCTGTAGTACTGTACTATTACATTTCATTTTATAAATCTCATAAGATCACTTAATATGTAATAGAAATAGTAATAAAGGTCACCTTTTCAAAGCTGTAATAATAGAAAGCACGAATAGAAATATTTAAGATCTATTTTTAGTACTAAAAGTTGTTTTATCTCCTCAGTATAGGCACGATTTTCCATAAGATCATAATTGCTATTCAAAGTATTTGTATCAATTATAATAAACTCAATTTAGGAATTTTCTTAGTAAATAAAAAAATAAGTGTTTTTGTACACGACGTAATGAGTAAGTGATTGATGTGGATCCTTAAAATATCACAATGTCACTATTTTATTTTCATCAGAAACTGACAACACTGTAAATGTCAATTCACTCTACTGAATTATTGATTCTACTTTAGACTTTAGCGACCCCCCTGGTGCAGTGGTGAGCGCTGTGGTCTTTTAACTGGGAGGTCTCGGGTTCGATTCCCGGCGGGGGCGATTTGGGAATTTATAATTTCTGAATTGTCTCTGGTCTGGTCTGGTGGGAGGCTTCGGCCGTGGTTAGTTACCACCCTACCGAAAAAGACGTGCCGCCAAGCGATTCACGTTCCGGTACGATGGCGTGTAGAAACCGATTAGGGGTATGGGTTGAATGTACACTGCCACGTTAGATTGCATGGTCACTTACCATCAGGTGAGATCTCAGTTAAGGACTATCTTGTCATCAATAAAAAAACCTACCGTATATATGTAGACACTGATATAGTAATTTTTTTTTGTTAAGTTTATTCTAAAAAATCGGCCAAGTGCGAGTCGGGCCTCGTTCTTTTAGGGTTCCGTTAAAAAAAATTAAATTAAAAGATTTCCATCTACCCACCTACCCATTTTAATTTAATTTTTTTAATTTAATTTAATTTTTATTATTTGTTGTTATAGCGGCAATAGAAATACATAATATGTGAAAATTTCATCTGTCTATCTATTACGGTTTACGAGATACAGCCCGCTGACAGACGGACGGACGGACGGACGGACGGACGGACGGACAGCGTAGGCTTAGTAATAGGGTCCCGTTGGTACCCTTTGGGTACGGAACCCTAAAAAAGATCTTAAAATAATGAAAAATTGAATTGGATCTTAAAAAAATGATCGTAATTTATTGCATGGGTATAGTTGAGGAGCAGGAAAGACTATACCTTTTATCCATGCAAAAATCCCGTCAATCTGTAGTTCTGTTGCAGCGTGATTGAAGGACAAACCAAAAAAACAAACACACTTTCTAAAAATCTAACCCGCGGCATAAAATTTTAATTAGATTTTTTTTCGATAAAAAGTACTATAATACAAACAGTTTTTGACCTGCCGTGATATTACAATCCTATTGAGACCCCCCTCTATAAAACATAATACTGTTATTGAGTACTGGCAGCAAAAAAAAACATGAACAAATTTAAAAAGAAATGTATGAATCCTACTAATAATAATATTATCCTACTAATCGTAATATCCTAATAATAGCCTAATGTTGCGCTTTGCGTAAAATCCTTTTAGCCTAATGTTGCGCTGTAGTTGTTACTGTTGTACCCTTTTCTTACTCATGCCGCGTCCACATCTAGAAGACTTGATTGTAATAACTAATAACCTCATATAATATACATATTGGATTATGTCTGTTATGTTTGAATAAAAAAATAAAAAAAAAATAAAAAATATTATAAATGTGAAAGTTTGTGAGGATAGATGGATGGATGTTTGTTACTACTACTACTACCTACTGTAAAATTTGGCATGGAGAATGGAGATAGCACGTACCCAGGATTTACACAAAGTCTACTTTTTATCCCGGAAAACTACAGAATTACCGCGGAAACTACAAAAACGTTAATCCATGCGGACGAAGTCGCAGGCATCATCTAGTTAAAATAATAAATCGAATTAAAAAATACATTCGTTCTCTATTTGGAAGCTAAGTGATATCCGCATGGAGTTTGGTTTTCATAATCCCACTTATTGAGGTGTCAGTTATAAAAATGCGAGTTATTGGGATGTTGCCCATTTTAAAAATATATTATTTCATAATTTCTTGCTAAGAAATTATAAACTCCCACACTGCCTCTTTTCATCGAAATCGGTCGAGCGGTTTTTAAAATATCAACAATAAATTATATATTTTGTAAATAGTGGCGCAGGAGTTTGAAGTCGGTTTTTTGAAAAGAATTTTTATATTAAACTAACCCAGCGAACTTCGTACCGCTAACTTATCTATATAAATAAAACAAATAAACTATCCCAATCCAAAAAAACTATCCTATCTTTTAAGTTGGACCAAATTACAGATAGTTACGAAAAAAAATCGGTTTGATCTAAATCGGTTCAGTAGTTTAGGAGTCCATCGCGGACAAACAACGTGACACGTAATTTATATATATTAAGATTATTGTAAGAATAGATTGTTTTTGCTGACCCTACACATTTGATAGGTCCCCCGTGGTCTCTAAGCTAGGGGCGTGGTGATAACAGCGTGAAAAAAATCGATTCACTAAGTGGAGCCCGACGCTGAGCCACGAACAAAACGGATTTATGATTTGACTTCAATTACACTAGCGGCACGCTATGATGGCCGGTTTGACGTTTGTCCGCTCATGAAGTTCCGTATTAATTGATAACGACTTTGAAGGAAATAATTGTATTACTTTATTGACGATAGTGATGTGCAGAGATTCATAAATTTTATCGAATGTAGTTTTAGGTTTAGGACTCAAAATTTATTTATTAAATTGATTTCTAAAATGTATACAAGTGTAGAAAAATCAGTTTGCACCATTTAAGGGGTGAATGTACTTGTGAATATGAACAATTTTCAATAATAACAATATAATAACAATAATTATTAATGTAGGTGATGATAGCAGTGACGACAGTGAAAATAGTAGTATGGACGAATCTGATTAATTATGGCCTTTTGTGGCACCTTTTTTGGTATCTTTTGTATTCATATGTTTCTTGTGTGCATATAAAGTATGTATATTCATTTTCATTCAAATATTCAGTTCGTTCAAATAAATTAAATAAACATATACATTTTTGTTTTATTAAACCTATTTAATCAGGTACAAAAACAAAACTTAATTGTTTTTTGTTCGAGAATAAATTGACATTCCACATCACTATTGTAATGTGTCAAACCGGCCATCATAGCGTGCCGCTAGTGTAGGTATATTTTATTTGTTGACTTGACTTCGAAAATGAGCTTAAATGTTGAATTACTAGATGATGCCCGCGACTTCGTTCCCGTGGATTAAGTGTGGTTTTTAATTACCGCGGGAACCTTGCAATTTTCCGGGATAAAATGTAGCCTATGTGTTAATCCTGTGTATGAGCTATATCTCCATTCCAGGCAAATCGGTTTATTGGTTGTGGCGTGAAGGAGTAAGAAACATCCATCCATCCATACATCCATCCATACATCCATTTATACTAGTGGTTCGCCCCGAACTGAGACCTCGCGGTAACGGTATCCCATGATTATTCATTCAATCGATACATGACGACCAAACCTGACATTATTATTATGCCCGTTTTCACCAAACATACCTAAATCATCCCCTATGTAGGAGTCTCTTTACGTAGGTAGCTCCAAAATACAATCCTAAGTCCTAACATCCGTCCCAATGTCCTTTTAGGTGTCCCGTACAGGATCGTGATAAAGAAGTTGACAGTGATCGTCACCTAACTTATCATAGGTAGCCCGTAAAGGTACAGGACTGACGTTCCCTAGAACTTCAGTGAAAACATTGAATTATTATGTAGGTACTAACGAGTGAAAACGGGTTACGGGCATCTGTACAAATCGTCATCTATCGAAGAGAATGACGCGAATAGAAAATATTATACAAAATGCAGCAATTAATTGTTTATTGAAGTTTGATATTTAACTAAAGAATAATTTTAATTGAATAATATGTTTATGTACCTAAATAATAATGGTCGACGCAAAACTGTTTTTGGGATAGATCGTAGTCGTAACTCCTACTCGTAGTTCCATGGAATAGTTAATGACTGCGCCATCTATTAGCATTATTGTGAAGCTATGTGAAAATTACTGATGCTCATTAAAAATTAAATAATCTCGTTTCTTTATAATATTCATATAATTTTAGTATTTGTTGTTCAAGTACAGGGTACAAGTTTAATAAAAAAATATGTACAGCTTGAAAATATATAGCCGATTTTCCCAGAGAGCGTCTTGAAGCGAGCGTATTAAATCGCCACTTTGAAAGCCCCCCATTTCGTCAATTTTAGGAAAAAAATAAAAAAAATACGTTTGTACTCTGTTCCAAATTGTCTTTAAAATGATACACAGAAACCCTATGAATCGCAAAAAAATAAATTTTACTTCGCATTCGCTTCTATGAGAGCCCCCTGAAATAAAGATTTTTATAACTTTTTAAGCCATTTTCGGCTGGAGGCCATCGGTTTACATAATATATCTAAATTTGAAGTAGTTACGTTCAGTAATTCACAAGTTATAAGGCTCTGACAGACGGACGGACGGACGGACGGACGGGCGGACAAGTGCAAATCGCTCTAGTAAACTCAGAGACCTCGCTTCGCTCGGTCAAATATAAGTAGGATTATTTTAAAATTTAATTCATCATCATCAGCAACCCATCATCGGCTCACTACTGAGCGCAGGTCTCCTCTCATAGGGTTATAGGCCATAGTCCACCGCGCTGGCCCAATGCGAATTGGCAGACTTCACAGTTCACACACCTCCGAGAACATTATGAAGAACTCTCAGGTGTGCAGGTTTCCTCACGATGTTTTCCTTTTTCGTAAAAGCATGTGATATTTAATTTCTTGAATGCACTTAACTTCGAAAAGCCAGAGGTGCGTGCCCGGGATCGATCCTGCGACCCCCCGAATAGGAGACCGCAGTACTAACCACTAGGCTATCACTGCTTTCAATTGATATTTAATTTTTGTAGTGCAATCAATTATTATTTTAGTGTAATATTACAATACATAACATTACAAAATTATAATGCGTCTAGATTTTAATGGCAAAAACGTCACTGGTGTATGGAAATACGTTTTGATAAGCTAGTTTTCAATGAGTTCAACTAGAAACTTGAAATTTTGACAGCATTAAGATACCATTTACCTTTGTATTCAGTATTTTCAGCTTAACTTCTCAAGCGGTTTCCGAGAAAAAGGACCTTCACATGACGGACAGACAGACTGACAAAAGCGATCCTATAAGGGTTCCGTTTCTTGCAGAACCCTAAAAAGTATTTAAAAAGCCGTAAGACTCTTGACCTGAAAAATCACATTTCAAGGAGGATAATAAAAAAGCTTCCTCTGCATATTTAGACGCCCCGTTTTGCGGGAACCAGCATTTAATTTATTTCCCATAGCGAGTTTGATTGTCAAAGGATTATATTAGCAAATCCCTCGCAGGGGTGAAGAGGGACTAATTTTAAATTTGTTTATCTCGGGGGGTTGAGATTTGGGAAAAAATGTGTTGCGTTGAGATAATTATAATAACAAAATAAGATATCAAAAAAGGTGATCGAGTCTACCGGGGATCCAAGAGCTGGCAGCTACCTTGGCCAAAGGATTAGCCTGGCCATCCAAAGAGGTAATGCTGCCAGCATCTTGGGTACTATGCCACACTGCGGTGGCTTGGATGGGGTTTTAGATTTTAATTAGTTTTTATTTTAGTTTTAATTTTAGAATTAAATTTAGGTTTATAGTATTGTATATATGAAATTTTCTATCTATAATATAATAAAACTGTAAAGTATGAAAAAAAAAAAAACAAAATGTCCTCTCGCGAATTTCGGTGCCACGTGGCTGGCACGGTAGTAAATATCATTCGTCTATGTGGCTGGCGTTGTAAAACAGCCCCCCGAATGTCTAAAAGTTTCCGATCTAAATCGTATTCATTTGATGGCATTAGCGTCAAAGTAAAATAGACCATAACCACATTGAATTAGAGCTCAATTTCGTGTATGCATTCTTATACGTTAAAGTATGTACGACACGCTCCATAACGCTCCATGTTAAAATCGGTTGTACAGAATTTGAGACTTTAAATCAATACAGTCAAGGAATATTTTACTTTGACGCTAATGCATCTAAGATTTTGATCGGCAACTTTTAGACAATCTCGTCTCAGATCATAAATAACTGAAAATTAAAAAATTTAAAACCACCCGTCATAATTATGAATCTATGGCCGGACTATGTACGATATACCTGACATCCTGTTACACAGTTTGCTGCTCCATCATCAGATCCTCCTACTCATCATCTATCTCATTGAGACTATGGGCCTATGTCACTCTCCATGCCCTCAACTATACCCATGCGAAAAATCACGTCCATCCCTAGCTCTGTTGCAGTGTGATTGAAGGACAAACCTACAAACACACTTTCGCATTTATTATAAGAGTATGATTAATAGGGTTCTCCTACGGATCTCCTCATTTCTGATTTGATCTCGCAGGGATACTCCAAGCATAGCTCTCTCCATCGCTCGCTGAGTGACCCTGAGCCTTCTTATGAGGCGCAAGGCACCGGGAAGCGTTGGCAGACCAGTGTTGACAGACCCCCACTAGGTGGACCGACGACATCAAACGAGTCGCAGGGGGCCGCTGGATTCAGGCGGCGCAAGACCGAGGCCTGTGGAAGTCCATGCAGGAGACTTATGTCTAGCAGTGGACGTCTATCGGTTGATAAAGAAGAAGAAGATTAATAAGGTTAAATAGTAAAATTAGTAAGGTTATTAAGATAAGATAGTAAAATAAGGACCATTTTCATAACCTTCTGATGAGTATAGGATAGCTTAATTCGCATATTTTGTCTTTGTCACTTGACATAAAGTAAGAAAGTGACAAAATTTACGTTTAGGCTATCCGACACTTATCAGAAGGTGGTAAAAATACAGGCCCTTAGTAAGATTAATAAGATAATATCTTATCTATAAGATAAGTATTTGTAAGATTTTTTTTTTTTTTTTTAATTTCAGTAGTAAACCTTTTGGTATTAATTTTCCAACAACCTTAACAACTAGAAGAATATAATTACTTAACTAATAACTAAGTGCTAAAACAACTTACTAATTACTCCTAACTTAACTTATACATGCATATATAAATATAAAATAATAAACAAAACTAAAGAGAAAACAAAATAAGTCGCACTGTCTCTCCTCTATAACTATTCAATGACTAATTAAATCCTCCATTGTAGTAAACAGACAAAAAAAAAAAATAAGAGATACACGGAGGTGCTTACGTTCCCCCGATTAGCAATTTTAACTACCTTAAGGGCGAATTTTAGAAACACCCCCCTGCTACCGTCTGCCTCGACCAAGCTGCGTAGGCTATTTTCTGTAATGGTACATCCCAGAATCAACTCCGCATCTGTCCGATGTTTAATATACCTTGGACATTGGCATAAAATGTGCATAATTGACTCCGGGCTAGAACCATCGCAAATACAAGCGGGAGAACTCTTCAATTTAAATTTATATAAATATTCTCCAAATCCGCCATGCCCCGTAAAAAGCTGAGCCAGCTGATTATTCAAAGCTACTTTCTTGAGAGTTTTATAGGCCTGGCGGATATCCGGGAAGAATACCTTGGTAACCGCACCACACTGATCAAGATGGTAACTATTCTGCCATTTGTCGATGGTCTCTTGTCGTATAAGTATGCCACTTTGCCGAAGAGACCGGGAGCGCGTCATATACGGGAGCGGTTCTTTTTGTGAGCGCGGCTTTCTTTGCTATTTCATCCGCTCTCTCGTTTCCGACTATGCCTGTGTGTGCTTTCACCCAAAACATTCTTACTTCCCCTTCACCCTTTTCCAGATCTTCAAGGGTATTCCGAATTTCGAACACCAGTGGGTGTAGATTTTTAGGATCCTCGATTGACTGAAGTGCTGATTTAGAGTCGCTTAGAATGTTAGCTTTAACGCCAGCAGCTTTCATGTTCAGCAATCTGAGTGCATGTAAAATGGCCAACAGTTCGGCTTGAAATACCGAGCAGTGGTTTCCCAATTTGAGAGAGTGGTGTTTTAGTTCGCGCCCGCCTTCCCACCAGGTGATGGCTGCACCCACTTTTCCCTCAATTTTACTACCATCCGTAAATTGTTTTGGCCAGTTGTTGGAAATTTGCTCGACTTGCTCTGGCGTATTAATAACATCGTATGTGATACGGCGTCTTGCAGCAGGATGTGGTAGCTGGAAGGGGCTTATCCTCATTTCAATTGGCCTATCTGGCAGAATGTATAAGGATTCACCCCTTTTTATCTTTTGAAGGGCAGCCGATTCTTCGACTCTTAGGTCCAATGGTATGATACTGCCCAATAAAATGCTAGCGTTGGCCGACACAGTACTATGAGCTTTGCATATTTTGATAACGAATATGCGAGTTAGTTTTCTAAGGCACTTCTTTGCATATTGTTTCTGCAATATTGAAGCCCAGGCGCACGCTGAATACAAGACTGTTGGCTCTATGACAGCAAGATAGATGAGTCTTATTATTTCTGGATTGAGTCCCCAAGTGGCTTTAGCTGCTCTTGACACTGCTTTGTATATGTTAGTGACTTTATTACTTACTTTCTCCAAGTGTTCTCTGAAATTCAGCTTGCGGTCGATTGTTAAGCCTAATACCGTGAGGGAGGGCGATATTTCTAGCTGTACGTTATTTAACTTGAAACATGGGGTGTCAAAATTCCGTCTATTGGTTACAATAACGACTTGAGTTTTGTGCGCTGCGAATCTCATTTTATTATGTGAACCCCATTGTGCAATTAACTCCAAAGCTTTGTTGACTTTAACATTTAGATTTTCTGTTTCATTGTCAGCCGCTATGATAAGTATGTCATCCGCAAAAGCTTGCACGTGCGCGTCAAGATTGTCAGCTTGCCACAATAGAGGATCTAAAAGTATATTCCACATCAAAGGACCCCCTGTGGAACCCTGGATGCAGCCTTTATTCGTATCCCTAACAATGCTGCAACCTGCATACCGTAGAGTGACTGTTCTCTCGCTAAAGTAGCTTGCAATGAGTTTAAGAAGATAAGGGTCACAGCTCTTCCTAATTAATTGATCAATTATTTTCGGCCACCAAGCGTTATCAAATGCACCCTCTATATCCAATGATACAACTGCTACTATTTTCTTCTCTTGTATTCCCCTATTTATTATTGTAACGGCGTCATACAGAGCATCTTCCGTACTTTTTTGGGGCATGAAGCCATACTGTCTGGCGCTTAATTTGTGATCGTTACCGAGGGTCCATATCAAGCGGTTGCAGAATAACTTCTCCAAGATCTTCCCATGTATTGGAAGAAGACCGATGGGTCTATATGCTTTAGGCTTGGTATAATCATCTTTCCCGGGTTTCCTCAGTACCTTAACCGTTGCATTTTCCAGCTCCTGGGAAAATATCCTACTGTCAGGCATTTGTTCAGCAGCTTTAGTAGAAACATGGACTCAGCACGGAAAGCTTCTCTACAGATATCGGCCGTGAGACCATCGTCTCCTGGAGCTTTATTAGGACTAATGTTTTCGATAATGTCAACTAGCTCATACATCTGGAACAGTATGAGTGGATTGGTTGTGCCTTTGTTTCTATGTAGATTCTCGATGTATTCGTTTGATAACTTCTGTGTATTCTTGTGGTCGTCATCATTTTCATTCGGATCATCAAGTGTATAAAAGGTCCGCCAACAACTGAGCTAATTCTTGAGGGTTAAGGTCGGTATCACCTGACTTCAGCATCATATCATCGCTACTTCTTCCTGCATATCGCAGTATTCTGTAAATTTTATCCCATATTGTTTCCTTTTCCTGGGCTGTACAAAAAATTTTCCAACTATTGGTGCGAGTCATTAGTATTGCTTTCTTATATTCCTCAAGAATGTCTAAATAATCTTTTATAATGAGTGGTTTCCGGGATGGGTTTGCTTTCTTTATTTTCCTCCTTGCGCGAATTACTTTGCTTTTCAGTGTTTTTAGATCATTATTCCACCAGTTTATCATTTTCGTTACAAATGGACGTAAGCTAGGTATAGTATTGTCACAAGCCTGTATTATGCACTTTGTGTAGCTTTCTACTAAATAATTGAATTCCTCTGGAGTATTAGTCCCATTAATTGCATCTACAGTCAGGCTTGAGGCATCCATTAAGTTGTTAAGCTCTTTTTTGAATAAACTCCAATTTGCTTTCTTAGTATATATTTTCTAGTTGAGCTTCTAGGTACTGGTTGCTGTGCCGGCTTAGTACTGAACACTTCAAAGGTAATTGCCCTGTGGTCCGAGGTAGTAACGAAGTCCACATCGACCTTCCAATTTAAGACTCTATCTAAAAGCAGTATCGAGCATACCGTGACATCAACAATGCTCTGGTAAGGGGTGTTCTGTCGGATAGTATAGAAAGTTGGCGTGGAGCCTTCGTTGAGGACCTCTAGACTCCGTTGTGCTAAATAGTCTGTGAACTGCGCTCCCCGGTCGTCCTCCGCATCGTGGCCCCACCAAGGACTCTTGGCATTACAGTCCCCGCCTATGATAACCATCTCTGTGCCGAGGTTATTAAGTACAATATCTAACTGTGAAAAGTATGGTTGCAAGTCCTCTTGTGGTTCCCAATATATGGATACTAAGCCTATACGCATTTCCCTTATTACAAGTATAGCACCGACTATATTTTCTGTTAAAAGAGTAGATTTTTCTATTACCTGAATATTAGGATCTAATACAACAATGGAGGATTTGACTGGTTTATTTCTATTAGTTGTCCGTTGGATCCGCGCCAAATGGGCGAATCCCATACAACGGTAACATTGTACTATCGGGGACTGATCAATTGCCGGTATTAACTGTTAACCAATTCGAAGCTTTTGATCTTTTAAAAGTTTCCACAGATGAGATGTGAACTGTGTGTGATGAAATGTGATGAACTTATCTTTTAACAGAACAAAAATTATAATAAACTTAAATTTATTATTATGAATATCGAGTTCTTAAAACGAATCATTCCAGCATTTATGTGCTTACGGTATTGCTTGCCACCTGTATTGTGTTTTGTGCTTTTGTTTTTGTTTTGTGTTTTATTCTATTGTTTTTCTTTTACCTTTTAATAGTTTCTTTTAAATTTGTATTTCGTTTATTTTAATTAATTTTTCTGTTCACTTAATTTTAATTTGTTTTTATAAATAATTGAATAACGTGTCCGTGATTGCACTCAAATAAGGCTCCCACTGAAAACCAGCGCTGCAGCTTGCTGCAGCACAATGCTGAGTGGGAGACCTATTTGATCATTCTAAATTGTTATTTTTTATTTTTATTTTAGTATATTTAGTTATGCTTTTTATTTCTTTTTCTTTTCATTTGTTTAATTTTGTTGATCAAATAAAATAGTTTTCTTTCTTTCTTTCTTTCAGATGTAACCTCTATTACGACGTTAGATGTTTCTCTGGTTCTGCTCTTTTGCCTTCGCATCACCTTAATGTGAATGTCTTTGTCATTTATCGATGAAATCCTTGAGGTGTTTTGAATAAGAATGGCGTCGATAATCTGTTTGTCGGTGACATCTTTTACGACTCCAATAAGTTTCAGGAGGGGTTTCTTGGTTTGTATCTGAGATACTGTCAGTTTTTTATCAGAATTCTTGATGGCTGTTTCCATTTTAGATCTATCTGTTTCCGAATCACATTCAATTATCACCTTCTGATTCTTTCGTTTACGCAATGAAGTTATTCCAACACCAAGCTGGATCACATCAACGTTGGTTTTAATTAACTTTACCACATCTTCGCACGTATCTCGTGGATCCGCCGACTCCACTAAAAGTGGGTAATGTGGCTTCGCTATTAGCTCTCGTGTGGAGATTGCAGTAGGAGCCACATTTACAGAGTCGTGGATTATGTTTTGCCCTTTAGTAACATCGCTATATGTTTTTACACTGGATTCGGCGGGAGGGCTGCTGTTATTTTGGGGTCGTTGGTTCTGATACACCAAGCAGTGCAGATCTTTCGCGATTTGTTTGATAGCATTATTTTGCTCCTTACGCTTTTCTTCCGTCTCGTAAAGGAGCCATCGTGCCGACTCGCTCTCTTTAAATGTTTTGTTAATCTCTTCTGAAATTTTTTCATTCTTTGAGGTTATATCTTGGTACAGGGATTCTAGGTTGGCCACTTGCTTGGCCTGCATTTTTGCAATTAGGCGTTCGTAATAAGCCTTGGATCGTTCCTTTTCAGAAATGTGTCTATTTCGGGAATCGGCCAACCGCAATACCATTTCGAATAGTCCGTGCAAACCATCGCAAACAGATTCTCGGATTTCTCTGCTCAGATTCTTGGACTCTTCCAGTTTAGCTTTAGTCTTTTGAAGAAGAGTTGCAGCGAATCTTGGCATTTCGTGCATGGCTCCTCCTCCACCTATAGAGCTCTCAGATATAATGGAGTCATTTTGCTCACCTGCATCTTCAGGTTCAGATATGTCTTTTATACTTGCTTCCTTACTAGCAATTGAAGCGGCTTTGATTTGGGTTCTAATGCGCAACAAAGCTGAATCCGAGCGTGGCTTGTCCGTCCTTTCTTGATCCGGCGTCGAAGCTGCGGACTCACTTACAGCTCTGGGTACACTTATAGGCAACACATTTGCACTTGGAGAGGTCCGGGGTGTGTCATCTTTGCTCAGTAGAACGGTGATACCCGGCACAATAACAGATGCACCCTCAGTTTTCTAAGTTATCTTTTTGGAACTGTAGGTCTTTAGCTGCGTCTCTTGGCAGTGCTTTTTCTTTCCCGCTGTTGGAGGCTATTTTTGAAGAACAAAGCTTCCTAGAGCTCTTGCGTGATGGCGCAGTTTCATAGCTATCCGATTTACCGGAACGGTCTGACATGTTTTGAGAAAAATAAAAATAAAAAATAATAATAAAATTAATAATAAATTTTGGTGTAGGTAGTTGTTCCCAACTGCTTAACCACTAGTCCATCACTTCCATACGTGTATTTTTGAAAATTATTGAACTTAATCCTCACGATGCCAACGTCTATTCATTTTGTAAACACTCCCTTAAGCGTCAATGTTATGAATTATGCTATATGTAAGCGTGATACACTAAAATTTTCCGATCACCCGCAAACTGCCCGCAAAGATTGTTTATGGATTTTAAGTTCATTACTTGTACACAATTGTCAAAATATTCACTTTTTCTTTACTTTTAATTTTCACATCCACTTTTTTAGTAAAGCTGACACACTTTTGAGTGTTAAAGTTTCCTTGCAGGTAGCAGTAGGTAGTAGGTACGTTAAAAATTTTACTTGTGAATTGTAACTGCAACAATATTTATCACTTTGACTCGGTTATTTGGAATTATTTTGTGGTTTCCGGATTAGTCCGAGTTTTCACAGTAGTTTTAGCATTTATAGTACTATAACCTTCATATAATTTCGATAATATTTATTATTTGAGATTAAAATACGCGGAGCAATACTGCTCCTTCCGATTGCTTCCGCGAACTCCTACTATTTATATATATATATATATATATATATATATATATATATACGAAGTATTTGTAAGATTAGTCCAAATGAGAATTTTCTAATGGCTTCTTTTGTCTGGTGGGAGGCTTTCGTTGGCCGTGGCTAGTTACCACCCTACCGTCAAAGACGTGCCGCCAAGCGATTTAGCGTTCCGAACTTCCGACACGATGGCGTGTAGAAACCGATTAGGGGTATGGGTTGAATGTTCACTGCCATACCCCGTCCAAGTTAGCCTGATACCATCTTAGACTGCATCGTCACTTACCATCAGGTGAGATCGTAGTCAAGGACTATCTTGTCATCGAATAAAAAAAAACCCAGAGAAATCATCAAATTAAGATCGAATCATTGCATCCCGCACGTTAAGTGAGACCCCCATGGCGTCATGGCACCCCATAACACCGTTTCCGGTAGTTCTGAGACCCCATACACGCGAGAGACATAAATTAGGGAGATATATCATAGTCTATGATACCCGTGGGGTTGGTATGGGGGCAAAAATTGTTAATACATTATTGTTAACTTACTACATATTGTACTTATTGCGGTTTATTGTAATTAACTTTAGAAGGGATGTGAAACTTTTCAAAACTACCAAATTTTTGAAAGTAAAAATTTCTTTGGGCGCGTCGAGCGATTATGTTGGTAACTTTTTAACCGACTTCAAAAAAGGAGGAGGTCTTTTTTTTATGTGTGTTCACCGATTACTCGAAGACGCCTGAACCGATTTGGAAAATTTCATTTTTTTCAAAGGGTATATAACTTCCCAGGTTTTTAAAATATCAACAATAAATTATTATAATATACTTTCTACGGGCGCGACGTTTGAAGTCAGTTTTATAAAAAGAATTTTGTATATTAAATTATACTCTGAAAAGTCAAAGGTGCCCGGGATCGAACCTGAGACCTCCAGATAGGAGACCACAGTCCTAACCACTAGGCTATCATTGCTGTAGTCGATGTAGTATTGAAAATAGTCATGATGAGAGCATACATCCGCAGTTCAGCATAATAATATTTCCCAACATCATCCAACAGTTTCTCAAAATCGGTCATATTCCCATTACACCCTTCCCGATAATAAATAGCGTTCCGTGCAGAAATTAATTGTGAGATAGGTACCCCTCTACACCTTACAAGTTAGCTCGCTACCATTTTAGACTGCGTCGTCACTTGAGTGGGCGTGCGTTCGTTAACAGTAAACAGATTTGATTTTTACAGTAGTAGATCAAGTTTCAAGTATCCGAAAAAAAACACGCAAGAATTACATCATACTGCCAAGGGACGTGTTTGGGCAAAAACATAAAATGATGAAATTTGTTCGATGATAAAAAATCGCGAAGTTAGGTCTAATTTTTAACCAATATTCATTTATTTTCAATGTGTTGCATATTACAGAGACTAAATTTTTACATTAAATTCCGATTGATATTATCAAGAGAGTAGCCTAGTGAATTGAAAAGAAAATGAATATTTTACGAGTAACAAAGTATTTGGCGCTTACTACACTCCTATTCCGCGCAAAACGCTTTCTTTTGTCGCGCCTCACATGAGGTTGTGGCTATATTTTATCTCATCGCGAAATCTGATTTTTTTTGGGGTTATACGCGCTCTTAATAACATCAGGTGAGATCGCAAATTATAACTTTAATGCACGGTCTGTAGAATAGAAATGTTTATTATTCAAATAAACTTTTTTACAAGTTGCTTTTGAATCGTCGATGAGTCTACCACTGGTTCGGAATGCCCTTCCTGCCGAGAAGAACCAGCAAGAAACTCGGCAGTTGCTCTTTTCAAAACAAGTTTACAATATAACAGATATTAAGCTATGTATGCAGTGTTTCCACAATGAGGGGAGGTTCCACAAAAGCATACCTAATTATAATTCAACACATGTTAAGACGGGCAGACAGAAAGTAGCCCCATTCCCGCCGGTGGAACCCGTTCACGAGCATGACGCATGATCCAGCCATTGCTTCGCTCAACCATATTTGAGGGAACGTAACAACCCGCATATCACACGACACCACCACAGAAATGATATAGAGAGCGTAGAACCTTTGGCTCTACTCATGTTATATATCTATGCCACCCTCTTTGATCTAACGAGATGCACAGTTCCGACACGTGCCGGTTCCGTGCCGGTCCCGTGCCGGTCACGTGCCGAGCGCGTGCCGGCGTCAATCGTTACTACAAACGTCAGTCAGTTGCATACAGGGCTCGGTAAAGTGAAAAGTGGAGATAATTTTTGATCCCCTTCGAGTATGTTTGGTATTTTTTAAACCCCGACGCAAAAAGAGGGGTGTTATATGTTTGACGACGATGTCTGTCTGTCTGTCTGTGTATGTGTGTGTCTGTCTGTGGCATCGTAGCTCTCAAACGGATGTATTGATTTCGATGCGGTTTTTTCATTTGAAAGCCAGTTTCCGTGCGGTGGTTCTTAGCTATGTTTGGTTAATATCGGTCTAGCAGTGTAAGAGTATCAGCTCTTTTCCCAAATGATGAAAGGCATTTTTGGCGTATGAATTATGATTACTCGATTAAGTGCTTCACGCGTGCCAATATAATCGTTAAATGACAATTAATTGATAACTGCGACAGCCATAGATTCTCATGTCGGGGGTGTTTTAAATTTTCAATTTACACGTCTTGTAGATTAGATTGATTTGGGTGAAACTCTTACGTTACTAATGCCCGTTTTAGGTTAGATTGATTTGGATGAAACTCTTGCGATACTAATGCCCGTTTTAGATTAGATTGATTTGGATGAAAGCCTTGCGTTACTAATGCCCGTTTTAGATAAGATTGATTTGGATGAAACTCTTGCGTTACTAATGCCCGTTTTAGGTTAGATTGATTTGGATGAAACTCTTGCGATACTAATGCCCGTTTTAGATTAGATTGATTTGGATGAAACTCTTGCGTTACTAATGCCCGTTTTAGATAAGATTGATTTGGATGAAACTCTTGCGTTACCAATGCCCGTTTTAGATAAGATTGATTTGGATGAAACTCTTACGTTACTAATGCCCGTTTTAGATTAGATTGATTTGGATGAAACTCTTACGTTACTAATGCCCGTTTTAGATTAGATTGATTTGGATGAAACTCTTGCGTTACTAATGCCCGTTTTAGATTAGATTGATTTGCATGAAACTCTTGCGTTACTAATGCCCGTTTTAGATGAGATTGATTTGGATGATACTCTTGCGATACCTACTAATGCCCTTTTTAGATTAGATTGATTTGGATGAAACTCTTGCGTTACTAATGCCCGTTTTAGATAAGATTGATTTGGATGAAACTCTTGCGTTACATATGCTCGTTTTCAGCAACGCTTCCTAACTTTTACGGCCTACCTACGCTAACTTAGGTGACGCTTTCTGTTAATTTAGTTTTCACGAATCTTTAGGGAGCACTTAAAGGCAAAAATACGTGTGGCACTCGGGGACTGCCGCGGTAAAGCTATTGCATAGCATTTTTTATCAACTTCGCATACCTACGTCTAGTCGCACGCACACAAACACCGGGGGGTGTTGGGTTTATTTTCGTTACGGAATTTCTTGATTCGGTCGCCGCGCTCAAAGCCCGCGATAAAAGCTATGCAATGGCTTAAAATTATATGGGGTAAGTAATTGTTTTTTATGGGCTACCTACGTAAAGAAATTTACAGATAATTCACAACTTTAGCATATAACTAGTAGGGCGCGTGGGTGCGCGGCCCGCAAGCGGACCGCGTATTTTCTACTCGTCAAGTAGACTTTCAGGTCTTGATCATTTTCTATCAAAAAACCACTCTCCCATCTTTTAAACCCTGAGATGACACCTATGAAATTTGTATAGCCGCCATCTTGAATCCGCCATCTTGGTTTTTTTTCAGCTCTGCCAATTGGATGTGGTTTCGAGTATTTTTTCTTTTAGCAGCCCCCGCCTATCTTTAATAACCTGGCTGTGCTCCTCACCCACCTTCCAAACCCTCAATCATCATAGTATTTCGTAATTTGTCAGAATGAGTATTCTTTTATAAAATCAAATTTTGAAAGAAATCGTATCAAAGTCTTGCATAGTTTCCATTTTCTTCTTCAATATTCGCCATATATTTTGTATGGAAAAAAAATCCGCCATGTTGAATTTTTTTCTATTCATTAAGTAGACGGTCGGGTCTTGATCATCTTTTTCCAAGAAACCACTCTTCCATCTTGTATACTCTCCGAGATAGACACCGACGAAGATTGTATGGCCGCCATCTTGAATCCACCATTTTGGAATTTTTTCCAGCTCACTGGCAATTGGATGAGGTTTCGAGTGACTTTTGTTCGAAAACCCCCACCTATCTTCGATACCCTTGCCGTGCTCTTTACACGTCTTCCAAACCCTCGATCATCAGCTCTCTCCATATTTTTTCTCCAAATCATTTGTTAGAATGAGAATTCTTCTATAAAAAAAATATTTTAAATAGGATACGTCAAACTCTTCAATATTCGCCATATATTTTGTATGGAGAAAAAAAAATTCCGCCATCTTGATTTTTTTTCTATTCGTCAAATAGACCTTCAGGTCTTGATCATCTTTTGCCAAGAAACCACTCTTCCATCTTTTATACTCTTCGAGATAGACACCGAAGAAATTTGTATGGCGGCCATCTTTTTTCCGCCATTTTGAATTTTTTTTCAGCTCGCTGCGAATTGGATGAGGTTTCGAGTGATATTTGTTCGAGCACCCCCCACCCATCTTCGATACCCTGGCCGTGCTCTTCACCCGTCTCCGAAATCCTCAATCATCAGCTCTCTCCATAATTTTCCTCCGAATGAATTTTTGTCTTCTGTACGAAACAATCAGTGAAAAAAATTTTTTTCATACAAAATTTTACAGGAGAGGTGATCAATCAGTCAGTGAATCAGTGAATCAGCACGAACAGCTATATATATATTAATGCAATATCACATTGCAATGTTCACAATGTACGATCCCACAGATGTTGCGTCGTGATTGAACAAACCAACGAACATACACTTTCGAGTTGTATATTAAGCAGGATTTACTGTTAACTGTGGTCAGTACATCTCCGCTCCAATACGATTCAGTGGACCCTTAGCCTCATTAAAATTCCGATTCCTTATCGTGTGCGTAGTTAATTTGTTGGCGTCTTATAATACATCAACGTCGGGTAATTATAATCTGACCGACGATCGCAGTTACCCGACCGAACTTGTTCTTCAAATTACCACGTTGTTCCACCTTTATAATGATAATTTAATTGTAGAAAGTACCGACAATAATACAATCAGATCTCAAATTAAAAATTTTATTTTTAGGGTTCCGTACCAATATGGTTAAAATGGAACCCTTATGGTGAGACTTTTTCCGTCCGTCCGTCCGTCTGTCACAGTCGATTATTTTAGTAACTATTAAAGCTATCGACATGAAATATGGAATAGTTGTATAAATATTATAAATGCAAAAGTGTGTTTGTTGTGTAAGTGTGTAATTGAAGGACAAACCAACAAGTTTGTCCTTCAATCACGCCGCAACAGGGCTACGGATCGACGTGATTTTTTGAATGGGTATAGTTGAGAACCTGGAGAGTGACGTTGGCTACTTTTTATCCCGGAAAATCAGAGTTCCCGAGGGATTTTAAAAAGTAAATCCACGCGGACGAAGTCGCGGGCATCAGCTAGTAGTTGTATATAATAGTGTTGTATATAATAAAACAGAGTTTTATTTATTTTTGTGCATAATAGTTTTTGATTAATCGAGCATAATGTCGAAAAAAATACCCCCCCCCCCCCCCCCTTATCTCCGAAGTTTACCAATCGAAAAATCAGAAATACTTATGGTCAATAGGGGTTTATGTATATTTTACAGAAAAAATAAAACCAACCATCTAACTAGCATAGCTTTTTTGATATTAAAAATAAACATCTACAACCAAAGTTAACAATTAATTAAAAAAAAAACAATTATTATCGTTTTACTTTTACTGCTACCTCGGAACCCTCGGTGAGCGAGTCCAGCTTGCGCTTGGCCGGTTTTTTTAAAATATAATCTAGTGAATAGCGCGATAACGATCCGTCGAGCCTAATATGATTGCATCCATTTTATAGTTCTACAAAAAAAATGCGTGAGTGTCGTTGAACACTCGGTTGGAACGAAGTTTCTTTTAATAAATTATAATTATGGTACCTATTTAAACAATATTATGAAAATATCGTCTTCTAGTGATAAAAACATTACCTTTTAGAATCAACGCCATCTCTCGCCACATGCTAGAACCAACTCGTCGCACACCTATGACATTCAGGTGGAAGACACGGTTCTGCCCGCGAAATTAAAATTTAATTTGGTTTTTCGCAATTTGTAAACTAATACGACAAACTAGGCTAGTGGCATTCTAATTGCGCCAATGGCAGTATCATCTTCACAGGTTTATATAAAAATCTTTACTTGAAAGTGTCCAGTTTAAGAAATTAATCAAAATATCGACTAATAAGTGAGTAACTCACGTCCAACTCAGTATTTTGATTAATTTCTTAAACTGGTCACTTTAAACCTGTGAAGATGATAATTCCACTGGCGCAATTAGAAGGCCATAAGCCTACTTTGTCGTATTAGTTTACAAATTGCGAAAAACCAAATTAAATTTGAATTTCGCGGGCAGGCCCTTGTCTTTCCACCTTAATATGAAAATATTATCTTTTAAATAACGATAACATTACTTTTTAGAATCAACGCCATCTCTCGCCACATGTACTAGTACATGTGGCGAGAGGGAAAGGGGGTCGTGACGGATAATTCTTACACTTTTTTTGGCCTAGCCCCCGTGCATTAAGGAACTTCGTTCCAATAATATTTAGTAAGTGCATTGGTCTACACGATGATGAAACTGCAGCCGCCAAATGAACGGTGTAAGCTCCTCAAAATCCAATCTAGCGAATAGCGCGATATCGACCTCTCGAGCCCAATATTGCGTCCATCAAACAGCTAAGCCTGCCTAGATTAATTTATCTAGACCTAGGCTTAGCTTATGACAGCGCTTAGATTTTATATTTCTTGTAATTTAATATAAAAAATTATTTTTAAAAAACCGACTTCAAACACCCGCGCCACTACAAACTATATAATTGTTGATTTTTTTAAAACTCGACCGATTTCGATAAAATTTAAATGGGACCACCTAGGAAGTATACCCTTTGAAACAAAAAAAGAATTTTCCAAATCGGTTCAGGCGTCGTCAAGAAATCGGTGAACATACATAAAAAAAAATTAAAAAAAAAGATTCCGACGAATTGAGCACCTCCTCCTTTTTTGAAGTCGGTTATAGTTCATATGGAATTATATCATACTAGCTGATGTCCGCGACTTCGTCCGCGTGGATAATATATAGTTTTTAAAATAAAATTAAAAAATAAAGAGGGCTCCCATACATGAAAAGGAGTTGAAATAAATTTTACTTTTTACCGTAGCATATATGTGGGGTGTCATTGTCTAGAGCTCTAATTTTTTTTCTATTTTGTAGCTTCAAAAATGAAGAAATGGGGCCATCAAAGTTGTGACCAAAACAAACGAGCACTTTTTCCCAAAATATGCTAATTTACTACCATCTAAGAACTAAGATACTAGTTTTATAAAAGTAATTTAAAGTACGGAAGTACGGAACCCGAAAAGAGCGAGGCCCGACACGCACTTGGCCGATTTTTTAACCCCGCGGGAATTCTTTGGTTTTCCGAAATAAATAGTAGCCTATGTCATTCTCCAGGTCCTCAACTAAAGCCATTCCAAAAATCACGTCGATTGTTCTTTTGCTGCGTGATTGAAGGACAAACCGACAAACAAATACACTTTCGCATTGTGCGTGCATTTCAAACAGTGCGTGTTGGTGACGATTTATTGTTACCTAAACATAGCCGCTAACTATGTGCCTCATAAGATACGAAAGCTCAGGGTCACTCAGCGGGTGATTTTTTTTTCTCTTTATTGGAATACATACAGCGTAAAATATAAAACATAATATAGCTACTTAAATCTAGTTATTACAGAAGCCTTTAAAGTATTCACTGAACGTTAAAAATGGATAATGTTGCGGGAGTTATTGTGAAATATTTACATTTAAAATAAACTAGCTGATGCCCGCGACTTCGTCCGCGTGGATTTCATTTTTAAAATCCCGCGGGAACTCTTTGATTTTCCCGGATAAAACTTAGCTTTTGTCACCCTCCAGGTTCTCAACTATACCCATGCAAAAAATCACGTCGATCCGTAGCTTTTTTGCTACTTGATTGAAAAACAAATCAACATACAAACACACTTTCGCATTTATAATATTAAAAAGTATCCTATGTCCGTCTCCTGGTTTTAAGCTACCTCCCCACCAATTTTTAGCCAAATCGGTTCAGCCGTTCTTGAGTTATAAATAGTGTAACTAACACGACTTTCTTTTATATATACAGTGTGTCCGGACACGAACTAGCGATATTTTAAACACTTATATAACAACTAATTTTAAGTACAAATACACCCTAAACTTGGGCCCAATCCACTTCCCCTCTATGTGGCAGCCATTTTGTTTTTTTGTTGAAATATTCTCTAAGCGTGTACAAAAAAAATCATATCTCTCAAAGTTTTGGTCTTACTGAGATAAAAATGGGCTTATTCGAAGCGCAACAATACTGTCCTACCGTCTACATTACAAAACAAAGTGTTCACATTTCCATAAGCTTTGAAAAAAATATGAAACCCGAAAAAAAATATCGTAAAATCATGCAAATCAACAAATTATTGTAAATAACTACAAAACCACCCCCGACAACCCTTTTTAATTTTTTACCAGATCAAGAGATTTTGAGCTAAGCTATAATACAACATTTAATTTATAACTGTATGTCTAATACTTTCAGAGTTATTGTTGTTTGAACATAGCGCATACGCATGAATGTTATGTGTTTTTAATGATTTCCTGTTTAGGGTTCCGACAAAGGCCTTTTGTGCTTGCGTATGCGTTATGTTCAAACAACAATAACTCTGAAAGTATTAGACATACAGTTATAAATTAAATGTTGTATTATAGCTTAGCTCAAAATCTCTTGATCTGGTAAAAAAATAAAAAGGGTTGTCGGGGGTGTTTTTGTAGTTATTTACAATAATTTGTTGATTTGCATGATTTTACGATATTTTTTTTCGGGTTTCATATTTTTTTCAAAGGTTATGGAAATGTGAACACTTTGTTTTGTAATGTAGACGGTAGGACAGTATTGTTGCGCTTCGAATAAGCCCATTTTTATCTCAGTAAGACCAAAACTTTGAGAGATATGATTTTTTTTGTACACGCTTAGAGAATATTTCAACAAAAAAACAAAATTGCTGCCACATAGAGGGGAAGTGGATTGCGCCCAAGTTTAGGGTGTATTTGTACTTAAAATTAGTTGTTATATAAGTGTTTAAAATATCGCTAGTTCGTGTCCGGACACACTGTATATAGATTACTTAAAAAAGAGAGAAAGAAACAATAATAAATTGTACAAGTACTACTAAAAAAAAACAATAATAAATTGTACAAGTAGAATAAACGTCGTTACCAAATATCTATAATATAAAACAAAACATGAAAATATGCACTTCATGTTGATTTTTTTAAACCTGCCACAGATTTTCCGATATTGAGATGAAATTGGTCTAAATATGGTGATGGGGAGAACCATTGCTCGGAGGGAGTATAATCTAAGTCATGTCTTAAAATGAGTATTTGAATATTAGTATCAATTGCTTAGGTATGTTACGCTCTCTTTAAACATTTCTGTGGTGGTGTCGTGTGATGCGGGTTGTTACGTTCCCTCAAATATGTTATGGTTGAGCGAAGCAATAACTGGATCATGCGTCATGCTCGTGTACGGGCGCCGCCGGCGGGAATTGGGCTACTTTCTGTCTGCCCGTCTTAAAATGTGTTGAATTATAATTAGGTATGCTTTTGTGGAACTTCCACTTATTGTAGAAACACTGCATATACACTGCATATATAGCTTAGTATCTATTGTATTGTAAACTTGTTTTGAAAAGAGCAACCGCCGACTTTCTTGCTGGTTCTTCTCGGCAGGAAGGGCATTCCGAACCAGTGGTAGACTCATCGACGATTCAAAAGCACTTGTAAAAAAGTTTATTTAAATAAAAAACATTTCTATTCTATTCTATTCTATCCCAGCGGGATAAAATTGTACCATGAATAAATTATCAAAAATATTTAATAATGCAAAATTTCAGAACCAATAGCTGTACGCGTGTTAGAAATAGTTGGAAACTCTCAAGTCGTAAAATTTCCACAGAAAGACAGGGGGATCGATGTTAATGTCCCGTTCATTGATTAATAGGTTTAAAATTAATAAAGTTTGGGATTTTAGGGGAGGGAATTGCGGCCGTTTATTAAAATATAATAGGTATTAATACTCGCTATGAAACTCATAAGAAGGCTCAGGGTCACTCAGCGAGCGATGGAGAGAGCTATGCTCGGAGTATCCCTGCGAGATCAAATCAGAAATGAGGAGATCCGTAGGAGAACCAAAGTCACCGACATAGCTCAGCGAGTCGCGAAACTGAAGTGGAAATGGACGGGCTCATAGTTCGAAGAGCTGATGGTCGTTGAGGTCCCAAGGTGCTGGAGTCGCGACCTCGTGCCGGGAAGTGCAGTGTTGGCAGACTTCCACTAGGTGGACTGACGATATCAAACGCGTCGCAGGAAGCCGCTGGATTCAGGCGCCGCAAGACCAAGGCCTGCGGAAGTCCATGCAAGATACCTTTGTCCAGCAGTGGACGTCTATCGGTTGATAAAGAAGAGGTATAATTATAATTATAATATCATGCTCTCTGTCGAGTTTCAGCCACAGCGGCTATATCCCAACGGACGCAGTAACTTTCCAAACACGCTGGAGATATTACAGTGCACGATTTCGTGGACGATGTATTACTACACACTCAGCTGGTTGGTGATTCAAGAGTCAGACACGGCTTTACGTGCTCTGCGAGGCACGGGGATGACACACCGCCTACTTCCTAACTCCGAGAATTTCTTGACAGAAAAACACATTTTTTATCCGGTAATCGAACCCGAATCGATTCGAAGCAGTGATAGCCTAGTGGTTAGTACTGCGGTCTCCTATTCGGGGTTCGCAGGTTCGATCCCGGGTACGCACCTCTGACTTTTCGGACGTTGTGTGCGTTTAAGCTATTAAATATCACACGCTTCAACGGTGAAGGAAAACATCGTGAGGGAACCTGCACGCCTAAGAGTTCTTTATAATGTTCTCAAAGGTGTGTGAAGTCCGCCAATTCGCATTGGGCCAGCGTGGTGGACTATGGCCTATAACCCTTCTCCGAGAGGTGACCGGTCAGTAGTGAGCCGTTGATGGGGTACTGATGATGATGATTAGAAGTAATTAATACATACCTATATTTTATTCGACAAAAAATTCCAAATATTATCACCAATTTTCCAAAATCCCCCGAACAATGAAGTTGAGTTTTGACCGCACTTTTTAAATTACTCAATTCACACCAAAAGATTATTCAATTTATTGATTACACAAAAAAACTGTTTTAAATTTTTTACTAAAAACATAATATATTTTTCTTCGTCTTCATAAAGATCTTAAGTTTTTTAGTTTACTTAATTACTATTAATTTTCTCGTCACTTCTTAATTTTTAAGGTACCTTTATTCATGAAATTAAACTCGATAAAACATCGTAAAAGTAATGTAATTTACGAAACACGTCTATGCAAACCGGTCGCGGTTATAAAACTGAGTTTTCACTGGCAATTGGAAAATATAATAGGGATTGATTTATGGGGTACGTAGGGGCTTGACAGATAGCTTACGATGGTCTTTAGACACGGTTAGGGGTGGTTCACCCTTCACATAACTTCTTACCTACTTTAATAATTAAAATAACATAGTTTAGTTAATCAGTGCCAAAAACAATCTATACTACTTATAAGAAAATTTTTGATTTCTGGTGTTCTAATTAGTCACTAATTATAGTCGTTTGAAGATAATCTTTCTTCTGAATTACGTGTCACGTTATTTGTCCGCGATGGACTCCTAAACTACTGAACCAATTTAGATCAAACTTCGTAACTATCTGTAATTTGGTCCAACTTGAAAGATAGGATTTTTTTTTTATTAAGATAATTTCTCTGTTATTTTTATATAAGTAAGTTGGCGGTACGAAGTTCGCCGGGTCAGCTAGTATTATTATAATTTTTGATTTCTGGTGTTTTAATTAGTCACTAATTATAGTCGTTTGAAGATAATATTATTATGATTAATTGTTATTGTCTATAGTCAGAAAAAATATATTATATCCACATGGAAAGGTTATCACTATTTTACTAAAGATAAAGAATTATATGGACATAATAACTATTTCTGGAAAATCTATACACAAACTGTTTCTGGAAGATTTTTGTACATTCTTTATTATCGATACTGAGCCCAAAACCGTTTTAGCCGACTTTAAAAAAGGAGGAGGTTATTCAATTCGTCGGAATCTTAGACGCCTGAAGTTGAACCGATTTGGAAAATTCTTTTTGTTTGAAAGGGTATACTCCCCAGGTGGTCACATATAAATTTTATCGAAATCAGTTTTTAAATTGTATAGTGGCGCGGGAGTTTGAAGTCAGCTTCTTAAAAAGATTTTTTTTTATATTATTTATTTAATTATTATTTTTTCTGTCTGTCTGTCCGTTTGTCTGTCCGCGCATCACGCGAAATCTACTGAACGGATTTAAATGAAATTTGATATAGTGGTAGCTGATACTTCGGGTCTACATAATATACTTAGTATAGTTTGTATCCTGATAATAAGGTTCCTTCGGGATAGGGGATGAAAGTTTTTATCGATTTTACTTCATAACGCCATCAAATTTAAACCGATTTTATAATAATTCTTTTTTTACTTGAAAGTGTATATGAGGTATTTCTTGTTCAATTTTTATGAAGATTTCATAATTATTATTACTAGAAAATATACATCAGCGATAATATTGCCAGCTATCATTAATATTATTTACTTAGTTTATTATTAATTTTGTTTTGTTATAAGATAATTTAAGATAATTGTTTTGTAATTTAGAACATGCATGCGTCTGTGTATATAACTAAACATGTAAAACTCCTTCATCTCTGTTTAAGTGAACAGTTTATCGGAGATAATAGAGGATACAACTTTTCACGGATAGCAGCAAGTCACTCCCATAAGAGACAATGATATATGTATATACTACATATTATTATGTGTGAGGGTCTATGGCCACATGCATTAATTACAAATAGACCAAATCATTAATCTCCAGGCCCCAAATGTTTGTACCAGTGTGTTTGTTTTTTAGCCTACCCGTGCGAAGCCGGGACGGGTCAACCATATAAAAATGAATTAAGATCTAACTCATCGATGTCATCGCAGTGTGGACATAGTACCCAAAATGCTGGCAGCAAATTACCCCTTTGGAGGGCCAAACTAATTCTTTGGCCAATCGATCAAGTAGACTGCGGGATACCCAACTCCTCGGCAACTTACAGCAGATATAGTGTGTTTGGGCTCATTAGAATGGTCTCAATGAGTAGGTGTTGGATAGATGATGATCGAGGATCGAGGAGGAGGATCTGATGATGGAGCAGCGAACTGGGTAACAGGGTGTCAGGTATATCGTACATAGTCCGGCCATAGATTCACATGTAGGGGGTGTTTTTCAACTTACATTTGTACCTAATAATTCTGCAAGACCCTCTATTCTATTTAATGATCAGTATGAAATCATTTATTTTTACAAGCTTTTATTTACTTAACTTACAATGTTTGCATGCAAGATGAATTAGACCCACTTCCTGGTTTTTGATCGAGCTGAAATTTTGCATGTATGTGTAAATCGCATGACAATGCAATATTATTGTGACATGGAGCTGATCTGATGATGGAGACGGAAGATAGCAATCGGAACTCTGTAATAAAACGACGAAACCCCATCGAGTTTGGGCTCGTTTGATTCGTCATAACAAGTACTCTGATCCTAGATAATATCCAGAGTCTAATGATGTAGCTACTAAAAGCTTGCATTTAAAAATAAAATTCTTAATTTACACTTGTTAACAAGTGCAACATCCCAATTCCATCTAAACCTGAGGTGGATGAAAAATGCAAAATGGCATAAAAAGCATAAAAAATATGACAATGCAGGCGACGCGTCGGTAATGAGCTGACATTTGTCGAGCGCCATTTGCAATTGTATACAAACTTTTTTTATCATATTCCTACTTCCATAATCAGCACTGCTTACAAAAAAGTCTTTCTCAAGAAGTCGACTAGTGCAATCCATACAAACTAATTCTGCTTCTTATACTCAACTAGCTTTTTGCCGACGCTTCACTCACGATAAATTAGATTTTTCAAACCCCTAGGGGGGAGTCCCTAGTAAGGGAATTTTCATAAATCCTTTCTTAGCGGATGCCTATGTCATAGAATAGAATAGAATAGAAATGTTTTTCATTCAAATAAACTTTTTTACAAGTGCTTTTGAATCGTCGATGATTCTACCACTGGTTCGGAATGCCCTTCCTGCCGAGAAGAACCAGCAAGAAACTCGGCGGTTGCTCTTTTCAAAACAGGTTTACAATTCAATAGATACTATGCTATGTATGCAGTGTTTCCACAATGAGTTCCACAAAAGCATACCTAATTATAATTCAACACATGTTAAGATGGGTAGACAGAAAGTATTCCCGCCGGAAGCACCCGTTCACGAGCATGACGCTGCTTCGCTCAACCATATTTGAGGGAAAGTAACAACCCTCATCACACGACACCACCACAGAAATGTTTAAAGAGAGTGTGACATACTTAGCTTAGCGTGACATACTTATATTGTCTTTCAGTCCGATCAAAGATTATATCGGAATTAAGCGGGATTTTAAAATTCCAATAGTTCCAATTTTTCAATTGAATTTTTCTTTTCAATTCAATATTATTTAAATTTTTTAATTTTTCTTTAGTTAAAATTTTGTCCACTTGAACAGTTAAAGTGGATTATACGAGTCTGCCCACGAAATTCAAATTTAATTTGGTTTTTCCCATTTTGTAAACTAAGTAATACATACGACAAAGTAGGCTTATGGCATTCTAATTGCGCCAGTAGAATTATCATCTTCACAGATTTACATAAAAATCTTTACTTGAAAGTGACCAGTTTAAGAAATTAATCAAAATACCGAGTTGGACGTGAGTTACTCACAAATTAGTCAGTATTTTGATTAATTTCTTAAACTGGTCACTTTCAAGTAAAGATTTTTGTGTAAACCTGTGAAGATGATAGGTAATTCTACTGGCGCAATTAGAATGCCATTAGCCTAGTTTGTCGTATTAGTTTACTAATTACGAAAAACCAAATTAAATTTGAATTTGGCGGGCAGAGCCGTATAATCATCCTTAAGGAAAAAGTAAATAGCTGGCACTGTACATACTTCTAGCGTCCGCGGTTTAACGATAATAATTTCCTACACGCCTACTCAATTCCCGCGGGGAAAACTACCCTCACGCTAAAGGTAAAGAGAATTGAAAGAAAATGCAATGGGGTAGAGTTTTTTTAATGAAAATTCCTAGGGGTTGCATTTCTTATTTATCACCCCCTAGACAAAAATGCGGGGTGTTTTTCTTTATTATTATTAATGGTTAGATTGCGTTTGACCGCGGTCTCACTTGATGGTAAGTGAGTGTGCAGGCAAATAATGGTTAATAGAAAGAAAGTATAAAACATTAGCTATGGCACACAGAAATATAATACATGAATAAATAAAATAATGTCACGGCGGCCAACCTGCTCAGAGATAAGCCATATGCGCAGGAGATATTATAGTGCACAAAGGTGGGCGCAAACACTGGTGAACTTTTTATTCTTTTTTTTTAAACATCAACAGTACTTTCCACTTCCACAAACGCAGTCCACTATCCACAAACAATAACGATACCCACTACCATTGGGCAATCTCTCTATTCCCTCACTCTCATAGGGCAATTCTCCTAAATGTTGGCTAAGGCATGTCCCAGGCTGGAGAACGTAGGTTAAAACTAACTCAGGCTTATGTAACTTTTTTTGTAGATACTAGATAGTGTCCTCTATATGGTCCATCAAGAAAAAGAAGATAAAAGAGATGAGATCCAGCTTAAAAAAAAATTTAAACCTCCATTTTCTAACCTCCATGACTGTCCCACTGCTTATGTTGTATGTAACAAACTTATTTATTTAAAAACATAGTCGATTAAAAATTCTCAAAAAAATATATTTCAATAATGAATAATAAATCTTTAAAATGACAACAGTAGCGTGAGGTTACGTCTTAGAATTAGTTTTTTATTAGTATTTAAAGTCTGTCCCACGACTTTTTAATCATTACCGTGCTCTTGTGCAAACACTATCGTAACTACCCACATATCCATACAATCCGCATCGTCGTCGCGTCTAACGTACAAAGTCAGTTGCCTTGAGCAATTCATGTCGAATGGAGGTGTGTACGTCGTCGGGTTACTGAAATATTTGGCATTCTCCAACGGAAATTTCATTTTGGCAACTTTAATCGCTCATTCATAGGAGTCTCACCATACCGTAAGTAGTTATCACATTTATATGTTTGTATTTTTTATATATTTCAAATATGTTGTACTTTCTAACAAAGCACATTAAAAAAAAATTACTATGTTTACTTATCAAGTAAAAATTTAATTACTAACCAATTCTAATTACCATGATCCTAATTACCATTATTACCAGGGCCATTTTACGTACTATGGTAATTGGGCATTAGCTAGGTAATTAGAGTAATGCTTGAATGTATGGGATCTTCTAGATTTTAACGACCTCCCTGGCCCTGTGGTGAGTACTTTGGTCTTCAAAACTGGATCTTCATGGGTTTGACTCCCGGCTGGTGCAATTTTGCATGTTGTAAAATTGACTCCAGTCTGGTCTGGCCGAGGCTAGTTACCATCCAATACTCTACCAGCAAAGATGTGCCGCGCCATGTGATTTAGCGATGTAGTTCTGGTACGTATCAGCGTAGAAACTGGTAAGTTTTTTAAGTTTAATACCAGGTAAGCTCGAAACCATCTTAGACTGCATTCACCACTTACCCCAGATTATCGCAGTCAAGGACCAACTTGTAGTAACATATAAAAAGTTATGAGTAATATGTGTTGAATGATTATGGCTGTATTTTGATACTGTTTGGGTGTTGGTAATGACAACATCGTTATATTTACCAACAATAAAATTAACTAAATCGAAAAAGATGGGCAAAAAGGCTCGAATGGTATGCGAAGATAAAAAAGATCCTATATTATGCCGAAAAAGATGGAGAATAAATCTTAATTCTTTTATAGCTCAATCGCAATCAAACTCGCAGCGTTGTATGGCGATTGACGACCTTTGGACCAGGTAAACCCCAGAACGTGGATCGCAACCCCTTCACGTTAACCAACGGCCGATATCGTGCAAAAATCGCTTAGCTTCCACACTCCAGCATTCCGTGGTCTCCACTGCCAGAGGGACAAAAAGGTAGCTGTCCAGAATAGGTGCATCTTTACTCCTTTTTTAATGCAACGGACTCTGCAGCGTCTACCTGTGTTTTCCGGCTGAGATGACATGGTGCGAATGTACTCATGCACGTCGCGTCCCTCAGCATGCATTTGCTATTTTGTCATGGGACGAGTGTCAAGCCATTAGGATGCTTGCCATCCATGTGACCCAAACCGGGTGGCTCGAGTACATACTACGCAGGGTACGTTGACCGAGACGAGGGCTGTGCGGACGATATCGTTCAGAGAGTGGTGACGAGAGAATCTGGCCACACAACGACTGCAACTCAATGCGTGGTGGCCGTTGGCTTCCACCATGTAACCGCAGATGCATCGATGGAATTCGCAAACAGGCATGCAAATTGCAAATGCATGTTGGGAAGTCCTCAGTAGATATGTAATCTTCGGCACAGCAAAATAGTTTTGCAAGAGCGTAAGCGTAACATAGGCCGAAAGATCTTTCCAATGCTCTTGAATGGCGGAGTGGCCTCCTTGCCTCAATGGCTTCCGGGATAGCAGAAGAAAAGATAAGAGTCCCCAAGAGGAAAAAATTGTCAGCGTTAAACTCCTTGAGCCCAGAAACTAGGTCTTCAAAGTGAGGGAACAGAAGACGGGACTCTGGATTACAGGGGAAGAACTCTCACTTAGGCATGTTCACCTTCAACCCCAGCTCCTTCAAGCAATGTATTAAAAGCAGAAGGTCACGTTCCACAACTTCAGGTTTGCCTCCTATAGTACCATCATCGAGTTACCAGATATTAAGGGGGGATATGAGGTCGTGAAGAACTTTCTGAATGCTGAGGCTGAAAATGAGAGGTCTAAGCGGATCTCCCTGTTGGACATCAATCTGCGAAAGGATAGAGGTTTGGTTATAGAAGACATTGGAGGGGGAATGTTAAAATTGCTGAAGAAAAGGATACAGAGTAGGAATCATATTCGCTCAGTAGAATGTCCTTTTCCAGTGTATTGAAAGCGTTATGTATGTCAAGCTCCATGATAATTGATAACACAGTCCTTGTTGCTTAGGTCTATAGCGAACAAATGCGTTGCGTGGATAGCCTAGCTTAGTGTCAAGACCTAACAGGTGCGGTCGCAGGTAAGTCACTATTTCCTCCAAAGGCCCTAGACCCTTATTTGATTAGAAGATTATAGAATATATTATAGATCTCATCAACGACACAGACAATTCTGTATCAAATTTTATATTATAATAATAATTATTAATTATGTTTGGCATGTTATTTGAAGAATATTTTGTGTACATAGAGCTATCTTGTGTTAAGCTCATAATGTAATTAGACGCTTTTTGTAGGTTAGCCTAGGTAGGTCTGATAGGAAAATAACTGAATTTATTGATCTCGTCAGCAAGGCAGACTTTTGTTATGAATCTTTGTACGATTATGATTGGCATGCCGTTTTTACGAGATTTACTTAGACGCTTCTTCTAGGTAAATAATTAACTATAATAATTAATCAATAAATAATCGGAATTGAATCAAGAAAATTTATGAGTGACATTTTTATCTATTTTGTAAATCGTGATTGATACATTTGATTTATCAATTTTGAGGACTATTAATAAGTACCTACTTACTTAAGCAGATTTTTTTTATATTTAAAGAAATACTACGATATTTCTTTTAGTTTTATTACTGTATTTTTCCACATTTACAGATTAAATAGATTTTATTAACATAAACACTTATGTTTTATTTTTGTTTCTCATTCACAAAATTTTAACAAATTACCATAATAGCATATTCTAATCACCATATTCCGGACCTCATTACCATGTCACAATTTATCCTTACCATGAACACCATAATTACCAAATACGCTATTTCTCCAAGAAAACTAGGTTCTGGTGGAGGCCTTCCTCATCACTGTGATAAATGAAGGCACCTCTCTGTCAAGGCATACTTAAAAAACCAATAACTCAAAAAAAATTTTTTTTTTTTCGTCGGACGTTTTAGCCAACAATTAGGAGAACTGCCCCATAGTCCGATGGGACGGGCAAAACCGACACGACCGGAGATACTACATTTAGGGTAGGTATAGCATTTCAACGAAATGTATGACGTGTGGTCCTAAAATGGACTCCTTTTCGCGTTCTATTTCACTCAATATGTATGTATGTATGTATGTATATTCGTGTGTTTTACCGCAGTGAAAACTACTAAACTGATTTTATTGAATCATCATCATCATCAACAACCCATCAACATCTCACTACTGAGCGCAGGTCTCCTCTCAGAGAAGGGTTATAGGCCATAGTCCACCACGCTGGTACAATGCGAATTGGCGGACTTCACACAACTTCGGGAACATTATGAAGAACTCTCAGGTGTGCAGGTTTCCTCACGATGTTTTCCTTCACGGTTGAAGCAAGTGATATTTAATTTTTTAAACGCACCATAACTCTGAAAAGTCAGAGTTAGCCCGGGATCGAACCTGCGACCCTCATGCGACTTATTGAATCAAGTGTCAATCGATTCGTTATTACGGTTCGGGTGACATATTAGGCTACATTTTTAATCGACTTCAAAAAAGGAGGAGGTTATCAATTCGTCGGAATCTTTTTGACGTGATAACGTCTTAAAAATCGATGAACACCGGCTGCACGCACGAAAACGTGTCACGTTCCGCCTGAGCCTGAGCGTGCAAGCGAGAGCGCGGAACAAGCGATAGTGAAGCACGATCGGCCCAAGCGTTGACTTGTGACTTGTTTCTTTATGACGTTATCACGTAAAACTATCGTCCGTAAACCGACTTTACAGACAACAATTTTTTTTTAATGTATGTTCACCGATTACTCGAAGACGCCTGAACCGATTTGGAAAATTCTTTTTTTGATTTAAAGGGTATAAGTACTTCCTTGGTATACGAAATCGGTCGAGTGGTTTTTAAAATATCAACAATAAATTATATACTTTGTAGTGGCGCGGGCGTTTGAAGTCGGTTATTTAAAAAGAATTTTATACGAACAAAACCAACATGACGGAAGTTAAATACCCAATTTTCCATCGTCGGGTTACAGTTTTTAAACTTTTTACAAGCTTTTATTATCTTGCAATGTATGTATGTATGTATGTTTGTTTGTTTGTCTAAGTGAAATCTTACGAGTTGAATTAGACCCACTTCCCGGTTTCCGATTGAGCTGAAATTTTTTCTGAGATGACGATGCAACTGTCACATGGAGCTGATATGATGCTGTGGGAACTCTGTAATAAAACGACGTAACACCATCGAGTTTGGGCTCGTTTGATTCGTCTCGACAAGTACTCTGCCCCCCGATTGTCTAAAAGTTGCCGATCAAAATCTTATTCATTTCATGGCATTAATGTCAAAGTAAAATAAACCATAACAGCATTAAGTTAGAGCTCAATTTCGTGTATGCATTCTCATACGTTTAGGTATATACGATACGCTCCATAACACTCCTTGTTAGAATCGGTTGTACTGAATTTGTGACTTTAAATCAATACAGTGAAGGAATATTTTACTTTGACGCTAATGCCATGAAATGAATAAGATTTTGATCGGCAATTTTTAGATAATCGCACCTCTGGTCCTAGATGATATCCATAGGGTCTGAAGATGGAGCCATTAACTAAAATATGTTTTTTAAAAATAAACTTTTAATGTACACTTGTTTCTTGTATTTAATTTCAGAGTTTCAAGTTACATGGGCTTCGCGTCTCGTGCCTTTCGCTTCATTAACTTCGGCTGTTTTACGAAAAAAGGCGAAAAGCGAGGCAAAAAATGGAAAAGGAAAAAGGCTTGAGAAAACTTTTGTAATTAAACGTTTTTCGACTCAAGTATTTGTAGACTATTCTGTGCAAATCTATATAGGTACTGTAAGCATCTGGACTGTATCTAACTCAGCGGAATCTGCTTTCCGAACCGGTGGTAGAGTCTTAACGTGTCGTAAGAGAATTAAATAAATTTTATTTTTTTTTGAATTGTATCCGTGATTGTAATCTTCTATTAATTCTGAAAATATGATGAGAATCGAAATCATTTTGATTTATAATAATATTATGTACCTACCGCTATCATTTAGTTTTAAAATCCCGCAGAAATTCTTTAATTTTCCGGGATAAAAAGTAGCTTAAATGCAACTATACTCATGCAAAAAACCACGTCGATCCTTTGCTTCATTGTTGCGTGATTGAAGGACAAACCAACAAATACATACACTTCTCGCATTTATAATATGTAGTTCCAAAATCGGCTTTGCATCTTATGAGCCACAAGTTGACCTACATTAAATAAATAATTTAGACTTTTTTGAATAGCTAAAAATAAAAATGATTAGAGGAAAAATCGGCCAAGTGCGAGTCGGGCCTCGCTCTTTTAGGGTTCCGTTAAAAAAAATTAAATAAAAATATTTCCATGTACCCATGGAAATATTTTTATTTAATTTTTTTAATTTAATTTAATTTTTATTATTTGTTATTATAGCGGCAATAGAAATACATAATATGTGAAAATTTCATCTGTCTATCTATTACGGTTTACGAGATACAGCCCGCTGACAGACGGACGGACGGACGGACGGACGGACGGACGGACGGACAGCGTAGGCTTAGTAATAGGGTCCCGTTGGTACCCTTTGGGTACGGAACCCTAAAAACGTAAGAAATTTTTAAAACTTATTTTGTATCAATGGTGCTTATTATCTATTCAAGTTATTTCTTGGAATTAAAACTAATGATTTCTTTTCATAGCTATGCTAAATAGATACTAGAATATCATAGTTGAGGAAATTGTGAGGAAAATGGGTTAAAAACGTAGCTTTTTCTCGTTTAGGCACTGTCAAATTAAAAGCAATGACTATTTTACGTTTACCGCAGACGACGTACTTTTTTGTATGAGACTATTCCGGCTTCTTCAAATGCTTAAGATCACTTGATGCTATCATCATCAGAGTGAACAGACATCTTTTATGTAAACGTGCTCCAATCAAAATTGAAAATCCTATTAATATTATAAATGCGAAAGTTTGTGAGAATGTAAAGATGGATGGATGGATGGATGTTTGTTACTCTATAACTCCACAACGAATGAACCGATGTGGCTGAAATTTGGAATGGAGACAGCACATACCCAGGGTTAACATATAGGCTTTTTTATCTCGGAAAATTACAGAGTTCCCGCGGAAAATAAAAAACCTTAATCCACGCGGACGAAGTCGCGGGCATCATCTAGTGGAAATATTAGTAAGGGCTTATTAATATTATAAATGCGAAAGTATTTTTGTTTGTTGGTTTGTCCTTTGATCACGCTCCAACAGAGCTACGGATCGAAGTGATTTTTGTGCAAGGGTATGGATGAGGACCTGGAGAGTGACATAATAATATGCTACTTTTCATCACTAAAAATCAAAGAGTTCCCGCGGATTTTTAAAAACTATCCTTACTAATATTATAAATGCGAGTGTGTTTGTTTTTTGGTTTGTTGGTTTGTCTTTCAATCACGCCGCAACAGGGCTACGGATCGACGTGATTTTTTGCAAGGGTATATATACTATAGATGAGGACCTGGAGAGTGACATAGGCTACTTTTTATCACGGAAAATAAAAACTAAATCCACGCGGACGAAGTCGCGGGATAGTAAAATAAAAAAGATTGCTTACGTTATTTATATTGAATGCATATGCAAACCCATCAACTGGATCTTCGATCTACGCTATGACCACATTAGGTATATGTAGGTACCTATATGACATTACATCTACATTATGTACAAGCGAACCGTTTATTACAGTTTTTCGGTCGTTTGCGCTAGCCACTACATATATTTAATGGAGCGCACAGAATACCAAGGTTTTGAAGGAAAACGTGAACAGGTTTTAATTAAAAAGTTTTTTACAGTTATCTAGTCCAGGAGCTAGCTAACGATTTCTATAAATTATTTATACCGGTCTTATTGAACGTCGTTGCTTATGCAGTATAATCTACATAAAAATTAATACTATATCTACACTAATCACACTAATATTATAAAAGCGAAAGTTTGTATGTGTATGTGTGTGTATGTTACTTTTTCACGCAAAAACTACTTACTGGGCGGATTTGGCTGAAATTTGAAATGGAGATAGATTATACTCTGGATTATCACGCTACTTTTTATTCCGGAAAATAAGAGAGTTCCCGCCTGAATTAAAAAAAGCTCAACCCAAGCGGACGAAGTCGCGGGCATCAGCTAGTTATAAATAAAATTGAAGTATGTAACTGTGATTTCTGAAAAACTTTGATTAAAGTTAAACTAAATAAATTAAAAAAAAAACAAATTAACTTTTTAAACTACGACCTATCACTTACCAGCATAATGAAAAATTTTTTGATTTTCTTTTTAATTCTGTAAAAGCTGCATCAATTTTTTAGGGTTCCGTACCCAAAGGGTACCAACGGGACCCTATTACTAAGCCTACGCTGTCCGTCCGTCCGTCCGTCTGTCAGCGGGCTGTATCTCATAAACCGTAATAGATAGACAGATGAAATTTTCACATATTATGTATTTCTATTGCCGCTATAACAACAAATAATAAAAATTAAATTAAATTAAAAAAAATAAATTAAAATCTTTCCGTGGGTACATGGAAATATTTTTATTTAGATAATATTTTTTTAACGGAACCCTAAAAGAGCGAGGCCCGACTCGCACTTGGCCGATTTTTTTTTAAATAATTTTTATTTAATATTATTTTTAGCTTTTTAGTGTAGCTTCATAGGATCAAATTTTCATTTCTCTGATCGCGAGCGATTTGCTCGTATTCATTGAGAAGCTCCGTCCTCCATCACAGAAGATATTCATCAGATCTTCACCAAATTTAAATGGGACCAACCTGACGGTATGTCTTTTCAAATAAAAGAAAAATCACAGAGCTATGGAGTATCATCGACAAAAAAAATACGCGTTGAATTGATGATCTCCTCCTCCTCCTTTTTTTGAAGTCGGTTAAAAATAAAGCTCCAGCAGGAATAAAAGCTTTTACTAATGCTATCACTCGCTCCCGGCCTATAAAGGTGGTTAATGATATCTCGCAAAAACAGGACGAGGTGCAAAGTGGGGAGGACTGGGAGACGGCGGAAAAGTGTTCAATTAAAAAAGCAACGGCCGTGCTTTATAGCGGATTCCTCGTTCGAAGAGACGAGAGGAAAAGCTGTAGGTATCTAGAGATTAACTACGGTAATATGGCGCTCAAAAAGAAAAATTCAAAATTCAAAACTATATATTTAATGTAGGCCAACTTGTGGCTCTATTCCACCGGTTCTGCTGAGAAGAGCTGTCAAGAAACTCAAAACAAAAAAAAAATTGGTTGTCTGTAAAGTCGGTTTACGGACGATAGTTTTACGTGATAACGTCAAAAAGAAAATTTGCATACTTTTATGAATTGAATTGAATTATTATCGCTGAATTATCATTATTTTTTATAATACAAAGCAGGAGTTAATTGAAAATTACAACTCTAGTCACAAGCCAACGCTTGGTCTGACAACGCACTTTGTCTCCGCAAAGTCTGAGGTCGAACCTGCGACCCCCAAATAGGAGACCACAGTCCTAACCACTAGGCTATCATTGCGTCGTTAATAGTTCATTATTATTAGTATAGATGGGCGCGCCATTTTATCGTAGTTCTGGTACTCTCTAGTATTCGCGTTTAAGCAATTATATATCACTTGCTTCAACGGTGAAGGAAAACATCGTGAGGAAACCTGCACACCTGAGAGTTCTCCATAATGTTCTCAAAGGTGTGTGAAGTCCGCCAATTCGCATTGGGCCAGCGTGGTGGACTATGGCCTATAACCCTTCTCATTCAGAGAAGAAACCTTTGCCCAGAATTGGGCCTGCGATGGGTTATGAATGTACCCTAAACACACTGAGGAATATTCGTTTCAACCGGCGAAAAAAAGGAGATAAAATTTTTAGAGTTCCGAAAGAAAAAATGGAACCATTAGGCTCACGCCGTTGTCCGTCCGTCTGTCCGTATGTCAGGGCCTTTTTCTCGGAAACGCCTTGAGGTCGACATTGATACTGAATACAAAAGTCTATGGTCTCTTAATGCTGTGAAAATTTAGTTCAAAATTCAAAATTATTTATTTCACGTAGGCCAACCTGTGGCTGTCATGACTCTACCATCGGTTCGGAAAGCGGATTGTGCTAAGAGCCGGCAAGAAACTCAGTAGTTGCTCTTTTCAAAATAATCATTTTACAATATTATTATTATGTAAGTACTTAGCTATTACCTACATTGTAATAAGTTTTATCTACTCCAACATCGAAAAGTTCCAATTTCGAGTTTGACAGCTGAATCGAAATGAACCCTCTTCTGGTTTTGCTTCTCATTTCGATGCAGCTCGTTGTATGGGAGCTGAATCGAAATGGTTATCTTCTTAAAATAGGATACCTAAAGCTAAGGCTCTGAGTTCTGGCACTTTGGTACCGTTCATACGACAGAGGCGCCATAAGCGGCTGGTGGCGGCTTACGGAGTTACTTTTTGTTGACAGAAGCGCCACAGGCAGCTGGTGGCGGCTTACGGAGTTATTTTTTGTTACTTTATTGAGCCTACGGCGTTTTTGTTACTGATTTTATTTTCCTTGTCGTAGATAAAATCATGTATGCAACTGAACGTAATTAGTCATTTTAATTCTCGTACTATCCTATTTTGATACTCGGCAAGCCTCGTATCAAAAAACAGCACTCGAATTAAAATGACTCTCATTACGATGCAGTTGCATAAATAGCTATTATCTACTCCAACATCGAAAAGTTCCAATTTCGAATTTGACAGCTGAATCGAAATGAACCCTCTTTCGGGTTTGCTTCTCATTTCGATGCAGCTCGTTGTATGGGAGCTGAATCGAAATGGTTATCTTCTTAAAATAGGATACCTAAAGCTAAGGCTCTGAGTTCTGGCACTTTTGTACCGTTCATACGACAGAGGCGCCACAGGCGGCTGGTGGCGGCTTACGGAGTTACTTTTTGTTGACAGAGGCGCCACAGGCGGCTGGTGGCGACTTACGGAGTTACTTTTTGTTACTTTATTGAGCCTACGGCGTATTTTGTTAATGATTTTATTTTCCTTGTCGTAGATAAAATCTTGTATGCAACTGAACGTAATTAGTCATTACGATGCAGTTGCATAAATAGCTATTTTATACTATCTTGTGGGCAGCAGGATGCTAAGCCGATTTATCCCATGCAACATTGTTAGAATAGAATAGAATATATATCCACAATACAAAAATACATACTACAATTCAATACACGTTAAGACGGGCAGACAGAAAGAAACCCCATTCCCGCCGGTGGTTTAGGAGCGTATTATATTTTTCGCGTTTTTAGTTGCTTTTGACTGTCGGTTTTCGTTAAAAAGTTATTATGTAACTGTGAAGGTCTCGTATAAAGCTAGACGGAATGGCGTCTACTCGTAATTTTAATTTTAAAGTGAAGAGGACAATGGACACTTTTACATTCGCCATGCTTGTGTTGGTGTGAGTCCCAACTTACGAACTTTTTAAGCTATTGCATAGCTTTTATCGCGGGCTTTGAACTAGGACAAACAGTTTGAGCGCGGCGACCGAATCAAGAAATTCCGTAACGAAAAAAACCTAACACCGTCGTTCAGTAAGCGTTCAACATTTTAGAGTATCACAAGTAACTCTGTTTGGCGCAGTGGGCGAGCGGCCGCTTTCTTTAGATGTCGCAGGTTCGAATCTCACTCGCGAAGTAGTGACAGTGCGCTTTTCTTGTTTGTTTGTTTTTTAATTTTTTTTTGCATAAGTAATTTTTATTATGCGAAAAAAACATTGCATAAATATTATAATTGCATAAGTTGATAAAAAATGCTATGCAATAGCTTTACCGCGGCAGTCCACGAGTGTCACTTAATTTTTTGAAGTAAAAACTTCTTTAGGAGAGGTTAAGTGACTTTTGACTGACCACAAAATATTGTAATTTATTAGATTGTAATTTGTAGCTACACATCTCTATTGTATTATATTTTTACTAGCCTTTGTCCGCGGCTTCGCTCACTTTAAGTTCGATTTTTCAAACCCCTTATTTTACCTTTTTTAGGGGTATAATTTTCTTTTTTACTTTTTTAGGGGTATAATTTTCAAAAATCCTTTCTTAGCGGATGCCTTCGTCATAATAGTTATCTGTATGCAGAATTTGAGCCCGATTCGTCCAGTGGTTTGAGCTGTGCGTTGATAGATCAGTCAGTCAGTCAGTCACCTTTTCCTTTTATATTATACTTAGAACTTAGACTAAGATTAGATTAAATTTTTAAAAGAGCAATTCCGGCTCTTCTCAGCAGAATCCGCTTGCCGAACCGGTGGTAGATTCTTGACTTGTCATAAGAGCCACAAGTTGTTTGAATTTTAAGGCATCAGATAAAATTGCAGTCAAAGGCTATCGAATAAAAAATAATTAAGTGGCACTCGGGGACTGCCGCGGTAAAGCTATTGCATAGCATTTTTTATCAACTTATGCAATTATAATATTTATGCAATATTTTTTTTTTGCATAATAAAAATTAGAAAAAAATATTAAACAAGAAAAGCGAACTGTCACTACTTCGCGAGTGAGATTCGAACCTGCGACATCATACACCATACGGTAAAGAAAGCGGCCGCTCGCCCACTGCGCCAAAGAGAGCTACTCGTGAACCTCTAAAATGTTGAACGCTTACTGAACGGACAGTGTAAGGTTTTTTTCGTTACGGAATTTCTTTATTCGGTCGCCGCGCTCAAACTGTTTGTCCTAGTTCAAAGCCCGCGATAAAAGCTTTGCAATAGCTTAAAAGCATAAAAACGCTATCGCTTGTGACTCGTTTCCTAATCCTCAAACTGTCAAATAATTTAGCAGGAGCGTTTATAAGAATCTGCCGTACCCGTGTTCGACGTGAAGACGTGGAATTCTGTAGAAATGGCGGGTAATTCTTGGCGGGAGGTATAAAAGGATATTAATTTTTGATCCCCGATTTATAAGTTATAACGTCACCCGGGTATGGACCCTTACCACGACCACGCGGGCTCTCGTGGATCGATGTCGGTCGTGTTGATGTCGGTCGTAATTCCTTCAAATCATTCATAAAATAACTGGCCAAGTGCGAGTCACACTTGCGCACTGAGAGGGGGGAAAAAAGGGGGAAAATCGGGGGTTTGAAATTTCAAAGTAAGATAACAATGCCGAGTGGGATATCATATGAAAGGCCTTTACATTCTAAAACTTTTTGTATTTATTTCTATATATAATAATTTTAGTTTTTGATTAATCGGGAAAATGTCGAAAAAAATACCCGCCCCCCCCCCCTCATCTCCGGAGTTTAGCAATCTAAAAATTAGAAATGATTATGGTCGATAGAGGTTTATGTATATTTTACAGGAAAAATAAAACCAACGCGAAAATTATTTTAGTTTAATTAAAAAAGGGGGGAAATCGGGAGTTAGATATTATTTAGAGTAGATATATTTGGAGTACGGAACCCTCGGTGCACGAGTCCGACTCGCACTTGCCGGTTTTTTTAATAAAACTAAAAATAATTTTCGATTTTTTTTATTCCAATGATGTTGGGCGACTATTATACACAACTATTCCAAATTTCATGTCGAGCTTTAATAGTTACTGAAATAATCGACTGTGACAGACGGACGGACGGCCGGAGAAAGTCTCACCATAAGGGTTCCATTTTTACCATTTTGGTACGGAACCCTAAAAAAAGATTCCGACGAATTGAGAACCTCCTCCTTGTTTGAAGTCGGTTAAAAAAGCACCTTGACACGCGGACAGACCTTGGATAGACAGAAGGACAACGAATTATTAGAATAGAATAGAATAGAATAGAAATATTTTTTATTCAAATAAACTTTTACAAGTGCTTTTGAATAGTCAATGAATCTACCACTGGTTCGGAATGCCCTTCCTGCCGAGAAGAACCAGCAAGAAACTCGGCGGTTGCTCTTTTCAAAACAGATTTACAATACAGTAAATACTATGCTATATGTGCAGTGTTTCCACAATGAGGAAAGTTCCAAAAATGCATACAGACTAACTTCTATCTTAAGATGGGTTGGGATGGGATTAAACTTGGGTTAATAATGTGGTGGGTTCTTTTTACAATACTAATCTCTGTTATGAAGTATCCGTGATGTCATAGTTATAATCATAGTTGTCAGTTCATTGGCTGCTCGGCCAAGCGATTTAATTCAATAACAGAACTTGTACGAAGCAGGGCCATAACGTTATACCGTTATATTGTTTGCGATGGATGCTGACACAAGTTTTAGATTGAAACTACGAGGATTATACAACTAAGTATACATACCTGCGTATGTTCTGATACTTCGTAATCTATCTCAACTTCTATCCATATTGATTTTGGAACGAAGTTCCCTATGGCGCGTTGCGGAGAGACCCTTGCGGAGAGCCGGCAAAAAACGTCCGTAACGTTATGAAAAAAATCGGCCAAGTGCGAGTCGGGCCTCGCTCTTTTAGGGTTCCGTTAAAAAAAATTAAATGAAAATATTTTCATGTACCCATGGAAATATTTTAATTTAATTTTTTTAATTTAATTTTTATTATTTGTTGTTATAGCGGCAATAGAAATACATAATATGTGAAAATTTCATCTGTCTATCTATTACGGTTTACGAGATACAGCCCGCTGACAGACGGACGGACGGACGGACGGACGGACAGCGTAGGCTTAGTAATAGGGTCCCGTTGGTACCGTTTGGGTACGGAACCCTACAAAGCGTAAGAATCTTATATTATCCTTACTAATTTTATAAATGCGAAAGTGTGCTTATTTGTCCTTCAATCACGCATGGTATGGAGCAACGGATCGAAGTTAACTCACAAATAAAAGTATGGCATACCGAGATATGGAATTCGAATAATTGAATTGAAGAATTTAAAATTCACGGTAAGTCATACTGCCACACTACGCTCTAACTTTAGATTTCTTCTAAGACAAATGTAGACTTGTCCAAAACTTTGCCTATACTTCGATCGGTTTAGAGCTAAGACCTGAATTTAGGTCTTAGTTTAACTTTGTTCCGGTGTTGGGTTAGGATAGTATTGTAAACTTTTGGAAACTCCATAATGTATCCAATCCAACATAGATAAGGTTATCTACATTTTACAGTAGATTTTTTTGTCATAGAATGTACAATATACATGCAAACGAAAACTTTTTGAAGAACTTACACCACCGACCTCTATAATTAATCTAAGATTAACACTGGACCGGCTATCCCTATACAAATGACAGCTTAAATAAGGATCAATTTGAAGCGCCACATTTGACATACGAGTGTCTCTGGAACTAAATAATATAGGGATGCAGAAAGTACCAAAGAGTATCAACTGTCAGTTGTCAATTAGTGCCCTCACTAATTTTAGTTCCTTGAATATTCGTTATTAATAAAAAACTTTATTATTTAGGTATTATGTTTCAATAAAGTGTTAACCTACACTTTTATCCGAACAAATTTTTTAAATAACTAAATATCAAAAATTCCGAGGCCAGCGGGGTTTGAACCTATATCTCTTGTTAAAATCATCATCAACCTATCAACGGCTCACTACTGAGCGCAAGTCTCCCATCAGAGAAGGGTTTTAAGCCATAGTCCACCATGGGCTAATGCAAATTGGCAGACTTGACACACCTTTGAGGACGTTATGGAAAACTCTCAGGTGTATAGGTTTCTTCACGATGTTCTCCTTTACCGTTAAGCATGTGATATTTAATTTTTGAAGTGAAAACTTTTTTAGGCGCGTTGAGCACTTTTTGTGAGCAAAAAATATGGATTTCGCGAAATCGTCACCATCGTGACCTGTCACGTTCATACAAGCAACATAAGTATATATACGTAAATATTGGCAGGGTTGCTGAGGCACAACGTATTATCACGTCCAGCGAAAACTTGGTTTATTGAGCACAACGTTGTGGTGCGGCGTCTGGCCATACTAATAGCTAAGAGCAGGGTTGCTGTGCCACGACATAGCGAACTCTCAAAATTCTAGTGCTATTTTACTAGCTATTAGCAAAACGTCACTCCCGTTTGTAAGCTACATTTTTGTTAAGCTCGCATGAACGTGTTAACGTAAGCTTTCAACATTTTAGAAGTTCCCAAGCAACCTTGTACAGCGCAGCAAGCAGCCGCCTTCCTTACCGTTTAATTAGTCTCAGGTTTGAATATCACTCACGAAATCGTGACAGTGCGCTTTTCTTATTTGTTTTTAATTATTAGCAAATCTAGTTTTCACTTCTATCGGCAGTCCCTATGACTGCCAATTTTTTTTTTGCAGCGATGTAAATAAAACAAAAACTATAGGTATATGTAAATAAAACACAAAAATTCTGAATTATGTTTATATTCCGAATCACGATCAAAAATACATTTTTTGAGATCAAATTAACTTCTATGTATTGTTTCAAATGTTTCAAAACTATTTCAAAATTTACGAAAAAAAATTTTCCAACAATATGCCAAGAATTCCCTAATCGCAAAGTTTAGCACAAACAAAATCTAAATTACAGTTGGAAACTTGATTTCAAAAACCACTTTACTTAATGCCATCTTATACATGTTTGATTAAGCTTTCATGTCAAATACAAATACAAAACAACCTATTTCATGAAAAACAAGCTACCGATTTTGTTTACCAAAAACCACTCTTCTCATCAGTTATAAACTACTATTATTAGACTACTTTAGTTTTGATAAAGTGATTTTTGAAATAGTCCTAAATTTTGAACACCTACGAAATGTGTGCTACTATCGGATTACATATGACAAGGTTGTCCGTGCCTACAAAGCGCCTTCATCGGACTACAAGTAGCAGGGTTGCCCGCATGGTGTCATCATCATCGGCGGGGGTGAAGGAGGTTCGCAGGGAGGTGGCGGAGGACAAGAGGGTGGGGTGTATATAGTCGAAGAGCAGATACACGGTGGGCAAATTCTGCCTATCGCGATGGACGGTGGGCAAATGGTAGGCTGACCACAATCGCTGAAGCATACCGTACTGCCGTCTTGGGTTTTGACGCAACGCCACGGCGCGGCGTAGGCTGTGCTGATGATAGCTGGATGAGAAAAAAGTGAAATATATAAAAATGAAAAAACTGTGAGAACTTCATCAATAATAATAATACGGTACGGGCTTGGCCATTTTCACTACCGTTCATGACACCCGTCATGACACTTTTTTATACTTATAGGGTATGTTCCTAAATACACTGAACCACTGTAAGGTGTGACGTCAATCCAGTATACTGTGAATACAGTACACTGTGAAGCCGTTCTTTTTCGATTTATGATGTCATATATTTCCCTATGGTACTGCGACAGTGTACTGGCAGTCCATATCGGGACGAATTTTTCACCAGTGAGAGCACTGAGCAGTGTATATCGGAACACACCCATAGTGTTCCTGTTCTAAAAACAACGTCCCTTAATCGATTTAAGAAACAGCACATAACCATAAATAATAGAAGCAGCAGAGTAACAGTGGAAAATATATACATAATGGTTTTATTATGCGAGATTTTATAACGCTTACGGCAGCCATTTATCAGAAAAGCTACAGTTTCAGTGTATCTACGTGTTATAACGTTGTGTTCCAAACCATTGCGTTGAAAGGTTGATGTATTTTAATTCTTCTCTGTTCTAACTATAACCAGGCGTACTCCGCATTTTTAACCGACTTCAAGAATGGAGGAGTTTTCAATTCGTCGGAATCTTTTTTTTTATATTTTATGTATATTCACCGATTACTTGAAAACGCCTGAACCGATTTGGAAAATTATTTTCTCGTTTCAAAGGGTAGGTGGTCTCGTTTAAAATATAAATCGTTCGAGCCGTTTTTAAAAAAATCAACATTACATTATATATATCCTTTGTAGTGGCGCGAGTGTTCGGAGTCGGTTTTTTTAAAAATATATTTTTATATTAAATTATAGGTATAACGCAACAAGTACCCGGCTTGGTCCCGTCCGGACGGGCCAACTCAATGGGCTAACGTAGTGCGAAGGGATAAGAGTTACGCGATAGAAAGGGAGGCAACTTGTAGGTGAATATGATTGTAGGTTTGTAAGTTAGCGCTGTGCAACCTGAATTGCACTTTATTGTGTGGTAGCAAGAGTTGCTTTTTATGTACCTAAATGATTTTGCGGAGTGAATCTTTTGTACCTGTACTATTATATATTCTGTACTAGAACCTAATCTGTGGACTGCTCTTCACTGCTGCAAAATCTTTTGACAAAGTTCTCTTGCATTTATATTCTTAAAACATTTTTGCATTTTTTTTTTTTAATTTTTCAGCTTTTGGAATTAACGTATACAAAGCTTATTTTGTTCGTCTAATGCAGGGATCCCCAAAGTGGTCCATATCGACCGCTTGGTGTCGAAATAGGTTTCCCAGAGGTCGACATAAACGAAAAGTGATTATGGGGGTCGACCAGGTCTACAAATCGCACCTATTAATTAACACAAGTTCACATTAAAAAATAAATAATAGTTTAAAAAAACTAAAAACACGCTTCTTATAGAAAACCAAACTAAAAAATAGAAAATAAATTTTAATAAATTTAAATTAAGAATAGGGTCCAAAAATTTCAATAAATATAAATTAATAATAGTGTAAATAAAAAAAATGTATTTTATTTAAAAAAAAGCGTGGGGTGCATGGTGTCAATAGTTATAAATATTTTATTGACAGATATGAGTAGAGTGATTATCATTTTGATAATATCTTAAAAAGCACCCCACGCTTTTTTTAAAATAAAATACATTTTATTTACACTATTATTAATTTATATTTATTGAAATTTTTGGACCCTATTCTTAATTTAAATTTATTAAAATTTATTTTCTATTTCTTAGTTTGGTTTTCTTTAAAAAGCGTGTTTTTAGTTTTTTTAAACTATTATTTATTTTCTACTTTTTAGTTTGGTTTATTTTTAATAGCTTGTTTTTTTAATTTTATTTTTTTTTCAAATTAGTGTATTGTCATCGGTCCTCGATAAATCTACAAAGTTTGAACGAAATCTGGCCGTTTAAAGTTGGTCAAAATCGCGCCTAAAGAAGTCGGTTACAAGTTACAAACATACAAGTGAAATCGCGCCCAAAGAAGTCGGTTACAAACATACAAGTTTTTTTTTTTATCAAATTAGTGTATTGTCATCGGTCCTCGATAAATCTACAAAGTTTGAACGAAATCTGGCCGTTTAAAGTGGGTCAAAATCGCGCCCAAAGAAGTCGGTTACAAACATTGTTACAAACATACAAGTGAAGCTAATAAAAAGCGTATAAAAAAAAGTTCACATTTGAAACTTTCAAGATACTGTATAAGTTGTGTTACGCGTTATTTTTTTATCTTTTGTTTGCGATTTTAATGTCTTTTTTTTCAAAAGTTAATAACCTACTTAAGTATTTTTACGTAATTTGTATTAATAATAATTATTAATTACACTTGATATTTACTGAATTTTATGTCTCACTTATGTTTCACTTAATCAACCGCAAAGTTTTTAAATTGGTAAGTATTTTGTAAACATAGGAAAAAAATTGAGATAGGATTTTTAAAGTAATTTGGCTATGGGATCTAAGGTATCAGTCATTTTGGAAAGGGGTTCTCAGATTGCCCAAAATAGTTTGGAAATCTCTGGTCTAATGTTTAACTATCGATTTACATAAAAAAATGTCATCCCACATGACGGCATATAGCTATAAACCTAGGTTTATAGCTATATGCCGGAATATAGCTTTACGAAAGCGATTCATAGCTATCTTACTAGGAATATACCTATAATACGAACGCGATCTAGTAGTATAGCTATCTGACTAGACTAGTCTAGTAAAATGGTTAAAGAAGTATACATTTTCTTTGACTTGCACAACTGGTTACTCGTTTTTAAGCCCCAATAAAAAGGAGTCGTGTTTTGATGCGATTTTTCCTGTTTGAAAGCTGACGTGATCGATCTTAGCTATAATTTAAGAAGATCTGTTCAGGCGTTTGCAGATCATCAGCTCACGCAATTCCCAAGCACCTGATCACCGAATCTTGCCTGACAAGTACTATGTTTGCCAAAATCTAAAGTTAGGTTAGATTGGGGTTCGACGTAACCATTTTACTAGATCAGCCTAATCAGATAACTATATTACTAGATCGCGTTCGTATTACAGCTATATTCCTAGTAAGATAGCTATGAATCGCTGTCGTATAGCTATCGTCCGGCATATAGCTATAAACCTAGGTTTATAGTTATAACACGGCTTCTACTATAGCTTTATGCGACATATACGCCATATTCAAAGCTTTGTCGGTGAATTTACCGAATAATATTATAAACGCGGTGAAGTTAGTGGTTTATAGTGTATTGATAAATGCTGAAGTTAGCTCGAAGTAGCCTTTGTAAGTCGGAATACCTTCTGAAGCTCTAATTAACTTGAAATTGCTTCAATAGACTTTCTGTCTTGGGACTCAGCTTACACTTAGTACATGATAAAAAGTAAATAAATGTTGTCTATTGTTTCTTTTGTTGAGACCAAGTTAATTGGCATACAATACAACATAGAAAAAACCGGCCAAGTGCGAGTCATTCTCGCGCACTGATGGTTCCGTACCTTGTAAAGAATATATTAATTACTAGATCACAAGACAAGTGTTGTGACGAAAGTAATATATTACTGAAGAAGTGACGTCACTGGAGCTTTTGTATGATAATTTAATGTAAAAAATAATTTTTAAAAAACCGACTTCAAACACCCGCACCACTACTGAGTATATAATTTATTGTTTATTTTTTAAAACCACTTGACCGATTTCGATAAAATTTAAATGGGACTACCTGGGAATGATACAATTTCAAACAAAACAAGAATTTTCCAAATCGGTTCAGGCGTCTTCGAGTAATCGGTGAACATACATAAAAAATACAAAAGAAAAATTAAAAAATTCGACGAATTGAGAACCTCCTCCTTTTTTGAAGTCGGTTATCTGTATCTTTTTGTTGATTTGAACTAGGAACTTGAAAATTTTTACAGCATTATGAAATTATTGGCTTTTGCATTCAGTATAAAAGCCGTTTTTGAGAAAAAGGGCCTGGAGACGGACAGACGGAGAACGAAGTGATTCTATGAGGGTTCTGTTTTTTCTGAACCCTAATAAAAAAATTGTATCTGCGTTCTTAAATGTTCATCATCATCATCAGCAACCCATCACCGGCTCACTACTGAGCGCAGGTCACCTCTCAGAGAAGGGTTATAGGCCATAGTCCACCACGCTGGTCCAATGCGAATTGGAGGACTTCACACACCTTTGATAACATTATGAAAAACTCTCAGGCGTGCAGGTTTTTTCGCGATATTTTCCGAAGTGACATTCAATAAAGATAGTCTGCCATTTCGCATTGGGCCAGCGTGGTGGACTATGGCCTATAACCCTTTTCTGAGAGGTGACCTGCGCTCAGTGGTGAACCGGTGATGGGTTGATGATGATGATGATGATGATTTAATCTACTTTAAATTATTTAAAATACAAAACAAAAATGTTAAACTTACCCAAAAAGAGCCAAGCGTAAATCCCCATGATGTCAAGTCTCATGTCAGTTTTACAAAAAAAAAAACCGCCACTTTTATATCTTTTTTTCTTCAATACTATAAAGCGTACCGTACAATTGAATATAGACTAAAATTTTACGCGTTAAAGTTCAATTTAGAACGACATAGCTAAATAAAAACTGCAGAAGTTTTTTTAAGCTTGATTGAAAGTTTTTAACGCATGATTTAAAATAATTATGATAATAAAATTTATAATATAGACTTCTATACTATCTGTTTTTCGCGACTTCAATGACTCTCTGGACTGGACTTCTTAGCCCCCCCTAGCCATATTCATCATCATCATCATTATCAACCCATCATCGGCTCACTACTGAGCGAGGTCACCTCTCAGAGAAGGGTTATAGGCCATAGTCCACCACGCTGGCCCAATGCGAATTGGCGGACTTCACACACCTTCGAGAACATTATGGAGAACTCTCAGGTGTGCAGGTTTCCTCACGATGTTTTCCTTCACCGTTAAACGTGTGATATTTAATTGCTTAAAACGCACTTGACTCCGAAAAGTCAGAGGTGCGTAGCCGGGATCGAACCTGCGACCCCCCGAATAGGAGACCACAGTCGTAACCACTAGGCTATCACTGCTTCTAGCCATATTACATATCTATAATATTGTTGTATCTATTCTCTTTCTATGATCATTAACGCTTTAGAGCAGGGGCTCCCAAAGTTTTTTAGCACGCCTCCCTTCTGAAAGGACAAGGACAAGTGGCGCGATAAAAAACTTTGGGAACCGCTACTTTAGAGGTAGCGATCTTAGAAACGATTAAGCGGTAGCCAAATCGGGGGCAGGGACTATGTAAGAAAAAACTTATATTATTCGTCTCTACAATAGGTATAGGTACCTATTTACTTCCATGGTTATAGGTATTATTTTTGGAAAATTATTATTTAAGATTGTCACATTAAAGTTTTTTTTGTAATATAGACTAGCGCTTGACTGCGATCACATCTGATGGTAAGTGAAGATGCAGCCTAATGTGAAGCGCGCTTGCCTAGAAGACGCCTATTCACTCTTGATTAATGCGTCGAAACTGGGATTCCAACTAAGTTGCGAAAACCAACTAAGTTGTTAAGTTAAGTTAAAGAAGTTTCCAACTAAGTTGAAGTAAAACTTCTTTACGCACGCTTGACTTGGGGAGTAAGCTGGTGAATGCGTTACGAAAAGTGTGATCGGGCGAGGCGAACGGAAGTTGAGAGGGAGATATAAGTTAGTGAAGATAAAAAGAGAGAGAGGAGCGAGCACACATTTTCTTTCTCTCTTTCTCTCATAGCCAGTTGCGTTTCGTAAGTTTTACTTCAGTCGTGTGGTCTAAAGCACATTAGTTTTTTTTAATTTAAGTTATTTTAAGTATTAATAATATTGAAAGCGACCGACGAAACGACCTTGTGTCCATATGAAGTAAGATTTTTAAAACCCAGGTGGGGATCTTTTGTTTTTCAGCGATAGCCTATGACATTATCCAGGTCCTCAAAATCCCATGCAAGAAATCACGCTAATATAATCCGTAGCTACGTGATTGAAGGACAATTCAGCTAGCCAACAAACAAACACTTTCGCATTTATAGCATAGGTACTAACTGTCTGAAGTCTTTGATTTTCTGGGATAAATTGTAGCCTATGTCACTCTCCAGGTCCTCAACTTTACCCGTGCAAAAATCACGTTGATCCGTAGCTCTGGTGTGGCGTGATTGAAGGACAAACCAACAAACACACTTTCGCATTTATAATAGTAAAGTATAAGGAAGTAAAAATGTTTATGAAAGAAGTGTTTGTAGCTGAATGCATGCACGTCCATTTTGAATGTTTATGATTCTGTAATGCGTAAAAACTCTACACATATTCTCTAAAAGAAAAGGTGTATATAAACGTATATTTTGGAGGTAAAAATCAGTTTGACAAGGATGGGGCGTCTCACGGCATTGGGTTTTATTGGTGAGAACATTTTTTTTTTACAATTTATTTCATTTAAACTCCACATTCAAGCTAGCAAAAAAATTGGTTGTCTGTAAAGTCGGTTTACGGACGATAGTTTTACGTGATAACGTCATAAAGAAACATTGATGAAAATATAACTAGTTTGGGCCGCTCTGCCTCCCTATCGCTTGTTCCGCACTCTCGCTTGCACGCTCAGGCTCAGGCGGAGCGTGAGACTTTTTCGTGCGTGCAGCCGGTGTTCATCGATTTATCGTCAAAACTCCCAAGTAAGGATATAGATGGCGTTGTACGACCAACAACAATGTCCAAAGTACATCCGCACTACAACACGCGATCCTGCATCGCGATAGCGAAATTATACCTAGAGGGTATTCTTCAAGGTAAGGGAACCACCCTAGCGAATATTGAAACCAGAGGTGCGATTGCCTAAAGTTATTCCATTGATCGTAATCGTATTCGACGACATTAGCGTCAAAGTAAAATAAACCATCATCATCATCATCATTATCAACCCATCATCGGCTCACTACTGAGCGAGGTCTCCTCTCAGAGAAAGGTTATAGGCCATAGTCCACCACGCTGGCCCAATGCGAATTGGCGGACTTCACACACCTTCGAGAACACTATGGAGAACTCTCAGGTGTGCAGGTTTCCTCACGATGTTTTCCTTCACCGTTAAAGCATGTGATATTTAATTTCTTAAACGCACTTAACTTCGAAAAGTCAGAGGTGCGTACCCGGAAGCAGAAGCAGTGATAGCCTAGTGGTTAGGACTGTGGTCTCCTATTCGGGGGGTCGCAGTTTCGATCCCGGGTACGCACCTCTGACTTTTCGAAGTTAAGTGCGTTTAAGAAAATAAACCATTAATGCATTGAATTAGAGCTTAATTAAGGGTATGCATTTTTATACGTTTACACATGTACTATACGCTCCGTAACGCTCAATATTAAAATCGGCTGTAGTGAATTTGTGACTTTGAATCAATACACTCAAGGATTATTTTACTTTGACGCTAATGTCTTCGAATACGAGTACGATCAATGGAATAAGTTTTAGACAATTGGTACCCAGGAGTCGCTCAGCGTTGGAATTTTTTCATCGGTCTTTTCGTGATTTTAATATTTTTTTTTCATATTTTAATAATTAATTACAACATAGAATGGTGTATGTAACCTATCTCAACATGATTTAAATTGAAAAACCAAGAAATGACAATGTTTAACAAAAAAAACAACGATCTCGCACGATCAGAAGTAATATAATTAATCCTGTTATTGTTATCCTATTATCCTATATCCTATCCTATCCTATCCTATCCTATAATCCTATAAATATTATAAATGCTATTATATATTATTATAAGTATATTAATTCTTTCATACTTATACAAAATTATAAATGCGAAAGTGTGTTTGTTGGTTTGTCCATCAATCACGCTGCAACAAAGCTACGAATTGACGTGATTTTTTTAATAGGTATAGTTGAGAACCTGGAGGGTGACATAGGCATCCCGGAAAATCAAAGAGTTCCTGCGGGATTTTAAAAACTAAATCCACGCGGTCGTCAGCTAGTATTCTATAAACCTTTTCTGTATTATTCTGACGGGAAAATATAATCGACCGAGCGAAGCGAAGGTCTCTGAGTTTACTAGAGCGATTTGCACTTGTCCGTCCGTCCGTCTGTCACAGCCTTATAACTTCTGAATTACTGAACGTAATTACTTCAATTTTAGATATGATATGTAAACCGATGGCCTCCAGCCGAAAATGGCTTAAAAAGTTATAAAAATCTTTATTTCAGGGGGGCTCCCATACGAAATGGGGGGCTTTCAAAGTGGAGATTGTATTCGAGGCTAGATTTCTAAAACCACTTTGTTTTAAAACTTGAAACTTACACATAATTTGAGTTATATTCTGTACTTGAACAACAAATACTAAGATTAGATAAATATTATAAAGAAACGAAATTATTTGAGTTTTAATGGGCATCAATGTTTTTAACAAAACTTCACTATACTGTTACTAGATGGCGCTGTCTTTAATATTGTAAATATGCATCCCATCCACGAAAGCAGATGACGATTGACGTCATCAGATTCGGCGCGTTTTAATTACAATATAATATAGTTAAAACTACCTTATGGGAATTATGGGATACCGCGAGGTCTCAGTTCGGGGCGAACCACTAGTATACCTAAAAGAACAATCATAAGTACATAGCAGTAGCTAAAGTAGTTCTGTTTGTTTGTTGTTTTGTTTCGCTCGCTCATCTTCCTGAGACAAACTTTTTGTACAGTCAGCACGGAGGCCATATTTTGTGCTGACAGGCGCGCAAACTTGTGTTGTCTATTTATTCTATTGTCTATAGTTTGTTTGTTCTACTTTCAAACCTGCCGAATACACAGTAGGCGTGTTGACAGTACTTATCCAAGAATTTATTTATTTATCAATGAAATTATGAATTTGTGTAATGAAATAGGATTCATGGATTAGGTATAAAGAACGTATTTATTTTTCTATTTTGAGCGAGATTGATACTTATTTTGATAAAATACAACTATAAAATACAGTAATCCGCCATATTGGATTGAACACCAATCAGAACGATGCGTCTTTAAGGTTACGTTAAGTTCAAAGAATAATGGCAGAATTGTACCTGAATGTTTTAGGAGGCGTCTACGAATATGATTTATACAAAATAAAGTATTTAAATTAGTTCGTTTTTAAGCTATTGCATAGCTTTTATCGCGGGCTTTGAACTAGGACAAACAGTTTGAGCGCGGCGACCGAATCAAGAAATTCCGTAACGAAAATAAACCTAACACCGTCGTTCAGTAAGCGTTCAACATTTTAGAGGTTCACAAGTAGCTCTGTTCGGCGCAGTGGGCGAGCGGCCGCTTTCTTTACCGAATGGTGTATGATGTCGCAGGTTCGAATCTCACTCGCGAAGTAGTGACAGTGCGCTTTTCTTGTTTGTTTTATAATTTTTTTATTTACTTACTATTTACCATGGTAATGTATATTTTTTTTTTACACCATCAGAAAGTAGAGATTTCAACGAATAAAAAGCTCACCGACTTTTTTAAAAAAGCAGATATTTTGACGGGTGAATTTTCGATTGAAAATTAGGTGCTTTTTCAATATTAAGTCAAAAAAAAGGAGAAAAAATAAATATTTTAAATCAGAAAAATTACAGTGTGTTTGGGACATAAAAAGGTAAGTTTTCACCAAATTTAGTGAAAAAATATTTTTTTTGTAAAAGATAAAAATAAAAAACCAAAAACTTGGTTGTTTGAATTTTTCACATACATTTTGAGGTTATGTGAAAAAAGTCTAAATACAAAAGTTGTAGATCTTCTTATTTCCTACAACTTTGCCATTCAACTTTTTTCCATAGGACTTGTAGTTTTTCCGGAAATCGAGATAAACCATTTTTTACCCTTAAACCCCCCCTCCCCCCCACTTCCCGACCTCAGATCGCCCGTAATTTATTTTTCCTTTCATTTTTGTTGCATTTTCTTCCTTTTCCAATGGGTTTCATCCTACTATTATTTTTTTTCACTTTTATTATTTTTTAAGGCTTCTACCCTGGTCTATACCGAGTGGGGTATCATATGAAAGGCCTTTACTTGTGCATTCTAAAACAGTTTTGTATTTATTTCTATATATATAATAGCTTTTGATTAATCGGCCACAATGTCGAAAAAATTCCCCCCCCCCCCCCCCCCCCCCCCCTCCCCTTATCTCCGAAGTTTACAAATCTAAAAATCTGAAATAATTATGGTCAATATGGTCAATAGAGGTTTATGTATATTTTACAGGAAAAATAAAACCAACGCTCCAACTAGCATAGTTTTTTTTTATATTAACAATAAACCTCTACAAACAAAGTTAACGATAAATAAGCAAATTAATATTTGGAGTACGGAAGCCTCGGTGCGCGAGTCCGACTCGCACTTGGCCGGCTTTATTTTATGTATAGACGCTTCAAATCGATTTCATGTAAACTGAAGTATGGACCCTTGCCTTTGTTCTATTCAACCCACTATTTTACTCCCTTAGGGTTTGCATTTTCAAAAATCCTTTCTCAGCGGATGCCTACGTCATAATAGCTATCTGTATGCCCAATTTCAGTGCGATCCGTTCAGTTTTTTGAGCTGTGCGTTGATAGATCAGTCAGTCAGTCAGACACCTTTTCCTTTTATATATAAAATATCTGGGTGACCGAGCTTTGCTCGTTTTTTTTTGGTGAATCGTGTTTTTTGGAAATTATATATATAAAAAAAAAATGCATAGGGGAAATCTGGATCTGGACTTGAACCGGGGTCTTCTGGTTTCGGGACCGCCCGATTTCCCGAGCCATTGGATCTAAATATGGTAAACGCACCACTGCATACGTATAGTCCCTCGCCTAATAAACAATTTAGATAGTAAAGTTATAAGATTACAATTTACTGAAAATAATTTAAATCGTAAACTAAAATCATATTTTTTGGATAAGTTGGTTTGTTAATGTTATTATAGGTATTTGTGTTTAACAGAATCGGCTTATAGCTCACAATTTAAACCCAAGTGATTTCTCGTGTGCTAATGAGAACTTAGTTGATAATAAAAATGAAAAAAATTAAAATCTATAGAGATGATGGCGAAATTTACCTTGTATTTAAGGGGTTTTTCATTGCCTGAAAACACGGATAAAACGACCTTTTCTAAAAATGAAACATAGCTAGATCGATTTATCGCCCCCGAAACCCTCCGCATACTAAATTTCATGAAAAACGTTGTAGCCGTTTCCGAGATTCAGATTATATATATATATATATATATATATATATATATATATATATATATATATATATATATATATATAGAAGAAGATTACGTATGTTATAAGATTAAAATTATTTCAATCTAATACGCCAGCTTAATAATTTTCCCGGAAGCTTCTACGAATTTTCAATTTCCGTTTTGCGACCGAGACGGCACGCTCTGCGCAGATAAAGCATAATATTATCTTGAACTACAAGTAAGTTACTGGCTAAGTAGCTATTTAATGAATGTATGTTACCTTCACATTACTTTGGTATAACTTAACGGATTAGGGTTTATGTACGAACAAGATTATTTCCGAACGCTGATAGCCTAGTCAGTGAGATGAGAGTGCGAAAATAAAACGATAGTACATTGCAATAATAATATTGTCTCTTTCACATTTAGCCATATTCATATGCAGTGTATCGTGCATATTTGCAGTTAGGTAAGTTCAGTGATTAAACTCAAACTCAAACTCAAAATTATTTATTTCACGTAGGCCAACCTGTGGCTCTTATGACACGTCAAGATTCTACCACCGGTTCGGAAAGCGGATTCTGCTGAGAAGAGCCGGCAAGAAACTCAGCAGTTGCTCTTTGCAAAATAATCATTTTATAATACAATATTAATAAGTAGCTATTACATTGTAATAAGTTTTTATACTATCCTGTGGGCTGCTGGATGCAAAGCTGATTTAACCCGTGCATCTTTGTTAGAATAGAATATGACATTTTCACAAAACTTACTACAATTCAATTCATGTCAAAGACGGGCAGACAGAAAGTAGCCCCATTCCCGCCGGTGGCACCCGTTCACGAGCATGACGCATGATCCAGCCATTGCTTCGCTTACACCAAATTTTCCCGCTGCAAGAAGCCTATTGAAAAAACCCCCCGATTTTGAAACATTCTTCATTGGTGCTCCAATGAAGAATGGAGCTCCTATTGGTCTTAGCGTGATGATATAAATAGCCTATAGCCTTTATCGATAAATGGGCTATCTAACACAGATATAATTTTTTCAAATCGGACCAGTAGTTCCTGAGATTAGCGCGTTCAAGCAAACAAACAAACTCTTCAGTTTTATATATTAAAAAAAATAAAAACTTTCACTGCCTGCCCCGGACTCCGGAGGAACCTTATTGTTTATCAGGATAAAACTATCAAAAATAACAAATTTCATTTAAATCCGTTCAGTAGTTTTCGCGTGATGCGCGGACACAGAGAGAGAGACAGGCGAAAATCTGTTTTGGGCTCAGTTATGATATTAGAGCATCCCCCGGTAGAAAATATTAAACATAGATAGATAGATGGCACCACTAGTATTTTAAGTTGCAGTAATGCATTGCTGACTGCGAAAGTATTTGTATTGAGAATAAGTGTTAATATTATCTTGTTCGGAATCCAAATTTTTTGATTAATTTTTGAAAGTGGGGACCTTAGTCCCGACTATAATAATATCAAAGCATCTCTCTGTGTCTGTTCATACTACCCACCTACCCGTGACTTTCGCGCCGCGCCGTGGAGTTATAATGGTGTTGGTGGTTCATATATTTCATTCATAATCTTTCTTAATCTTAATATTATATATAAATTACGTGTCACGTTGTTTGTCCGCGATGAAACTCCTAAACTACTGAACCGATTTTTATAAAACTTCGTAACTATCTGTAAGTTGCTCCAACTTGAAAGATAGGATAGTTTTTTGGATTAGGATAGTTTATTTGTTTTATTTATACTTATAGATAAGTTGGCGGTACGAAGTTCGCCGGGTCAGCTAGTAATATATAGATCTCTATATATCTTTAAAGATTTAGGGCCTCTTTCACGACCTTCAAGTAAAGTCTCGAGTAGGCTAATTGCCGGTTAAAGTCACGAGTAACGTGTAAGTGGATTTCACAATTGCTGAGTAGCACTAATCGACGGTTAAAGTAGCCTGCAACTTACTTCCAGCTTCATCTGCCAATTAAGCTTGTTTAATTGACGAGTAACGTTATTCGAACGAACTTGACAGTTGATATCCAAGTACTTAACTAGGTAAGTATAATCAAAATTATTGTTTAAAATGGATTTATTTTAATTGGTGCAGCATCAGGATTGAGGAGTTGGAACCCGAATTTTTTATAGGACCACCTCGCAAAGTTTTTCAATGGATAATTTAATGGAAAAATTAGTTAAGAAATATCGGAGATCGATATCTCTGGGTTTGTTAGGGTTCCGTACCCAAAGGGTGCCAACGGGACCCTATTACTAAGCCTACGCTGTCCGTCCGTCCGTCCGTCCGTCCGTCCGTCTGTCAGCGGGCTGTATCTCGTAAACCGTAATAGAACGACAGTTGAAATTTTCACATATTGTGTATTTCTATTGCCGCTATAACAACAAATAATAAAAATCAAATTAAATTAAAAAATAAAGGGGGCTCCCATACATGGAAAAGGAGTCGAAATAAAATTTTATTTTTCTACCCTGGCATGTGGGGTGTCATTGTCTAGAGCTCATTAAGTAGAGTTCAAATATGTATATTTTTATTTTTTAGCTACAAAAATGAAGAAATGGGGGGCTGTCAAAGTTTTCGGTTTTAGACCAATTTTGTTTAGTTATATGTACGGAACCCTAAAAGAGCGAGGCCCGACTCGCACTTGGCCGATTTTTTTTACCTACGGACATCGATATATCTGTAGGTAAAAAAAACACAAATCCTCCTTTATTGAAAGTCAGTTAAAAAGTAACTTACTTATTATAACACCAGCTATTTGTCTGTGAGAGTTCCGTCAAAATCGGTCAAGTCGTTCTCGAGATTAGCCGGAACAAACAGACAGAAAGACAGACAGACCGAAAAAAATTTGTTTTTTTTACAAGTACCGTGTTTACTTTCATAGTATGCATTTAGTAAAAAGATGATACAACGACATTACAAACAGACACTTCAATTTTATTTATTTGTATAGATAGGATACCATAATTATGAAATACCGAACAAAACAATCAAAATCAGCACGAATAACAAAGGACGCATTCCAAAAAACTGACATAATTTATTGAGTGCCAGGTGGCAGCGTGTCAAAGTAGCCTCTAATGCATTTTGAAGATCATTCAATTATCCTTTGAGTTATTAAGGCCTTAAGAAGCGTGAATGTCTAAATTCCATGGTTGTTTAATTCAACATATCAACATAATTGTTGATTTAAGCCGTAAATAAAAAATAAAGAATGAAAGATAAAGATTCAATAACTGTTTTGGCTATTAAAAATGTTTATTTTTGTCAAACCCCTCTTGTAAAAAAAACCCCAAAGAGTACCTATTTTTGACATAATTTGCATAACTTCTCCAAAAGCGCGCTAGCTTTTTAATTCGTTCCTGCACACAAAAAAAGGTATTAAAAATATGAATCTTTTCGCTATTTAACTTTATTTTTACGCCGCATTATATTTTGTAATGTGAAACTGATAAAATTTACTTGTAACTTTACTTGCTGATTAACGTTAATTAGGAAGTAACTATCAAGACTTTACTTGAAGATCGTGAAAGAGATGTGGAACCTTTCCCTAATTTTTTATAACTTATAAGTTAAAAAAAATTAGGGAAAGGTTCCACAATGTAGAAATTGTTTAAAATAAAATAGAAAATAGAAAATTCAGTCTGTCGAGCTGGGATTCGAACCATCGACTTTTAACTGATAGGTGACTGCAGAAGCCACAAGGCTACGGAGACCCAATATTGTACCGCGAAAATACCGAACATAATGCCAAATTCACATTCAAAAAAGTGTCGGTTTCAAAGAAGTGTCGATCAGTGTCGAGTGTCGGTTCAATTTGTCTTAATTTTTTCCGTCTAGCCCCCTTCCGCACCGCGCGATAAGGAACTACGTTCCAAAATTAAAAAGTATAGATTGTAACATTTTTGTTTTGAAAAGAGCAACTGCTGAGTTTCTTGCCGGCTCTTCTCAGCAGAATCCACCTTCCGAACCGGTAGTAGAGTCACAACGTGTCACAGGTCGGCCTAAGTACAAAAATATTTTTTAATTTTTTGAAAGCTATTTTATTAATTTTTTTGTATTTTGTTTTATTTTATATAGAGCGCGGGAGCCCGTGACACTGAAAGCCCGTCATAGCGTGATCAATTTTTTTATGTGAATTAATATACTTACGAATAAAAAAAGCTTGGTGTGCGTTTATTTAATGTCGCAAAATAGGAAAAAAATATTTTTGTGTAAACATTTTAAACGTACCTTCAGTGTATTCGATAGATAGCTTGGTACTCTGTAAAAAAAGTGTGTGTCAGCTTCGGCCTCCGACGCACGACTGGAGTTTACGCGCGACGCTATATCCTTCTCTATGCGCGCGACTCGGGTCCGAGCGCGCCCCGACCGACTTTCGCACGAAAACCAACCTTATTTACTCAACGTTAGGGTAGAAATTTCAACGTTGTGAAAAACGTAACGAGGTCATTGATAAATTGATTTTACTGCCCGGATTTTTCTCATACCGGGCTGCTAAAATCGATTCTTAAGGAGTAAACTCCAATAAATTCCAAAACTCGTATACCTACTATAAGTGTGATAGGGAATTAAAGAATAGTATGAAATTTTCTATCGAATATATTGCAAATAATCAATATCCACGATGACGGCAACACATTTTTTACCCGACTACGGTAAAACTAAAAGGGAGGGTTATGATTTTAACAGTCTGTGTATGTATGCGACTATTTACGAATGTTCCACCGAAGCGATTAAACTACTGAACCGATTTTGATGAATGAGGTGTCAAACATTCACATTTAATACGAACAAAATCAACATGACGGATGTTACATCAAATTTACCGTAGGCGGGTTATAGTTTTTTCAATTTTTATCCTTGTTCATTTTAATTTTTTTTGAGACAGCTGAGTTTCTTGCTGGCTCTTCCCAGCAGAATTCGCTTTCCGAACCGGTGGTAGAGTCATGACGTGTCATAAATGCCACAGGTTTGCCTATGTGAAATGATTAATTTGAATTTTGAATTGATTTTTCGGCTCTTTATATTTGCACACGTCAAGCTTATTTTATTGATAATCTTTCAGTGCTACCGGCTCCTGAACTATTACATGTGTTCACACATTATCTTTGGTTCCAGCTCTCATAGCATCTGCCTACTCGTCGCCCGTGCCGCAGGTTTGCTGCGTGCTCCCGCCAGCGCCCCCTTGCGAGCCACTACCCCCTTGCGAGCCACTGCCCCCTTGCCCGCCGCCCCCATGCCCGCCGCCCCCGTGCCCGCCGCCCCCATGTGACCCCTGCAGCAATAACCCGCCACCGAGTAAGATCATCTTTATCTTTTTTTTTTTATTTTTTTTTAAATATCAAATAAGAGGAATATACAAAAATGTTCTTGTAAGCTCACGAAAAACCACTGAGGTTTAAATTGTGAGCTATAAAGCTACCTAGGTAAGTAAGGTAGGTAAGGTATTGTATAGACTTCCACATGTCTCGGTCTTGCGCCACATATATCCAGCTGCTCCCTGCGACTCGTCTGATGTAGCAACAACCCGCCACCGAGTAAGAACATCATCTTTATCTACCGATAGACGTTTTAATGGGTATTGTATGGATTTCCACATGTATCGGTTTTGCTGCACACGTATCCAGTAGCTCCCTGCGACTCGTTAGCAACTTCCCGGCACCGAGTAAGAACATCATCTTTATCTACCGATAGACGTTTTAATGGGTATTGTATGGATTTCCACATGTATCGGTCTTGCGCCACATATATCCAGCTGCTCCCTGCGACTCGTCTGATGTCTGATGTAGCAATAACCCGCCACCGAGTAAGAACATCATCTTTATCTACCGATAGACGTTTTAATGGGTATTGTATGGATTTCCACGTGTATCGGTCTTGCTGCACACGTATCCAGTGGCTCTCTGCGACTCGTCTGATGTCACCAAATATGAATAGAGCAACTCCTTTTTCTTTATCAATCAATATACGTCCACTGGACATAGGTCTCTACCATGGGGTACCACAATAACTCGGTCTTGCGCTACATATATCCAGCGGCTCCCTGCGACTTGCTGATGTCTGATGTAGCGACGACACGCTTAAAAGCTTTGATTAATTTATTCTAAGGTTAAAATATTTATTCTGTTCGGCGGATTATAGCAAAGGAATATTAATTTTTCTTTGAATCAAGGAACTGACCTCAGTAATTTCCTCAAATATGGTTGAGCGAAGCAATGGCTGGGTCTTGCGTCATGCTCGTGAACGGGTTCCACCGGCGGGAATGGGGCTGCTTTCGGTCTGCCCGTCTTAACATGTGTTGAATTATAATTAGGTATGCTTTTGTGGAACTTCCACTCATTGTGGAAACACTGCATACATAGCATAGTATCCATTGAATTGTAAGCTTGTTTTGAAAAGAGCAACCGCCGAGTTTCTTGCTGGTTCTTCTCGGCAGGAACGGCATTCCGAACCAGTGGTAGACTCATCGACGATTCAAAAGCACTTGTAAAAAAGTTTATTTGAATAGAAAACATTTCTATTCTATTCTATTCTATTCTATTCTATTCTTACAGCACCCAACGGTGACGGGCCGATCAAAGTTGTCGTGCAGAAGACAACCGTCCAAGACCAGCTGAGGGCCATCAACTTCCAGACGTACCCCGTCCCTGGCGGCACCTTCTTCATCCACCAGAACCCTGACGTCATCATCACACCCCCGCCAATCCTGGTCAAACCCCCCTTGCTGAAGCCAATCCAGCCAGCCCCGATCAACGTCCAACCACCTCAGCAGCCCCCAATAACGCCACCCCCGATTTGCGTCCAACCAGCTCCACTACCACCGATAAATCCGCCCCCGATCTGTGTCCGACCCAAGCCGTTAGCCCCAATCTGTCCCCCACCAATAATCGTCAGACCCCCAACCCCACGGCCGATACAGCCGGCGCCGATTTCGATCAGACAACCGGAGCTACCACCGATAACACCACCGCCGATTGTGGTTAGACAACCGACTCCACCGAATTTGCAAGTACCCTCAATCTGTTTCCGAACCGCAGTTCTTGGTCAACGTGGGAGCGACTCCTCCCAATCTGGAGACAGTTCTGGGATGTCTGTATACCCCATGGATTCCCCATGTCCGTGTCCATGCCAATAAACCAACCACAAAATAACAAAAAAAATATCTAACTCCACCGAAATTATAACTACCTTCAATTTACTGCCGAATTACTGTTCTTGGTCAACATGGGGGTGACTTTTCCTATGCTAGAGACGGTTCTGGAACATTAATGTACCCCATGGATTCCCCATGTCAATAAATTAAGCAAAAAGAGCAAAAAACCATCCAAATCAACCGAAATCACAACTACCCTCAATTTACTTCCAAACCTCAGTTCTTGGTCAACATGGGAGCGACTCTTCCCATTTCGGATACAGTTCTGGTATATCCTGTCCATGAATATAAACCAACCACAAAAAACAGAACACCATCGCCTATGATGTCTAGATAACCGACTCCACTGATTTTACAACTATTTTCAATCTACTTCCGAACATCAGTCCTTGGTCAACATTGGGGCGATTCTTCCCACTCTGGAGACGGTTCTGGGATGTCTATTTGCCCCAGGAATTCCCCATGTAGCTGTTCATGCCAATTAATCAACCAGAAAAACAACAAAAACCATCCAACTCCGCCGAAATTACAACTACCCTCAATTTATTTCCGAACTTTAGTTCTTGGTTAAAATGGAGGTAATATATAACTCTTTCATGAACTCTGGAGACAGTTTTGGAATGTCGATATACCCCACGGGTTTACCATGCACCTTTCCATACCAAATATAGGATTACCCTCAATTGTCCAATGGTCAAAGGGGTGGACTGAAAACTGAAAGGTCAACGGTTTGATCACAACTCGTTGCACTATTGTCATACCCACTCCTAGCGCAGGCTTTCCACTTATTTGGAAGGGAGAGGAGAATATTACTCATTTTAGTTTGTTTAATATTCTTAAAAAACCCCAACTGCACAATCAATCAAACCTCATCCTATAAAAAAATCCTGTAAAGCCGGTAGTCTATTGGCGGTACCTCAGGTGACCCAAATGTTCATGGCCGACGGTAATCACTAAACACCAGGTGTCCCGCTATTTATATAAAAACAGATCTCAAACTATCAAACTATGCAATTCAAAAAGGATTTATGATTTTCCCAAAATGTATTTATTGTGATAACTTGTATGTGATTCGTTAGTTTTAGTCTTTGCAAATGTTAGTTTTTTATTGTATTTGTAATTTTATGTAAAAATATTATAATATTAATATGTCTATAATATACTAATATGTATTGGTATTGGAAAAGTTGTTTTATTATATTACTACCTGAGTACATGTTAGGCAGTAATTCAGAACACTACCATCTTCATGTAAACTTTAATCGACAAATAAAGACGTTTCTATAGATCGCCCATGCAAAAACTGTCAAAACGTCAAATTCATTTGTCGGTTAAAGTTTACGAATTAAGCTGTGGAATGTGGTAGGTATGTGGAATGTGGAATGTTTTAAAACATCGATGTATATGTAATACTAGATTTGCGGTTACGAACACTTACCATGTAACTGAGTAGGACTGAATTCTGCACACAACAGTTAGTGTGGCCGTGGCATTCGCGACGTACGGACGCGGACGCTATTTATGCGATAAAACTTTCTAGGTACCTATTTGTGAATTGAAAAGCCAACAATGCCTACATTCAAGTATCAAAAAAGTATAATTATTATAGTGAATAATGAGATGACAACATCGTAATTCGTGCACTAGATACGAAAGAAAAAATATTTCTTGATTTATTCAAATAATATTATAATACGAACGACCGAGCAATATTTTCAAGGATATAGTATGCCTCCCGCACCTCGCACGCCGTTCACGCTTCTGCGACCCGCAGCCGCGTTGATTCGATGACGATTTGCAACCTTATTCACCATGCCGGCTCCCCTCTCTACCTCAGCCCATGCAATCCAAAACTGCGACACAGTTCTTATTCCGAATTGCAGGCGTACATTTTTATCCGTCGTCGTATTATATCGTCCGTAGGTGTACGTTTTTTATTTAAATTTTAAAAATGATTATTACAATGTGACGCAATTGTTTGTGGTTGAGCGAAGCAGCGGATGGGACACGCGTCATGCTCGTGAACGGGTGCCGCCAGCAGGAATGAGGCTACTTTCTGTCTGCCCATCTTAATATGTATTGAATAATTGTAAGTAGGATGCATTTTTGAAACTTCCCCTCATTGTGGAAACACTGGATACATAGCATAGTATCTATTGTATTGTAAACTTGTTTTGAAAAGAGCAACCGCCGAGTTTCTTGATGGTTCATCTCGACAGGAAGGGCATTCCGAACCAGTGGTACACTCACCGACCATTCAAAAGCACTTGTAAAAAAGTTTATTTGAATAAAAAATATTTCTATTCTATTATATTCTAACGAGAAAACACCAGCCAATCAGAGGTAATTGGGGATATTCATACTGTAGCACACATTTTTAAACAATTGTGAAAGAAAAAGTGAAGCGAGCCTACAAGGCTGGGTGAAGTAAATGAGGGAGGTGGCGTGAACAGGCCTTATCGTAATTTAATAAAAAAAACCAATACATAAATTTCACTATAGTAGTTCGCCACGCACTAGACCATCTTGATAATAAGTGACCGAGCCGCGACTGACCGACCGATCTGACTGACGTTAAGTTTTTTAGGATACCGTAACCAAGGCTTACTACCGGGTGCTAATGGTACCCTATTACAAAGCCTCCGCTGTCCGTCCGTCCGTCTGTCAGCGGGCTGTATCTTATAAACCGTAAGGTAGACACTTGAAATTTTCACAGAATGTGTAAATACATATTTCTATAATCTATTGCCGTAATAAAGCAGTGTTAGCCTAGTGGTTAGTACTGTGGTCTCCTATTCGGGGGTCAACTTTTTGGAGTTATCTGCGTTTAAGCAATTAAATATCACATGCTTCAACGGTGAAGAAAAACATCGCAACGAAACCTGCACGCCTGAGAGTTCACCATAATGTTCTCGAAGGTGTATGAAGTTCGCCAATTCGCATTGGGTCAGCCTATGGCCTATAACCCTTCTATGTAAAAAGACCTGCGCTCAGTGGTGATCCTATCGAGTTGGACATGAGTTACTCACAAATTAGTCTATATTCTGACTAATTTCTTAAACTGGACACTTTCAAGTAAAGATTTTTATATAAACCTGTGAAGATGATACCGCCATTGGCGCAATTAGAATGCCATAAGCCTACTTTGTCGAATAAGTTTACAAATTGCAAAAAACCAAATAAAATTTGAATTTCGCGGACTGATCCATATTATAATCCACCTTAATAATGAACATAATTACCTACGTCAAATTCACAAATATTATCTAGATCGCAGAGCGTTGCGATCGCATTGTTTGCAATACATTGCAGCTCAAAAATTGCAATATCGGTAACGCATGATTTTCGAGCTCTTCACAAACTTTTCCTTAGCATGTAACGTCTACGTCAATCAAAATCAAAACAATGTTTGTGGATGTAACTTTCCAATGTGAAAATGTCTGTGAGGGTAGACGCGCTGCGAACACGTTCTACAAATAGAGAAAACGAGCTGTTTAACATAGTATACGTGACCTGACAGTGTACCATAAGAAGACGTTTATTATATTACACTTCACATATCTCTCTCTCTTCTCTATCTTCGCACTCTCTCGCACATTCTAATATTTTCAATGATTGTAAAAATCTCAGACTCTTGACTAAACGTGGCCAATTATTAGGGCGAGCGAAGCGAGCCCTTACACTATCCCACAACCTGAGCATTTTTGTGGTACACCTTACTGAAAAACTATCACGCCTATAGATTTGTGCTTTAACATAGTAATTTAACTTCATATCCAGATGTGTTATCTGTCAAAAAATATGATTTTATAACCATTAAAAAATTAACATTAACAACTTTGTATTCATTTTATAGAATGTTATTGTACTATTAACGCCATCTGTTAGAAAACTAAAGAGCTAACATCGCTGCAACAGAACTTATTACCCGTTACAAAAACTACGCGAGCCCTCAAAAAGCTCAGCTTTTTGCTAGTTAACTTCTACAGTTAAATTACGGATATTTTAGATATAGTTTCATTATGACATACCTACCTAGATTTTGATAGAGAAAAATGGCGAAAACTACTATTAACTTTTATCGCTCTTATTCTCTATCAAAAACTAGGTATATTAATATATGTCTAAAATATCTATAATTTAATCGTCGAAGATAACAATTGACCACATTTTGTCAAAAGTATCTGAGATTTTTGCAATCATTGGAAATGTTGTGTGTGTGAAATGAATGTTCGAAGAGGGATGCGAAATGTAAAAGGTAATTTTTCTTAAAAGCAAACGAGTTAATGTACCCAATGCTTTAGATACTATCCATTGGCCAAACAATAAAAAAATTAAGAACATTTCATCAACAAGTGTTATTTCAAAAAAATAAAAATTAACTTTGCGTGTGGCACTGCGAGTGGCGTTAACTGTTTTGTTTTTTTTTTTTTTAAATTAGTCATTGAAATGTTTTTTTAATTTTTTAGCCCACTTCAAAACAAAAGGTTCTGAATCACAGTTCTTGTGAACCAAACTCTTCCGAAACGGCTTGACCGTTTTCTATGAAATTTTTTGTGTAGGTATATTCGGTAGGTCTGAAAATAGGTCTAAAAACTATTTCTTATACCCCTAAGTGATAAGGGGGCCCCTAAAAAAAATTTATTAGTTTGCAGTAGTAGTTATAGTAGGAACATACGTAAATAGACACATACATACATAGAATGCTAAAAACATAACCCTTACTTTTGTCATTGTAGGAGTCGGGTAAAAAGAGGTTTCGTGACTCATACCACTCTCATGGGGAGAGAAACATTTTATTTTTATTATGAAGGTTCACAAACAACGTTACATTATAGTTAGAACAAGACTTTTATATAAAGTCTTGTTAACTGTGACGTCAACAACGCAAACCACAGATTGCATTAGTGGGCATAGTTAAAAGTTACAAACATTTAAATTTAAATTTTAAATTATCTTAACTTTTAAGTTTTAACGTAGCTATAACCAACGTCTTAAAGAATATTTGAATTTGTAATTAGATGGGAACCCTACCACTCGTAGTCCTATCGCGTAGTGACTATAGTACAAAAAAAAATTCAAAATGCAAAAATATTTATTGCACGTAGGCCAACCTGTGGCTCTTATGATAAGTCATGACTCTAACACCGGTTCGGAAAGCGGATTCTGCTGAGAAGAGCCGGCAAGAAGCTCAGCAGTTGCTCTTTTCAAAATAATCATTTTACAATATTATTATGAAGCTATTACATTGTAATAAGTTATACTAACTATCTTGTGGGCAGCTGGATGCCAAGCCGATTTTTTTTTTTTATTCGATGACAAGCTAGTCCTTGACTGCGATCTCACCTGATGGTAAGTGACGATGCAGTCTAAGATGGTAGCGGGCTAACTTGGAAGGGCTATGGCAGTGAACATTCAACCCATACCCCTAATTGGTTTCTACACGCCATCGTGCCGGAACGCTAAATCGCTTGGCGGCACGTTTTTGACGGTAGGGTGGTAACTAGCCACGGCCAAAGCCTTCCACCAGACCAGACCAGAGACAGAAATTCAGAAATTATAAATTCCCAAATTGACCCCGCCGGGAATCGAACCCGAGACCTCCCAGTTATAAGGCAACAGCGTTCACCACTGAGCCAGAGAGGTCGTCAATATTAACCTATGCACCTTTTTTAGATTTAACCTATGCAACTTTATTAGAATAAAATATAACATTTCCACAATGAGGGGAAGTTCCAAAAAAAACTACAATTCAATTCGTAAGACGGTAGTGTACAGAACCCTTTTTAGACGAGACCAAGGTCGCACTTGGCCGGGTTTTTATTAAACTTGTTTTAACTTGATTGTAAGAGATAATAAAGTAATATCATGCACTGGTGGCGGTAGATTATTCCAGTATTTACTCTAAACTTATTTTATAAGGGGCCATTTTTATGTGCCTTAAAAACTTTGGACGTAAAAAACTTCGTACTTTTGTTGTTTTATTAAACTTGACGAATTAAACTGTGCTCAGCGAATTTTAATTGACAATTTGGATCTTATGAGCGAGGAGCCGGTAGCATTAAAACTGAACTTACACGGATTTTCAAATTTTTTAAATAAATTGATTACTGTATAGCCAATATTATGGTTGAGCGAAGCAACGGCTGGATCCATGCGATGCATGGATCATGCTCGTGAACGGGTACCGCGCGCTGGTGGGAATGGGGCTACTTTCTGTCTGCCCATCTTAACATGTACTGAATTGTAGTATGCATTTTTAGAACTTCCCCTCATTGTGGAAACACTGCATACGTAGCATGGTACCTATTGTAAACTGTATTGAAAAAGAGCAACCGCCGAGTTTCTAGCTGGTTCTTCTCGACAGGAAGGGCATTCCGAACCAGTGGTAGATTCATCGACTATTCAAAAGCACTTTTAAAAGTTTATTTGAATACAAAAAATATTTCTATTCTGTTCTAAATAACGGCGAAACAAAAACATCGCGAGGAAACCTGCACGCCTGAGAGTTGCAGTCTGCCTGGTGGTGAAATCTGTCAGTTTGTATTGGATCTGCGTGGTGGACTATGGCCTATAACCCTTCTCTGAGAGGAGACCTGCGCTCAGTAGTGAGCCGGTGATGCTGATGATGATGATACTACCTGTATTGCTGCGAAGGTCAGGCGATGGATGTACCTGTAGACAGGAAACATACCTAATTGAGACGATGCATATTGCTAAAAATAAACTATTTCTTAGCTATTGATATAATTCTGTATCCGTCTAAATAGATTTCCAATTAAGTACCGCATTGTTTGTGACCATTTTTTTTGAAGTTAAAATCGGAATAGTAAGTTATCCTTGAGAATGAGGAGATCCGTAGGACAACCAAAGTCACCCACATAGCTCAGCGAGTCGCGAAACTGAAGTGGCAATGGACGGGAGGACATAGTTCGAAGAGCTGATGGTCGTTGGGGTCCCAAGGTGCTGGAGTGGCGATCCCACACCAGGAAGCGCAGTGTTGGCAGACCCCCCACCAGGTGGATCGACGACATCAAACGAGTCGCAGGGAGCCGCTGGATTCAGGCGGCGCAAGACCGAGGCCTGTGGAAGTCCATGCAAGAGACCTTTGTCCAGCAGTGGACGTCTATCGGTTGATAAAGAAGAAGAAGAAGCTATCCTTAAAAGATAGATATTATAATTATGTCATCGCGGGTTTCTGTAAAGACTTATCCCACCATACCATCTACATACATTGTTTTGTTATATCTCTATAGGATTAGGCGTTTTCGATGAAAGCTCTTGACTTTTTCCAACGTCATATTCAACAATTATCGTCATATATTATTTCAACCAATTTACACAAAATCTTAACAAGATATACACCTAAACCATCCTCATGAATAACCCTGTCTATTGGTGAAAACCGCATGAAAATCGGTTCAGTAGTTTGTGAGTTTATCGCGAACAGACAGACAGACAGACAGACGCGGCGGGGGACTTTGTTTTATAATAATTATTATGTAGTGATAATGATTAAAATCATATTATAATATTTAAAATATTTACGTAAATCATCAAACTGTTTGATTTATCGATGGCTCTTTACAATGTTGCTACAACCTATTTTTTCAATTTACCCATGTCAACTGAATTATTGAATAGACTCTACCATCCCGCTTTTGGTTAAAATGCATTGTAATAAATAAACATGGGAGTATTTTATTATATTAAAAATATTAAAACTATAATATTTTTAACAAAATAACTTTTACACAACCGCCAAAAAATATTAAAATTACGGTAAAAACCGCAGAATAGTTCAACAACCATAAAAAATTACATTATTTTTGGTCTATTATTATAAAAATTGTAATTAAAATTAAAGTCAATCAACCATTTTTCAGCTATATTTTGTTTTCATAATCACCAAATAGTTTTAACTGCGTCTCTAATGTTGTAATCAGTTTAAAAAGAATTCATAAACCATAGTTTTTTTTAATTCGATGTTTTAGTTTCGGTGATCGTTGAGTTTGTATAACATTTTCGTGTTTCAGGAATATAAAAGGACGTTAATTTTTTCAAAATATCAGTTGATCGGAAGATGGTGGCGGGCAAAGCAATTTGGCTTTCTGGTGAGATTTATTTGACCTTTTTAACCGACTTCAAAAAAAAGGAGGAGGTTCTCAATTCGACGCGTATTTTTTTTGTCGATATTACTCCATAACTGCGTCAAATCTGAACCGATTTCAATTTTTTTTTATTTGGAAGGTCATACCGTAAGGTTAGTCGCATTTAAATTTGGTGAAGATCTGATGAAAATCTTCGGTGATGGAGGACGGAACTCCTCAATGAATAAGAGCAAATCGCTAGCGATCAGAGAATATGAAGATTGATCTTATGAAGCTACCACTAAAAAGCTTAAAATAATAATAAGTATATAAAAATTATTTTTAAAAAAATCGACTTCAAACGCCACTACAGGGTATAAAATAATTTTAGTTTGTACAGATATGTTGAAGTCGGGCGGGCCTCAATAGAAACTGCGAAACCGCAACGCTAGCCCGACTTCAACATACCTGTACAAACTAAAATTATTTTATACTTTGTAGTGGCGTTTGAAGTCGGTTTTTTTTAAATAATATTTTATTATAAAGGCGAAAGTTCCCTTTTGATTTTCCAGGACAAGATTCAGCCTAGATAACTCCATTTATGATTCTCTACCTGCCTGTGTAAGACTCATCAAAATGGGTTCAAATCTGAAGATTGGCCCGGACAAACAGACAGACAATTAAAGACTATGCCATCATCCAAATAAATAAATAAAAAGTCGTTTAAGGCAGTTATTTCTAAAAATTGGAATTTATGATTAATTTTCTTACCTTATAGAACGCTAATAAAAAAAACCGTAACCGTAAGTTATATTTTCCCAGTTCTTCTCATCGGATCATCATGGGGACTACCGACGCCGGATCCCCAAATGCTGTTCCCCTGCTTCCCACCTTGCCCCCCACCTTGTCCACCACCTTGCCCCGAACCGATCCCGGACCCTTGCCCCTGTCCAGAACCTCCCCCATGTGAGCAACCTTTGCCCCCTTGCCCGCCCGATCCAGTACCCCCGTGCCCCCAGTACCAGGAGACCATAGAACTAAGGCCGTGTAACCCGAATGACGAAGCAGTTCGTTATGTATACGGGCAGGCTCCTACTGGTAAGTTACGATACTACTCTTCTATTTCCTAACGCCCTGGTACTTTTTCTTGATCATTATCGTCTTCACTACTGAGCGCAGGTCTCCTCTCAGTTATAGGCTATAAGTCCACCACGCTGACCCAATACGAATTGGCAGACTTCACACACCTTTGAAAACATCATGAAGAACTCTCAGGCGTGCAGGTTTCCTCGCAATTTTTTCCTTCACCGTTGAAGCATGTGACATTTAATTACATAAACACACATAACTCCGAAAAGCCAGAGCGTGCCCGGGATCTAACCTGCGACCCCCCGAATAAGAGACCGCAGTCCTAACCACTAGGCTATCACTTCTCTACTTTCCTTGATACTGGGATACTGGTATAAGATTCTCCAAACACCTTCTTATCAACCAATAGACGTCCGCTGCTAGATAAAGGTTTTAGCATGGACTTTCACATACCTCGATCTAGAATAAGAGCGATGAAAGTTAATAGTAGTTTTCGCCCTTTTTCTGTATCAAAATCTAGGTATATCATAATAAAACTATATCTAAAATATCCGTAATTTAATTGTCGAAGATAATAATTGCCCACATTTTGTCAAAAGTATCTGAGATTTTTACAATCATTGAAAATATTAGAAGGTGCGAGAGAGAGAGGGATGTGAAATATAATTGCCCTCTTAATAATCTATAAGCAAAAATATTTTAAATACAGGCAACATCCTATTACAGACAGTTCACTATCGTGTCATGTTGGCACCATTGCTTATTATGCCTGTTTCATTATTTGACGCAGTGGTGCCAACATGAAGGGATAAGTTCTATTGAACGGTCTGTAATTGTCAAATTTCAGGCACAGTGGTAGTAAAGCCCGGGCTGATAAGGTTCCAGACTCCCCAGCCAATCGTGGTGAAGCCTGGCACCATCAAGCTGCCGACCCCACCTGCCATCTGGGTCAGACCTGCGCCCGTGCAGCCGCCGGCACCAGCACCGATACGGGTACCATGATATTTATTCTTCTTTGTCAACCGATAGACGTCCACTGCTGGACAAAGGTCTCTTGCATGGACTTCCACAGGTCTCGGTCCTGAATCCAGCGCCTCCCTGCTACTCGTTTGATGCCGTTGGTTCACCTACTTAGTGGAGAGTCTGCCAACACTGCATTTCTCGGTGCTGTCGCTGTGACCCCAACGACCATCAGCTGTTCGAACTATATGCCCCGCGCATTTCCACTTCAGTTTCGCGACTCGCTGAGCTATGTCGGTGACTTTGGTTCTCCTACGGATCTCTCCATTTCTGATGTGATCTGGCAGGGATACTCCGAGCATAGCTCTCTCCATCGCCCGCTGAGTGACCCTGAGCCTTCTTATGAGGCCCATAGATAGTGACTATAATGTTTCAGCATTTATGAATACCACTAGCGACATCTATCAGCAGTTTTTTTCACAGTATGATGAACATTACATGAAACTTTCCATAGTTGGGTTACAGTTTTTAGATTTTTATCCCGTGTATTATAATTACATTTTTTTTCTTGGTGTTTCTTTTATTCGATGACAAGATAGCCCTCGACTACGTTCTCACCTGATGGTAAGTGACGATGCAGTCTAAGATGGTAGCAGGCTAACTTGAAAGGGGTTTAGCAACGTACATTCAACCCATACCCCTAATTTTTTCCTACACGCCACGGTAGGGTGGTAATTAGCCACGGCCAAAGCCTCCCACCAGACCAGACCATAGATAGTTCAGAAATTATAAATTCCCAACTTGATAATGATGATGATGATGATGATGGGTAGCCTATGTATGTACGCACTCTTTAAACATTTCTGTGGTGGTGTCGTGTGGTGCGGGTTGTTACGTTCCCTCAAATATGGTTGAGCGAGACAACGGCTGGGTCATGCGTCATGCTCGTGAACGGGTGCCGCCGGCGGGCTACTTTCTGTCTGCCCATCTTAATATGTATTGCATAATTATAAGTAGTATGCATTTTTGAAACTTCCCCTCATTGTGGAAACACTGGATACATAGCATAGTATCTATTGTAATGTAAATTTGTTTTGAACAGAACAACCGCCGAGTTTCCTGCTGGTTCTTCTCGGCAGGAAGGGCATTCCGAACCAGTGGTAGACTCATCGACGATTCAAAAGCACTTGTAAAAAAGTTTATTTGAATTTAAAAAAAATCTATTGTATTCTGATAATGGTGGTGAGTCTCTCTAATAGTAATGTTCCATACAGGTTCCCTAACCCTTCAAAACCCTTCTCTGAGAGGAGACCTCGCTCAGTAGTGAGCCAACGATGGGTTTATAATGATGATGATGATGATGATGATGATGATGATGATGATGATGATGATGATACAGGTTCAGCCGGCCCCCGTGCAGCCGCCAACGCCTGAACCGATTATGGTGCGGCCAAATCCGGTGTACCCGCCGCGACCGCAGCCCATAGTCGTCAGGCCTGCACCCGTGCAACCACCGAAGCCTTCATGCATTAAGGTAGACAACTTTTAAGCTATTGCATAGCTTTTATCGCGGGCTTTGAACTAGGACAAACAGTTTGAGCGCGGCGACCGAATCAAGAAATTCCGTAACGAAAATAAACCTAACACCGTCGTTCAGTAAGCATTCAACATTTTAGAGGTTCTCAAGTAGCTCTGTTTGGCGCAGTGGGCGAGCGGCCGCTTTCTTTACCGTATGGTGTATGATGTCGCAGGTTCGAATCTCACTCGCGAAGTAGGGACAGTTCGCTTTTCTTGTGTGTTTGTTTTTAATTTTTTTTTGCTAAATTTTTATTATGCAAAAAAAATATTGCATAAATATTATAATTGCATAAGTTGATAAAAATGCTATGCAATAGCTTTACCGCGGCAGTCCCCGAGTGCTACTTAATTTTTTTTTCTAACGAATTTCCTTATCGGACGGTACAGACTTGACGGATGGGGCTAGGCAAAGAAGGGCTTTTGTGTTGCCTTTGTTTAATACACATGTTCCGTCATAGCTTTGGTGGCGTAGCGGCTGTACGAAGGAGTGAAACTATCGGTTCGGGGGTTCGAATCCTGACTTCAGATTATTGTTTTTTATTTTATTTATTTTTATTATTCATTTATTATTAACCGAGTGTTCCACGACACTCACGCGTTTTTTTCTTTGAAGAATTAGCCATACTGAACTTGAGTAATTTTCCTCCTCCCTCCAAAAGGAAAAGCTTTATTCGTACCTTCTTTTTTTAACCCCGACAAAAAAGAAGAGTGTTCGAGTTCGGGCTCGTTTGATTCGTTTTGACAAGTACTCTGGTCCTAGATGATGTCCAGGGTCTGACGATAAAGCCAGCTACTAAAAGCTTCTTTTTTAAAAATAAAATTTTTAATTTACACTTGCTAAAAACCTAACTCCCCGCGGTCAAAGTCGCGTCTTAAAGCCAGTAGAATCTTATATATATAAAAGAAAGTGGTGTTAGTTACATTATTTATAACTCAAGAACGGATGAACCGATTTGGCTGAAAATTGGTGGAGAGGTAGCTTACAACCAGGAGACGGACATAGGATACTTTTTATCCCGTTCGACCGCTTTTCCGTCAAGTCACTATAAAACGTGGTATAAGAAAAACGCATCTGACATGGAATAACAAAACGCAAATGACAGTGGAATAACAAAACGTAAATGACAGCTAAACGTAATTTTGTCTGGTTAAGTTTGGTAAAAAAATTGACAATTATAAAAAGTGTTATAATAAAGCATTAAGTACTGATATTATAAATGCGAAAGTGTGTTTGTTTGTTGGTTTGTCCTTCAATCACGTCGCAACAGAACAGCGGATTGATGCGATTTTTTGCATGGGTATAGTAATGGATGTAGTAGTGGTTCCTCAGACCGGGAGAGCTACTTTTTATCTCGGATAATGAAAGAGTTCCCGCGGGATTTTTAAAAACTAAATCCATGCGGACGAAGTCGCGGGCATCAGCTAGTATAGATTAGATTTCAGTGCCTGTTGAAACTTCGCTTAGGCTTAATTAGTAACTTTTAGGCGCTCGCTAAACTTGAAACGTTCCAGAACGGGTGATATTAGCCCATAATGAGCAATCACGGTTACCGTTACCTTAGGCTTGATTGAAACTTCCCAAAACTTCTTCAAAGCAACTTTATCCTACCGCGTTCCCAGTATCTAAATATGTAAAAGAAAAAGTTCACTGACTGACTGAGTGACTGATCTATCAACGCACAGCTCAAACCACTGGACGAATCGGGCTATATACACAGATAGCTATTATGACGTAGGCATCCCCTAAGAAAGTGTTTTTTGAAAATTCAATCCCTAAGGGGGTAAAATAGGTGTTGAAAAATCCAGCAAAGGCTAGTCTATAATTTAATATAAAAAAATTAATATAAAATTCTCGTGTCACAATGTTAGTTACCTTACTCCTCCGAAACGGCTGGACCGATTTTTATGAAATTTTGTGTGCATATCGGGTAGGTCTGAGAATCGGCCGACATCTATTTTTCATAGCCCTAAATGATAAGGGTGAATATCTACTAAATATTTTTGCTGGCAGTACGAAGTTCGCTGGGTCAGCTAGTTTAATATAAAAAAATCTTTTTAGAAAAACCGACTTCAAGCGCCTGCGCCACTACAAAGTATACAATTTAATGTTGATTTTTTTTAAACTAAATGGAAGTGTACCATTTGAAACAAAAAATCATTTCCAAATCGGTTCAGGCGTCTTCGAGTAATCGGTGAACATATACATAAAAAAAGATTCCAACGAATTGAGAACCTTGTTTGAAATCGGTTAAAAAAATATAAGTATATAAGGCCCACTTGCAGAGACGCCGAGTTGCCTTTTTAACCCAGGGTTAGCTGCAGCTTTGACAGATTTCGTCTAAAGGTTCTGTCAAAATTACAAAATTCCTGGGTTACGCCTAACCCGGCGTCTCTGCAAGCGGGCCTAAGTCTGAGTCTAATCTTAATTTTCAACAGGTAACACCACCACAAATCCGACCCCCACCCCCAGACACGCTGGTGGTACAACCACCAAGGATCGTGGTGCCGCAGTCGCCAACCATCTGCTTCCACCCCAACCCCACCACCAGGTTCCGGACGTGCGGCTGCGCCAGGGTGTCGGTGTACAACCCTTGCCCCCCACCACCCTGCCCCCCACCACCTTGCCAGTAACTTCACTCGGGGCTAAACTCTGCCATCTGGGGCAAGTCAATACCTCGACCATCGGGGCTAAGCTAGACCTTAAACATCAGGGGCTCAGCTAGACCTTTAACATCTATAGGGGTTCTTCTTCTTCTTTCTTCTTTATCAACCGATAGACGTCCACTGCTGGACAAAGGTCTCTTCCATGGACTTCCACAGGCCTCGGTCTTGTGCCGCCTGAATCCAGCGGCTCCCTGCAACTCGTTTGATGTCGTCAGTCCACCTGGTGGGGGGTCTGCCAACACTGCGCTTCCCGGTGCGGGGTCGCCACTCCAGCACCTTGGTTATCCAGCACCTTATAGGGGTTAAATAGGCCTAAACATAACGTAGACCTAGGCTGAATTAACATATTTTCTTACAAAACCTTGAGTGTAGCGTGGTTAAACTACACTTTAACAACCAGGGGCTCAGGTAAAACTCAATAAACTGTAGGAGTAGACTAATATCATAAGGTCCTACAATAAATTTTGACTGTCAGGTTCTAAACTAGACTGTAAACATCAAAGGCTAACCTAGATCATTACCAGCAGAGTTTAAATAAGACCAAAAACATCAAGGGTTAACCTAAACCTTAGCCATTAGGGTCTAAATTAGGATTTGATCATCAGGGGCTAACATAGACCTTAAACAGGTCCGTAAATCAGGGGGACCTTGATTATCAGGGGCTTAGCTAAACTTTGACCACAATTAGCTTAGCTAGACCTTAATAGCCTGGGGTAAACCTAGACATTTACCTAATCTAATACTACCTAAATAAAAGGTTTCTAACAATTCCTTCCATATTTAGGTACTTTTCACAACACGGTTAACCCCTAAATAAGAAACTAACTCCAATAACTTTTGAACCCCTACGGAACTATTGGACCCCTTCGCTATATTTACTACGTGACATGAGCCCGTGACTATAAGTAATCTTAAGTGACTCTTAAATCTGTTAACTTAAGTAGTTCATTTTTACATGTATAAGTGTTACTAAGAACGGGTTTATGTCACAAGAGATATAAAAATATACTATACGATACTCCTAAATTTAGTAGTCCATTAATAGGTACACGATTTTGTAATTCAAGAAAGTGAAAGCAAAGTATAAAAAATCTCGACTGCGTTAAATTATCGAGTGAAAATTCAAATACATACATTCGATAGTTTTTTTCACGGACGGACTTATTTAAATTTTATACTCTGTATTACAAATCTAATGACACCTCATAGCATACCATCAAAGTATTTAGACTACATACATACGTGTCTTAAGCTCGAAATATATATATTTGTTAAATAAGAAAAGTTTTATAAATTGGTTAATAAAGGTCTACTTATGTCACATGTATTGTAATGGACTACTTAACAAACTCTATTTTGTGATTTTGTAAAGTTAAATGTGCCTTTAATACTGGCATTTTTGTTAACATCTAAAACATAATATTATGTACAATTCTTAAATAAGTATTTATGTTATATGTTTATAATGTTATAATTAATTATTTATATATAATTTGTATATTTTTAGACTAAACATTTGCAAAGAGTGTTTGAGCGAACGAATTAAATACGGGTTATTTGAGCATTGAATATTGTATTTTTTGTACCCATCTCCCGTCTGTTTAATTATTATGTATTTATGCAAATTGTCTCACGATGTTTTCCTACACTATTAAAGAAAGTTAAAATTAAGTATTAAATTAATTATTATAATTAATTTAATTTATTATTAAATTAAATATAATTAAATTAATTATTATAATTAATTTAATTTATTATTAAATTAAATATAATTAAATTAATTATTATAATTAATTTAATTTAATACTGTACAATTTATTTATTTATTTAATTTAGATTCATTAATAGAAGCTATGCCACCAGTGGACCCCTATAAGGGTACCATTGTCTAAAAGTTATTCTATTGATCGCATTCGTATTCGATGACATTAACGTCAAAGTAAAATAATCCTTGATTGTATTGATTGGAAGTCACAAATTCAGTACAGCCGATTTTAACATGGAGCGGTTATGGAGCTTATCGTACATACCTAAAAGTATAAGAGTGCATACACGAAATGGAGCTCTAATAGCATGCTTTTATGGTTTATTTTACTTTGACGCTAATCTCATCGAATATGATTACGATCAATGGAATAACTTTAGACAATCGCATATCGATAATGAATAAAACGAAAAAAAAAAAGCAATTAAAAATACATAACTTTTATTTACACCAATTAGATACATACAACGTCATATAAATTCCACAAATAAATACATTTTTTTTGTCTTCGGGCATACATTTTTTTTTCAAGTTCAGTTAAAATTTTCATAAACTACATGCATAATATAAAAAAATAAACTAAATATACATTAAAAGTACTTCTTTAGTAATTTAAACAAAAAATATTTTAGGTAGTTGACAATTAATAAACAACTAAATTCCTAGTCAATACTTTTTTTACTCGACTACGGCGAAGCCAAAAGAAGGGTAATGATTTAAGCAGCCCATGTATGTGTGTGACTATTTACGAATGTTCCATCATAGCGCCTAAACAACTGAGCCGATTTTGATGATTGAGGTGTCAGTCGATTCGTTATGACAGTCCGGGTGACATAGGTAACATTTTACACTAACAAAATCAATATAACGGATGTTATACCGAACTTTGTGTAGTCGGGTTATAGTTTTGTAAACTATTTTATTACCTGCGATAAGCTAATTGACAGAAAAACAGCAAAAATCAGTTAAATAAACTGTAGTACCTCAAGCCACAAAAAGTAGAGCTTACGCTTCGCGGACTGTTTGCCCAAAGTATTTTTTAACTTGCTTAAACTAAATAAATTGAGACCATGATCAAACCTTTTGTCGTTCCATACAACCATCACATTCAGACCCTTTGACGTACCTACTATATCATAATGTGAAACTTAGATGAAATCAATGCGAAAATAAAAATCATATTTTGCTATTGGCTGACCTTCTAAACAATTCAAAATAACAATCATTTGCAATTGACTGACCTTCTAAACAATTCAAAATAACAATCATTTGCAATTGACTGACCTTATAAACAATTCAAAATAACAATCATTTGCAATTGACTGACCTTCTAAACAATTCAAAATAACAATCATTTGCAATTGGCTGACCTTCTTAACAATTCAAAATAACAATCATTTGCGATTGGCTGACATTATAAACTTGGAAATTGATAGTTGGCTGGCTTTATAGTGCCGTCTTTGATGCTACAAAATGCAACATTGGTACTGACAGTGACAACGTTATACGAAACTGATGTGAGGCAGCTGTACGAAGAGTAATAAAAAGCAGCCAATAACAAAAAAGATCTTCACAATGTGATAATCATTAGTTTTTATCGCTGCTAGAAGACTTGTGGGATTGTCTGAAAATGATTGCATCAATGGAACAATCGCAATCACCTCTGCCCCCCGATTGTCTAAAAGTTGCCGATCAAAATCGTATTCATTTGATGGCATTAGCGTTAAAGTAAAATAAACCGTAACAGCATTGAATTAGAGCTCAATTTCGTGTATACATTCTTATACCTTTAGGTATGTACGATACGCTCCATAGCGCTCCATGTTAAAATCGGTTGTACTGGATTAGTGACTTTAAATCAATACGGTCAAGGAATATTTTACATTGACGCTAATGCCATCAAATGAATACTATTTTGATTGGCAACTTTTAGACAATCGGGGGGCAGAATGGCTTAATTTGAGATGTTCTTGCTGCATTGATGCATTTAATTACTAATAGTGTGAGAGTGCCAGCCAATCTGAGGTGATTGGACTATAACAATCATTTTTAGGCAATCCCATACCATACCATACCATACTATACCATAATGTATTATTCTGATAAAAACAAAAAGAAGAAGACACGCGACTCTCCGTCGTCCTACTGAACCCATCTATCACAATACGTGTCTTCCTTTTTTGTTCTAACAGGGACTTTACTAGACTTCCTTAGCATTTACAATATTGGTAATGGTAAGCCTAAAGAACTAAGTGGGATTCCACCAAGGCCAGTTAGAGGTAAGCCAAGACCATTTAGAGGTAAACCCAGTCCAAGGCCCAGGCCTCCTTGTCTCAGATAAGATAAACTCATACCGAGAGGCGTAATAGCATTGGGCGTACTTTCGACCACGGTCGTCGATCCAGCTAAGTTACTAAGTGCAGGTAAGTTCAGGCCGTAAGGGTAAGGTAAGCTGATGGGTGGCACGTTGGGTGCATTTTCACAGACAGTTGTTTGACCAGGTACAGGTAATCCGAAGTTTTGTAGCATAGGTAAGCCTATGTTCGGCATGGATTCCAATAATGTTGTCGAACCTAAAAGAAAATCATCATAAATATTGATTATTGATACTATGAGAATTAAATTAATATAATCGGACTATTAAAACTGAAAGTAGGTATTTATTTTAAGTTACATATTTTTCACATTTAAATCAACCAACAATGAAAATATTTATTGTATACAGTTTTTGCAATTCACGAAGGCGAGTGAGCTTTACTTGTGGTTACTTCGTGTACATGCAATTGCATAAGTGTGCGTGCCTGTCAAAGCCTAGGTGGGAGCGGGCAGGCGCGAGCATTGCGCTCGCTCACACTTATACAGATACGACACACACAACCATAAGTCAGTCGCCCTCGTGAATTGCAAGAACTAAACCTATTTCAAAAAAATGTCTAGATCAAAATTATGTAGTTAGGTATATAACGTCGATTGAATGATAACATTGAATGCTAGGAAAGTAGATTACTGTATGACATACATCTTATAAAATTATACTTACTACTATGTAAGTAATGTATGACAAAATAATTATCACTTACCTGTATTTACAGGTAACCCATAAGGTGAGATGACAGGTAAGCCAATAGTAGGTTTGCTGTCACATACAGTTTTTGAACCCAAGCTTGGAACCATTGTTTGTGACAAAAGCTGCAGCAACAGAGACGATGGCAGGTTCAGGCCCAACGACCCAAGCCCAAGGCCAATGCTGGGCATAACGTTGGACGACGATTCACAGACCGTTGTTTCGCCCAAAGCGCTACAACGGGCCGTGCAAAGTAGAGCTGCAAAAAGGGTTAAGGCCTGAAGCGTGACGGCAAAGGAAGTTGGCGAATTTTGACCCAGCATTTTTAAAAACCGTTCAGATTCAGAAAACATTTCATTTTAATTAATATTTTTTAGAGTATTTTTCTGTGTAAACCCCATATTTTTAAAAGATGGGGATCAATAATATAATTTTTCACAAGTACACATTATAAATAACTGTTACATGGCAATACAAGTGAATATCTTTCTTCTCCCAACTTTATTTGATAGACTTTGATTAATTTTTTGTTAGTCTGGTTTACTAGAACAAGTATGAGAAGTTTGATTCGTGAACGTGGGCGTTCAGTGTACAGTTCGTCTAGGTCAGATTTAGTTGAAATTTCGGGAAATAATTACTTTACACAGGTATTTATGCTCAGAGAATCCCTGCGAGATCAAATCAGGAGAGAGGAGAACCAGAGCGACTGACATAGCTCAGATAGTCGCGAAGCTGAATTGGAAATGGGCGGGGCTCGTAGTTCAAAGAGCTGAATCGTTGGATCCCAAAGTGCTGGAGTGGCTAAAGCGCAGTGTTGGCAGACCCCCCACTATAGGTGGACCGACGACATTAAACGAGTCGCGGGGAGCTGCTGGATTCAGGCGGCGCAAGACCGAGATCTGTGGAAGTCCACGCAAGAGATTTTTGTCCAGCTGTGGTCGACTATCGGTCGATAAGAAGACAGTCTCTTCTTAAATACCAGTATCAAGAAATACCAGTATACCAGGGCGTTAGAAAACAGAAGAGTAGTATCGTACGTTAAAGGATGTCTTATATCTTTTTATCTTAATCTTAATCTTATCTTTTCTTATCTTATCTTATCTTATCTTATCTTATCTTATCTTATCTTATCTTATCTTATCTTATCTTATCTTATCTTATCTTATCTTATCTTATCTTATCTTATCTTATCTTATCTTATCTTATCTTATCTTATCTTATCTTATCTTATCTTATCTTATCTTATCTTATCTTATCTTATCTTATCTTATCTTATCTTAATCTTAATCTTAATATTAATAATATATATAAATTACGTGTCACGTTGTTTGTCCGCGATGGACTCCTAAACTACTTAACCGATTTTAATCAAACTTCGTAACTATCTGTAAACTTAAAAGATAGGATAGTTTTTTTGGATTGGGATAGTTTATTTGTTTTATTTATATAGATAAGTTGGCGGTACGAAGTTCGCTGGGTCAGCTAGTCGTTTGATAAAGTATTAAATATTAGTAAAAGTTAAAAATAAAACTTACCAACGAAGAAGAGACCAGATGTAAATGCCATTTTCTATCTCCCTTGCTACCGTTTTGTGATTTTTGGAGGCAAAATCCGCGCTTTTATACTCAAAAATAAATTTTTAAACACCGATTTTAATTTTTGATGTTTATAAAATCTACGGTTCATGGCATATATTGGTTATATTTCATTTGTTTACAAAACCAAATTTAATTTGAAATGTTTATAAAATCTACGGTTCACGGCAAATATTGGTAATCTTTTTTGGCAATATTATTACCTATAGATTTGTTTGCGATTAAAAAATGTTTTAAAAAAGCCTGTTTACAAAAAGTTAGGTAGTTTACAATTTACGGTTTCCTGCAAATTATGACATCGGGCCATGATGTTATGATTAAAATTAGTATTTGCAACTTTGTTATTAAAAAATTGTTGAGAAAACCATTGAGATATAATATTATGGAGAACTCAGCTCAGTAGTGGTATTCTCTATAATTTAATGTAAAAATTATTTTTGAGCAACCGACTTCAAACTCCCCCTTTACTAAATTACACACCATACTATACAAAGTATTTAATTTATTGTTGATATTTTAAAAACCGCTTGACCGATTTCGATATAATTTAAATGGGACCACTTGAGAAGTATACCCTTTAACCTGGGGAGTATACCCTTTCAAACAAAAAAAGAATTTTCCAAATCGGTTCAGGCGTCTTCGAATTACATTAAAAAAAAAGATTCCGACGAATTGATAACCTCCTCCTTTTTGTGGAAGTTGGTTAAAAAATGACTGCATCATCAGAGTAACGATCGCAAGTTGCGATCGTTACTCGCATCGACCATCGCTAATCGCAACGACCTCTGATTGGCTGAATTTATGGGATTCTTGCTGCATCAATGCATTTTAACCAATAGCGGGAGAGTACCAGCCAGTGCTATATTGATTTTTTTCGAAATGAAAGCCATTGTCACCCGGAACATAATAACGAATCGAGTGACACCTCATTAATCAAAATCGGCTCAGGAGATCAGGCGCCACGGTGGAAAATTCGTAAATAGTCACATACATATAGACTGCTTGTTCACGACCGATCATAGACAGCGCTGTTGGATTTTACATCGCGCTAACACATTGTGGTAGGCAGATCATATAGTCTTTTAATGTAGCCGTGATAGTTGTTGTTCGCATGTTCGCAATTGGACCACCAATAAATCTACCCTACCTTTTAGTTCAACGGGTGTTTTATTTGAACCCCGTCCCATAGTTCGCGAGTGCACCGGTGTGGGTTAGATGGTGGGATTGGGAACACTGCTAAAATCATATTACTTCCTTTTGGCTTTGCTGTAGTCAGGTAAATAATTTAATATAAAAAAATTGGTTGTCTGTAAAGTCGGTTTACGGACGATAGTTTTGCGTGATAACGTCATAAAGAAACATTGATGAACAAATGTGTCACAAGCCAACGCTTGGGCCGATCGTGCCTCTCTATCGCTTGTTCCGCGCTCTCGCTTGCACGCGCAGGCTCAGGCGGAACGTGACACTTTTTCGTGCGTGCAGCCGGTGTTCATCGATTTATAAGACGTTATCACGTCAAAATTCGTTTTAAACAACCGACTTCAAACTCCCGCTCTACTACTACTACTACATTACACACACTATACAATTGATTTAATTTGTTGTTGATATTTTAATAAAAATCGGCCAAGTGCGAGTCGGGCCTCGCTCTTTTAGGGTTCCGTTACAAAAAAAATTAAATTAAAATATTTTCGTGTACCCATGGAAATATTTTAATTTAATTTTTTTAATTTAATTTAATTTTTATTATTTGTTGTTATAGCGGCAATAGAAATACATAATATGTGAAAATTTCATCTGTCTATCTATTACGGTATACGAGATACAGCCCTCTGACAGACGGACGGGCGAACGGACGGAAGGACGGACAGCGTAGGCTTAGTAATAGGGTCCCGTTGGTACCCTTTGGGTACGGAACCCTAAAAACTACTCGACAGATTTAGATAAAATTTATATGGGTCCATCTGCGGAGTATGCCCTTTGAAACAACAAAATAATTTTTCAGATCGGTTCACACGTCTTCGAGTAATCGGTGAACATACATAAAAAAATCGGCCAAGTGCGAGTCGGGCCTCGCTCTTTTAGGGTTCCGTTACAAAAAAAATTAAATTAAAATATTTTCGTGTACCCATGGAAATATTTTAATTTAATTTTTTTAATTTAATTTAATTTTTATTATTTGTTGTTATAGCGGCAATAGAAATACATCATATGTGAAAATTTCATCTGTCTATCTATTACGGTTTACGAGATACAGCCCTCTGACAGACGGACGGACGAACGGACGGACGGACGGACAGCGTAGGCTTAGTAATAGGGTCCCGTTGGTACCCTTTGGGTACGGAACCCTAAAAACTACTCGACAGATTTAGATAAAATTTATATGGGTCCATCTGCGGAGTATGCCCTTTGAAACAAAAAAATAATTTTTCAGATCGGTTCACACGTCTTCGAGTAATCGGTGAACATACATAAAAAAATCGGCCAAGTGCGAGTCGGGTCTCGCTCTTTTAGGGTTCCGTTACAAAAAAAATTAAATTAAAATATTTTCGTGTACCCATGGAAATATTTTAATTTAATTTTTTGATTTAATTTAATTTTTATTATTTGTTGTTATAGCGGCAATAGAAATACATAATATGTGAAAATTTCATGTGTCTATCTATTACGGTATACGAGATACAGCCCGCTGACAGACGGACGGACGGACGAACGGACGGACGGACGGACGGACAGCGTAGGCTTAGTAATAGGGTCCCGTTGGTACCCTTTGGGTACGGAGCCCTAAAAAAGATTCCGACGAATTGAGAACCTCCTCCTTTTTTGAAGTCGGTTAAAAAGGCTCTTATGCAGGTTTTCTGGTGCCCATTCGGGCGTAGGCCATTTCGAAGGACAATAATGCACTCTCTAAAAATGTTCTAACTCACTGCTCATTTCTAAAAATAAGTGATAATTTTTTTTACTTAATTCTGAATGTTTTGAAATTTAAAAAAAAAGGTTATGATAACAAATTAAGTAAGTACTATAAAATGTCAATATGTTTCAAAAAAATCTTCTATTTAACCATGTTGTTTCGTACCATCGGACTTTTAATTTGTAAGTAATTCTTTTTCTTCCTTTAAGTACTCTGTCAAGGACGGGTTATGTTTTACAAGCGTATAGAATAGAATAGAATAGAATAGAAATGTATTTTATTCAAATAAACTTTTTTACTAGTGCTTTTGAATCGTCGATGAGTCTACCACTGGTTCGGAATGCCGTTCCTGCCGAGAAGAACCAGCAAGAAACTCGGCAGTTGCTCTTTTCAAAACAAGTTTACAATATAATAGATACTATGCTACGTATGCAGTGTTTCCACAATGAGGAGAAGTTCCACAAAAGCATACCTAATTATAATTCAACACAGTCATGTAAAGGCGGGCAGACAGAAAGTATTCCCATTCATAGTATCTTATATGTATGTTTGTATATTCGTTTGTTTTCTTTATTACCTCGTATCTTCTAAACGGCTGGATGGATTTCGACTACCTATACTTCTTAAAACCACAAGTGTCCTTAGAAATGTGTCCGCTAGGCGGCGCATGGAAGTAAACATTGATTGAGTGCGGAATTATTAAAAAATAGAAAGTGTTTATAACTAGTTAAGTATACCGATTCTCATGTCGACAAGCAACATTGCGTAACCTTTGTTAAATGATTGCGAAACTCTTTCTACTGAAAAAGACCACCGGCGATGCAGCGCGCCATGGGAAACGAGGAAAATACAATAGCAGTCCCTAACTTGGCTCGTTAGCGTTAAGACATTTAGTTTTTATAATTATTATAATTAATTTTAAATAAAGTTTTCAATTTCTTTTTTACTTTTTAAAAACTAATAACTACGCACCCGAAATTTGACTGGCGCAGCCGGTAGGATATTTCGTGAAGCTGTATATCCAGAGGTCCCAAAATCGACTTCGCTTACGGCTAGCGAAATTACGAACCATAAATCAAATAAATAAGTCATAAGTGGCGGTGTTCCTGGAAGAAATAACTTACCTTGAACGGGAGGATGCTGATGCACAGAGGGTGAGTAGAACTTTTCGCTTTCCTGTGTTCCCATCCTATACCTGTTGGTGTAGCTATTTTTGTCCGTAATAAAAAGGGAAATTGAAACGTACTCGATAGTTCGGTCCAAAATCACCGATTATCTGATTTTTATTAGTCCTGTAATGCACTACATAGGCATTATTTAGGAATTAGTATTAGGATAACCGTGAAATTGTAAAATTGAATTAATTAAAAAGAAAAGTTGAAAAGAAAAGTTTGCATTAATATTTTATATTTTAATTGCTAATATTATAATAGAATAAGTGCGCACACTTTATTCATCACGCGCATCTTACTATTTTGTGTTATTATCTAATCAAAATGGAAAAAGTAACTATTGTTCCCCGCGAAATTGCGGAACTGATTCCGAAATTCGATGGAGAGACAAATTTATTGAACATATTATACCTAAGAAAATGTGAATATATCATTCACAACTTCAGACAGTCAGATAGTCCAGCCCAGGAGCTCTATTTATTCCATGTAATAACGAGTAGGTTAACAGGAAAGGCGGCTTTCCTAATTAGCGAAAGAGAGGATATTCATTGTTGGCAAGAACTGAAAGACGTTTTAATACAGCATTTCGGTGACCCTCGTTCAGAAGAATGTGTTGCCATCGAAATGGAGTCATTAAAAATAAAATCCGGTGAACCTTATTCCGATTTCTGTAAACGTATCCAGCACATTAGAAGCATTTTAATTTCGAAAGTAAATAGGCTGGACGATGTTTCGCTCAAGGAGTCCAAAATGATCATCTATAATAACTTGTCGCTGAACGTATTCTTATACAACTTACCAGAGCATTTAATACGCATTGTTAGATTAAAAAATCCCAAAACACTAGAAACAGCTTTGGAATACGTCACCGAGGAAGTTAATTTTCAATTCCAGTATGACTCCAAAAATAACAAAATATCTCATCAAAATCAGTTGAGCCCTCTCAACAATAAGCTGAGCACCCCACAAACAGCCTTTAGAACGGCAGTAAATCCATTTCAAAATCGGTTCACTATGCCTAGCCAATTTAATCAAGGGTTCAGACCCCAAACTAATTTTCAAAACCAACTGAGGTCCAATAATAATAATTTTAAATTTGGATCCCCGACGCAATCTAATAATTTTAAATTTGGAATTCCGAACCAACAGCAGAATTTTAAATTTGGCATACCTCAACAAGGTCATGGTAAAATCAGAAATTTACAACACAATAATAATTACCAGATTTTCAATAGACAAGTGAATAACCCAGTCCACCCTGGAAATTCAAATCAATTTAAGTTCGGCATACCAAGGCCACAGAACAACACCATGCCGACCGACGTATCCATGCGTACCGCTCCACAAATAAGGCAAAATATGATGGAAATTCCGGAAAATGTATTTTATAACAATGACCTAGACATAAGCGAAAATTATTACTACGATAATTGTTGCGAGACCTGCCCAAATTTTAATTATGACGAATCAAACCAAGTGTTACCGGAACCTTATTTTGCGGAAAACTCAGGCTTCGAACCCGAGACTTTTTGTGAAAATCCAGAATTAAATCCCGATGAAAATTTTTTGCGTCACAGCCTCGAAGGAACCAAATCCGAAATAATACGCCTTAATTGCGATAGTATATTTAAATTGCCACACATAGAACTCCCTGAAATCCAGGCAAAGTTCATGATCGATACCGGAAGTACTCGATCTTTTATAAGTCCTAAAAAGGCAAATCAATACTTTTCCAGATTGAAATATGCAGAACCTTTTGAAGTAATAAGTACTCACGCCCGCAGTAGACATGGCGAGGTGGTACTCATACCTCTTTTGAAAACTTTTAAAAGCAATTCTATCCATAAATTTTACGTATACGACGTAGACAATCGCTACGACGGTCTCATAGGATCAGACTTATTAAAACAACTCGATGCTACAGTGGACATGAAAAACCAAATTTTACATACGCGCGACACTGATATACCAATTGTATATAAACCCCCATACGAGTTGACCTTGCAACCAAGAACTGAAACTCGTGTAATGGTGCCAACTACCTTAGAAAACGGTGAAGCTATACTGAATTCCATAGATTTCGGACAGGGCAAACGCATGCCTAGTACTTTAGTGAAGTGCGTAAACTCATTCGCGACAACGGTAATTCAAAATGCTTTAGAAAATACTAACGCAGATGCACTTTCAAGGATAAAACTGAATGCTTTAGAAGACGATAGTTCCCTACAAGTAAACATCGATACTATATCTCTCAGTAGTAACGACGAGAGAGACGAACATTACAGTATTATACGAATTCCAGACTCTGACGGTTCGAATATGTCTTATCCCATTCGTAGCCCATCTGAAAGTACGATAAGTTGTAGCTCTAGAACTGATACTGCCCTCTCTGCCCTAGACATGGACGGTGAAGTTATCCCCGTACTTAACGAAGCTATTGACACAAAACCATACCAATTTCTCATATTTACTTGGAATAGAAATCATACCGTAGTTCAGGATTTCTCTCGTGATAAACAAAAGGTTTTTGAAGCACACATGCCTGAAGGAAATCCGGAGTTAATTAAGGATTTCCTGAAACAATACATAAACCCAAAAATTAGGCACTTTATCTATTTTGAAAGCGATACTCATCGTAAGGATTTCCAAAAATGCGTTATGGAACTGTTTAAAAAGGACTCAGTCAAAATATACGAATGCACCAAAAGAGTTGTTTACATTTCGGACGAAAATGAACAGAGGTATATTGTCATAAAATATCACCAGGGTCCATCTTGTCATAGGGGAATAAAAGAAACCCTCATGAAAATAAAACGCACTTATTACTGGAATAATATGGACCAAACTGTTTCATCAGTAATAAATGCCTGTGAAGTGTGTAAGAAAATGAAATACGATCGTAAACCTCTAAAGCCTAAACTCCAGCTTACCCAAACTCAAACCAAGTCCTTCGAAGAAGTTTTTATGGATATTTACTCAATAGAAGGAAAATATTTCTTAACCCTTATCGACGCTTTTAGTAAAATAGGGCAAGCAATAGAAATTAGTAACAGATCTACCCCTGAAGTTGTCCGTGCCCTAATTAAGTACTTTTCATTTTATGGTATACCTAATAAAATTAATTGTGACCCCGCAACCGAATTCAATAATATATTATTAAAAGAAACTGTAAATTTCTATAAAATCGAGCTTCACATAGGCACACCACATAACCCTAACTCAATGGGCTTAATAGAACGATTCCACTCAACTATCCTAGAAATATATCGTTTGGCGAAATACGAGCACAAATTAACAGATGCTCCTTCTATTATGACTTACGCGATAATGTCATATAATCAAACAATACACTCGACTACGGGTCTTACACCCCTAGAAGTAGTTTTTGGCCATACTGATTCCTCAAATCCTTTTAACGTAGATTTCAATCAACAATATACTCAAAAATTGGTTAGAGACCATGCTAAGCGAACGGCTTTCCTTTATAAACACCTATCCGACAAAATGATAGTACAGAAGGAAAGAATTAGGGAAAAACGTGGTGGTGAAACATCATTCGACGTGAATGATGGGGATGAAATATTCATAAAGGGCGTCAATACTCGACGTAGCAAGGACAAACCCCGTTATCAGAAGGCAAAAGTGACTGGAGATATCTTCAGGAATACTGTACCTGTAAGAACCGAAAATCGCGATACTAAAGTTCCACTGAAAGACATTAAACGTCCTCCACAGGTTCGTCCTTCTGCTCATTCCAGCCATCACGATCCAGGCCCTAGTACAGAAAATGGAGCATAACCCAGGTATCCTGCCTGTAAAAGGAGGCCAAGCATTTATAGCATACGATAATTGGTCTTATATTAAGGTTTTAGATTTAACTTCATTAAAGGAAGACTTAGATTATAATGTTAGAATGTATGAGCACTTAAATAAATATTTATTAAAATACTTTGGTACTAGTACGCACTATAGCGATATAACTAATATTAAGACTCAAACAGATCATTTCCTAAATATTACATTGGGCAAATTTAGGCAGGTTATTCCGACTAGTAGGGTTAAACGCGGCTTATTAAATCCCTTATGAAATGAAATGAAATGAAATGAAATGAAATGAAATGAAATGAAATGAAATGAAATGAAATGAAATGAAATGTATTTATTTGCAAGAAACATTGTACGCAATAGATGTTAACATAATATTCGACCGAGCGAAGCGAAGGTCTTTGAGTTAACTAGGGCGATTTGCACTTGTCCGTCCGTCCGTCCGTCCGTCCGTCCGTCTGTCAGAGCCTTATAACTTTTGAATTACTGAACGTAATTACTTCAAATTTAGATATAATATGTAAACCGATGGCCTCCAGCCGAAAATGGCTTAAAAAGTTATAAAAATCTTTATTTCAGGGGGGCTCTCATAGAAGCGAATGCGAAGTAAAAAAAAAAATCGCGTTACATAAAATTGTTACGTATCATTTTAAAGATAATTTTGAACTGAGTACAAAAATATTTTTTTTTAAATTTTTCCCTTAAAATTGACGAAATGGGGGGCTTTCAAAGTGGCGATTTTATACGCTCGCTTGAAGACGCTCTCTAGAAAAATCCGCTATGGATTTTCAAACTGATTTTATGTTTTTAGGTCACTTATATCCTGTACTTGAACAACAAATACTAAAATTATATGAATATTATAAAGAAACGAGATTATTTAATTTTTAATGGGCGTCAGTAATTCATATAGCATCAACATAGCTTCACAATAATGCTAATAGATGGCGCAGTCAGTAACTATTCCCATGGAACTACGAGTTAAATTCAATGTTTGATAAATAATTCAATGTTTTCACTAACGTTCCCTAACCTTTACGGGCTACCTATAAGTTAGGTGATTGATGTTTTCTGTCAACTTATTTATCACGATCCTGTACGGGACACCTAAAAGGATATTGGGACGGATGTTAGGACTTAGGATTGTATTTAGGAGCTACCTACGTTAAGAGACTCCTACTTAGGGGATGATTTAGGTATGTTTGGTGAAAACGGGCATAATAATAATGTCAGTTTTGGTTATCATGTATCGATTGAATGAATAATCATGGGATACCGTTACCGCGAGGTCTCAGTTCGGGGCGAACCACTAGTCAATATCCAGTATGTTTCGTCAATTGACATGCAAAATATAATTATTTTTGATACTTTAGTTTTATATAGTTTTATACAGTTCTGGTAATTTTTATTAGTCTCAAGTACACATAATAGTCATACATAGAAAACAAAATTAGATTTCTTATTACCTACCATTAGCTTATTTTATAGTACCCAAAATGAAATTCAAAGCAATTAAAATATAAAATGTACAATAAACATAAAAAGTATGTAATTTAATTATCTGTATGATGTCAATAAATTAATAAATTCAATGTCAAAAAAGAAACTAATTTGTAACTCATTTTGTGATTCCGACCGTCGACTAGGTGGTGAACACACGTGTTTTTGTGGTTGTTTGCTTCCAGTTGAGAGTTGAGACTTGGTGGTGGTATTTGGTGAGTTGGTATCCGTTTAACACTATAGGATAAAAAAAAGAAGGAGAAATGGAATCTGAGTCGCCGGGGGACCCGCCGGGCCCTCCGGACCCAATGGACCTGTCGCATCCCACTCCTTCCCAGGAAATGCACTCCGATCGACCCAAGAAGCGGCCCGCTGAGCCCGTAAATCAAGGCCTCACTTCAAAGCGTGTTGTTACTGAACCTGATTACCCAATCGACTCTATTCAAAATATTCACACGCATCCCTCCGTAACCATACTAGACAAAACTTACGGAGCAAATGATTTAGGACCGTTTTTTGTTCATATTACCCGTATTGAATCAGACCCAGCAGCTGGCTTGTCACTGAGACCAATAAAAATTGGCCTACTCATGTCAAAAAACAAAATCAACAATATAGTACGGGACGGCGTAAAAGCGATTGGCAGAAACAGAGTCTCTGTAGAATTCAAACATAGAGATGATGCTAACTCATTCCTACATCACCCATGCCTCCAACAGAATCAACTAAAGGCAACCATACCAACATACCATGTCACTCGGATGGGACTCATACGAGGAGTGCCTAAAGAGTGGTCCATGACAGAACTGGCAGAAGCCATAGAGGTCCCAGAAAATATTGGCATCATCCTTAAAGCTAGACGGCTTAACCGCAAAGTAGTCAACGAGGGTAACCCATTGTGGGTACCAACTCAATCAGTAGTGCTAACCTTTAGTGGTCAAATACTCCCAAAAAACGTTTATGTCTATTACACATCCATGGTAGTGGAAAAGTACCTTTTGCCCACTATCCAATGCCACAATTGCTGCCGCTTCGGCCATATCAAAAGTCAGTGCAGAAGTAAGCCTAGGTGCTTTAAGTGCAGTCAAGAGCATACAGGAGAAACTTGTCAAGCATCAGCCGAATCATTTAACTGCATTCTGTGTACAGGTAAGCACCAAGCTACCTATAAAGAATGTCCTGAACATCAAAGGCAGAGAAACATTAAATTAATGATGTCTGATAATAATGTTTCTTACATTGAAGCTTCATCACAGATTCCTTCAGTCCGAAGGTCATATGCAGACATTGCTGCAACAATGTTTGCTTCAACAGCACAATCAAATTTAAATCATAATCCTCCAAAAACATCCTCTACAATTCCAAACAAGTCCTATAAGAAAACTGTGTTTACTGCCCCCCGGCCTAGACCACCCCCTTCCAAAGGATTTGACAGGCAATCCCATAATAATATCACTAACCCTCCATCTCATGTCTCCCCTAATGGCAGCGCATTCAAAAGCCAATCTGTAACAATGTCCAATGAAGATCTACTCGAAATCTTAGTTACCCTAATAAATAACTGTATCCTAAAACCGAATAACAATATACCGAACAACGTAGCAGCAAAAATTTATAAACTCACAGACATTTTCAGAACTCAAAACGCCCCAGATACTCCAATGGAATAGCAGGAGTGTTAAAAATAAAAAGCATGAAATTATATCCCTATTCAAAAATCACTCCATAACCATCGCTGCAATTTCTGAGACATGGCTGGGCCCGGATTCTAATTTTAGGATACCGGGTTATGCCTGCCTCCGGGATGACAAGCATGATGGACATGGTGGCTGTGCTCTAATCATAAAAAAATCTCTTACCTACACCCAACTAACCCTTCCCCAACATACACATAACATTAACATAGTCGCAGCAAGAGTCATAAATATCACTTTTGTTTCGATTTACATTCCACATCCCAACGCAAATCTTGCTGTTGAACTATCCTTTCTTCTTTCACAGATCCCTTCTCCACTTATCATACTAGGAGACTTCAATTGCCACCACACTTCATGGGGTTCCTACCACTGTGACTCTTTTTCTTCATACTTAATTGACATATTTGATACAATGAATGTCTGCGTCCTTAACAATGGGTCGCCAACACACAGAGTATACCCTGGGCAAAACCCTAAGTCAGCTCCAGACCTTTCCATATGTTCTCCTGACCTGGCCTCATCTGCTTCATGGGAGACATTACAAAATACATATGGGAGTGATCATTTCCCAATTATAATATGCCTAGACCAGCATGTCTCTCCTTGTCCACCTCCCAAGCCTCTCTTAAAGTTCAGGCTTAATAATGTTAACTGGAATGTTTTCGCTAACACAGTAGACAGCTATATAGTAGGATTTGAACCTGTGACTCATAATAATATCATGGAAAGCTATGAATGGTTTCAGCGGTCGCTATTGGAAGCCGCAGAGACTCACTTTCCATTAAAAAAAAATAGTCAAAAATTTAGGTCTCCACCCTGGTGGGACTCTGACTGTTCATCTGCTGTGCAGCTTAGGGACGAATCGGAACTTCAATACAGCCGGAACATGACTTCTGAAAATTTTATAAAATTTCAGAAAAACTCAGCCAAAGCTAGAAGGATACTATCCAAGAAAAAACAAAAAGGCTGGAGTAACTTCTGTGAAAGCTTGTCACCTAGGTTCCCTTCTGCACTGGTATGGAGAAATGTCAGAAGATATAGGGGTTCTAAGGATCAAGGTTCTCCTTCGTCCAATGACCCTTCACCATGGCTTCATAGCTTCGAAATGCAGTTGGCTCCGCCCTTTGTACCAAATTTGGAAAACTTTCCTCCTCTGGACCCGCCTGCGCCCTCACACAGATTGGAAAACCCTTTTTCAATGGAGGAATTGTTATTGGTTTTGAGGGATTTAAAAGACTCTGCCCCTGGAGAGGATGGAATCCCATATTCATTTCTAAAACACTTAAATCCTTATAGTAAAGGCTTCTTTCTGGATATAATTAACAACATCTTTCAATCAGGAACTATCCCAGAAAACTGGAAATCACAAATTGTTATACCTATCTTAAAACCAGGCAAAAACCCACTGGAACCAAATTCATATCGCCCCATTGCTCTATCGTCTACTCTTTGCAAAGTGCTGGAACATATGGTTAAAAATAGATTAGAATGGTTTGTAGAAAGCAAAGACATTATAGGGAAAACACAGTTCGGTTTTCGCAAAGGTAAGAGCACATTGGATAACTTAACTATGTTAGCCACCAAAATTCGCCTAGCTTTTACTAATGCAGAGTACCTGGTAGGCATCTTTTTAGACATATCATCTGCCTATGACAATGTCAATCTTCCACTACTCAGGCAGAAGATGCTCCAGCTGAGTATACCTGAGAGGATTGTACATTTCGTTATGAATTTATTTATGGAGAGATCTATAAAAATCCGAATAAAAGATGACCTTTTGCCACCAAAGACTGTCTGGAAGGGGCTTCCACAAGGATCTGTGCTCAGTCCTTTGCTGTACAATATCTATACATACGACTTAGAGCTGGCTGTCGACAGTTTTTGCCACACACTTCAGTATGCAGACGATGTCGCATTGTATGCAGCATCAAAATCCATAGGTGAAATCTCTGTAAATCTAAATACCGCTATGTATTATCTCAATATCTGGCTACAGGAGCATGGACTGTCTTTATCGGCTAGTAAAAGTAAAGCGGTAGTCTTTTCTAGAAAAAGATCCGTACCAGATATTGAGATAAGATGTGGTGACCAAATAATTCAAGTAGACTCTACGGTTAAATTTTTGGGGGTGATATTAGATTCCAGATTAACAGGGTCTCAACATTTTAATTATGTCGCACAAAAATGTGAGAAAGGGGTAAATTTGCTAAGGGCACTTTCTGGAGTATGGTGGGGTTCCCACCCATATTGTCAGAAACTGCTCTATAACGCAATAGTAAGGAGTCATTTTGACTATGGCTCCTTTATCTTCGAACCATGCAACAAAGAGGGGCTAGAGAAACTTAATTTAATCCAAGCAAAATGTCTTCGCATTGTCGTAGGAGCCATGAAATCCTCTCCCAAAAATGCTTTAATGGTTGAGTGTGTGGATCCTCCTCTAGACTTGAGAAGGCAGTATTTATGTGATCGGTTCATATCCAGATTAACACTAGTTAGCTCTCACCCATTGTTACCTCATTTAGATACATTATCGCAAAAGGTTAATATTGATAATTATTGGACCCATAAGGATCCCCCTAGGTTCATTAGAAGTTATAGAAGATGCAAGGCTTTAAATCAGCCTATAGCTCAGTCCCCTACTTTTCCTTTATTTAACTGCAAGTTTGAAGCGCTTATACACAAACCAAGAATTATACTTGACATGGGTATTACTAAAAGTGAAATAGAAGCCAACAGAAAATTATGTCAAACCCTGAATCAGAACTGGCAAGGATGGATTACTTTTTATACTGATGCTTCTAAATTGACAGAAAGTGGAAATGTGGGTTCAGCAGTATGGATTCCTAAATATAGTATTGTCCTTTCATTTGCTAGCCCATCCCAATCATCAGTGTTTACAGGGGAAGCTATTGCCATACTAGAAGCCATACAATATGCCAAGTCTCATAGCTTAAACAAGGTCTTAATCCTTTCAGACTCAAAGAGCTGCTTACAAGCACTGTCATGCAATATCTTTAAGAATAGAATACAAAGCTTCGAAATTATCTTAAATATTAAGGAAGCACTATATCTCTGTCATAATAATGGATTAGAAATTGTTTTAGCATGGATCCCAGGACACAAGGGAATAGTAGGATATGAGCAAGCTGATCTGTGGGCCAAGGAAGCAGTTACCTCTGGCTCTCTAACATACAGTTCCATCTTTCCAAGAGATATTCTTCCCTTAGCTAAAACATTCCTGCTCAGGAACTGGAGTGCAAGATGGGCTAACACTCAAGTAGGAAAACACTACAGAAACATTCAGCCGAACATCCCATGCAGACCTTGGTTTTTCAAACTCAAAAAACTAAATAAAAAGACAACTTCTGTACTTTGTAGACTGCGCTTAGGCCACACATGTACTCCAGTATTCTTGAAAAAAATCAGGGTGAGAGATAGCTCGCTTTGTGAGTGCGGTATTGATGAGGGCTCACTAGAACATATATTTTTCAGTTGCTCCAAATATCCAACATCCTTGTATGACATGTTACCTAGGAATATCCCTCGCCCAATCCATTTCCCCTCCCTTCTTAGTTTTCCAGATCCCTTAGTGGTGAAATGTTTGTCTGTTTATATACACTTTAACAATATTACACTCTAACAAGTTAGGGTTCTATGTGTTGTGCTACGTCTATCTATGTTGACTAAAAATATAATCCGTACTAACAGCCTACGAACTACGATCCATATTATCAATTAACAGTGTTTGTGTTGTCCTTTTGGTCAGGTTTAACATTAAATGGGAAAAGTCTCTTCAGATTCAGAATAAACTCAAAATTCAAGAAGAAAAAGCACAACCGTACAAACGTCACGCTGTCTTTTCCACTGACGTTGACATTGGCGGAATTATTGCGGACCAATCCGCAGTACAAAGAGCCATAGAGAAGCAAACAACAACAACAACTCATTTTGTATTGAAAAATTCTTTTAAACTATAAAAGCATTTATTCATTAACCATTGATGCAGTCTCCTTTTAAATACTTTTAATGGTAAATCTTTCAAATCATTAGGCAATTTGTTATATATTTTAACAGACATGCTATAACAACTTTTGCTAAAAGATGCAGTTCTAGAGGAGGGAAATATGAGTCTGTTAGGATACCTTGTATTGAAATTTACCTGTTGGCTTTTTTTTGGGTAGAAATCAGACATATGTTTTTGAACAAATAGGCTTATCTCAAAAATGTACAGGCATGGGAGCGAGAGAATTTTCAATTTTTTGAATAAAGGGCGACAAGAATCAAGGGGGCCGGCTCCACAGATTGCCCTGATACACTTCTTCTGTCCAATAAATAAACGACCTATGCTAACAGAGTTGCCCCATACGACTAGTCCATATCGTAAGGCTGAAACCACAAATGCGTGATATGCCATCAGCGCCGTTTTCTCTCCTACTGTTTTTGATAGGCGCCTGAGGACATATACATGTTGGTTAATTTTTTGTCAATTTTTTCAACATGCAACTTAAAGGACAAGTTGTTATCTAAAGTGATTCCTAGAAAATTGACAAATTGCGCTTCTTTAATATTCTCATTATGATAATGAACCTTAATATCTTTCTCTTTCCCATTTTTGTTATAATACTGCATATACATTGTTTTTTTAATATTTACAGCCAAGTTATTTTCGGTAAGCCATTCAATTGTGTCATTTATTGTTTTATTAATTTCTAAATTGTATGTCAAATCATTGTTACATTTAATTACAATAGATATGTCATCAGCAAAGAGTGTACAGTTGTATGTAGTAATGCTCGGCAAGTCGTTTATGTAAATAATGAATAGAAGTGGACCTAGTACACTTCCTTGTGGTACACCTTTGATATTAGGTCTAAGTTCTGATCGATAAGATATTACTTCTTGTTTATTATTTAAATTACTAATTTCAACATATTGCGTGCGGTTGGATAGGCAACTTTTAAGCCACTCATTTGCTTGACCTCGAATACCATATTGATCGCATTTGTCTAAGAGCTTTTCGTGACAAACATGGTCGAAAGCTTTGCTCATATCAAAAAACACAGATGTTACAGGAATTTTTTTGTTCATGCATTCTGATATTTCTTTGATTAGCGAAAAACATGCTAACGTTGTTGATTTTCCTTTTTGGAAACCATTTTGTTCCTTTAAAATGATATTATGTTTAGATAAAAAAGATATTAATCGTTTGTGCATTATCTTTTCAAAAATTTTTGATATAATAGGAATCAGTGTAATTGGCCGATAGTTGTTAACGTCACTTTTATCTCCTGCTTTGAATAAAGGTGTAACTATTGACTTTTTTAAGTTTGATGGGAACTTACCTTCTTCAAAAGATAAATTTACTAAGTAGGCTAAGACTGGAGCTAGCTCCTTTGCACATTCCTTTATTACCTTTGTTGCTATTTCATCATAACCTGTGGAATTCGAATTGTTAAGTGATTTAATAACGGTTATTATCTCTGTTTCATCAGTCGGCATTAAAAAAATACTAGAATTGTTATGCTTCAGTTTATGTAAAAGTTTTTTATTTGTAAGTTTTTGAGTTTTTATGGTAGTATTTATAAAATGATCATTGAGAATAGTGGCAATCTGAGTTGGATTTTTTATAATTTTATTTTGATAATTAATTTGATCTATACTTTTCAATTTAGAATTATTTTTGTTTTTAATCACATTCCATGACGCTTTGCATTTATTTTTCGAGTTTACTATATATTTGTTGTTACTACTTCTCTGAGCTAGGTCAATACAATTGTTAAGAATCTTTGAATAACTATTAAATTTGTTTTTGTTTGCGGGTATTCTGTTCTTATAATATTGATACCTCAATTTTCTTTTTGTCACACATGATTTTTTTATACCTCTAGTCAACCATTTAATTTTTGAATTAGAAATATTAATCTTATATTTAAGAAGTGGAAAACACAATTTATAGAATATGACTAATGTATCGTAGAATTCATTAAAAGCTTCGTTCAGTTTTTGAGCAGCATACACTTCTGTCCATTTAAGACTTTTCATACATTCCTTAAATTTATTCACGTTTTGATTACACAAATCTCTTCTGAAAATAAACTTATATGATGGTGATAAATTATTTTCTTTTATTGGTACTGCTAAAAACTGTGCTGTGTCGTGATCAGACAGTCCTAACTGACGAACCTCCCCTATAGCATTGGTTCATTCATTAAAATTAGGTTCATTCATTAAAATTATTAGGTTCATTCCCCCCTTAGGTTCATTCATTAAAATTATTACCGGAAATCAATAGCGACGCTTTAAGGTATGATGAGTTAATCACGAACCTACAGACGCGACAGGAAAGAATATCAAGAAAAATAACCATAGTTTCTGAAATGGTGCAATCTTTCGTTAATATTACTGGTTTCTCAAAAAATAATTTAATTCAACTAGACAAGGAAATTTCTGGATAAATAACACAAAACAAGTAATAAGCGATACTAGTTTAATTAGTACTTTTCAATTATTCTTGAATAACTTCCAAATGATTTATGTTAAAATAGATGAAATTGAAACAGCTATAGCTTTTAGTAAGTTAAGAACTTTACACCAGTCTGTAATTGTATAGCTTGTTAATCGATATTGAAGTAACTGATAAGCTTGTATATCCTGTTAATCTAGATAATCTTTTGTTAATAGAGCAATCTATCGAACTTAAAGCTTATTCTAAGAAAAATCAGATAATTTTTATTTTGGACATTCCCCTTGTAAAAAAGGATCTTTATAGCTACTTCCGAATGATATCTCTTCCCGTCACAAATTCATTTAACCAAACATCCCTTATAATCCCTAAAACTCCTTACCTATTGGTGAAAGGTTCGAAAACCATATCGCTCGCTCAACCCTGCAAAGAAATGGACAAATTCATGTTTTTATGCCACGAAATAGAAGTCGAACCTCTGATGAAAGATGACTGCTTAGAGGCACTTATGCTACTGTCCCAAAATACTAGCGCTTGTAGCCCAATTCTAGTTGAGACATCTGGAATAAAAATAGAACCCATCAAATATAACCAATGGATTTTATACAGCAAATTTGAAACACTCCTCTTGAAAGTATGTAACACAGAAGAAACTCGTGAACATATAAAAGGAACCTACATACTTACCATAGATGACACCTGCAGCTTTAAAGTAAAGGGATTAACACTGAGAAGACATCAAACTGTTGGTAGAACTATAAACTACCCCAGGATATCAACTATTCACTTCCCCGAGATACTTACTTCAAGCCCGCTACCTGAAAAGAAGCTTTTAAACCTAGATGGCGTTAACCTTCAGCATCTTCAACAGTTAGCATACAGTTTAAAGGAAAGTGATAGTGAGAATGTGTTCGATCAAAGTGAAAGCTCTATAAATGTGAAAAGTGTTAGCGTCGGAACACTAATTTTATATGTAATATTAGCACTAAGCATTTGTATTCTTTTAATGTATAAATTCATCCCTTTACAATTTTTCCGTCAAATTCAGCAGACGGAAAATCATCCCTCTGCTGACTTTGAACTTAAGGAGGGAGGAGTTAAGTATACCGATTCTCATGTCGACAAGCAACATTGCGTAACCTTTGTTAAATGATTGCGAAACTCTTTCTACTGAAAAAGACCACCGGCGATGCAGCGCGGCATGGGAAACGAGGAAAATACAATAGCAGTCCCTAACTTGGCTCGTTAGCGTTAAGACATTTAGTTTTTATAATTATTATAATTAATTTTAAATAAAGTTTTCAATTTCTTTTTTACTTTTTAAAAACTAATAACTACGCACCCGAAATTTGACTAACTATTGACAAAACTGTGTGTAATTTGTTGACATTGACCTAAATAAACAGTGAGAGTGTTATCTACAAAAAATAATAAGTAATTAGTCAAAAATAATGAAAAGAGTGTCGTACTGTTTGACGATAAAAGACGTGTGAATTTGCAAATATTTCTTTACGAGAGTGATTAAAAACTTTGGAATAATATCAGAAGTGAAAATATATACCATAGAAAATCCATAAAATAGCTGCGATAATAAATAGTTAGAAAATAAAAAATTCAAATTCAAACCACACCGTTAGGGGTCGATAAAGCTCTACATCGTCAAGAGATGGCGGCGCTAGTCTACTTTTGACTACGACAATTTTCACTAAAGGCTCCAGGCAAACGTAACAAGGTCTTAAGGAGTCACCAATAGAGGGCATTACTAGTAAAATTCTATGAGTTATTTTGCTCAATCATGGATTTCACCTAACAATATTACCTTCAGACCAAAAAAGCTTTTCAAGTCGAAATCATGTGAATCATTGGACAGCGAAGGGGTCAATATATCTTTTTGTTCCACAACCTCTGTATTAGGACATAAAAGTCTAGACTTATCGACCATAGAAACAAACAAATTAGAGGAAATGAAAGAAAAAATTAATAACTTATCATCATTACTAGTGAGCACGCAATGTGAATTAGAAAATATAATTATAGAAAACAGTGATTTAAAAAAACAAATTGTACATTTAAATCAGCAACTAAACTCACTCAAATTTCTGTGTAAAAGTCCGCTTTCTACTTCAACCAAAACACCCACTTATAAGAAGCAAAACAAGACCCTGCACTCAACGATCTCAAAGATGTCTTGCGATCAACAATCTTCGAATAATAAACTTACTGCTACAGAAAAACAAACACAAACTGATCTTCATCAGACAAACACTTGTGAAAACATATCACATTGTCCTACAGTACCATCGGTGACTAATAAAAATTTGGAAACAAACAAATACAGACAATATTCTGCATCTTATAAGAAAACTGCATACATAGTGGGAGGCAGTCAATGTATTGGCATGTCAGACATACTCAGAAGATTAAGACTAAATACCCAATATGAGCAATTGCAAGTAAAGTCATTTATCAAACCAGGAGCGGATACTGAGGAAATTTTGAAGACCCTTGAATTATTTAAAATCACTTCGCAAGATAAAATTATACTAAGTGTTGGACAACATGACAAGAACCCTATGAAAGTTATGGCAGAACTTTATGCTTTTCTTAAATTAAACTGTTTGAAATGTCCTATTTTAGTAATTGGTATTAATGAAAATATTTACTTGAATGAGTGGAAGTTAAATGATTTACTTAAAACGACATGTAAAAACTTTAACGAAAATTGCTATTTTATAAATTACAGTGATGTTTCTAGGCAAAGTATATATCAATTGTGTAAAAAAATTAACTCTGTTCTTGATCAGCATTATTATGACACAAAATATTTAAACTTCATGAAGTTTAAATACTCTCAAACTAGTGGAATATCTAGAGGTATGCAGGGGGGGCCAATATTCACAACATCTTATAAAGATAATAAATATATAAAAACGATTCAAAATAAAATGCAGTCAAAAATTACTTCATACTTTCCGGTAATCCAAAAATATAAATCTATGAATAACGAAATACCATTTTTTCGAGACTAAAGTAAAAACGGTCTTTAGAATTATGCATCAAAACATCGCGAGCGTATGTAGTAAAAAACATTTACTGGAAATTACTCTTACCCAACTTTATGATGATGGAAAACAACCCGACATTATATGTTTAACTGAAACTTTTATTGAGCGCGGTTCTGAATTAAATATCAACATAAATAGCTACAATTTAGCATCAGCATATTGCAGAATAAAAAAACAAAAGCGTGGAGGTGTTTGCATTCTAGCGAAGAAAGGTTTAGATTTTGATTCCTTAGATTTGATAAAACAATATGCATCGGACGAAATATTTGAATGCTGTGGTATTAATATTCCAAGTTGCAATATGATTGTGATTTGTCTGTATCGCACACCAAACTCGAGTGTATCGTCGTTCTTGAATACTCTTGAGGTTACCCTTCATGATGTTTGTACCAAGTATAGTAAGAAAAAAATTGTCATTGCTGGTGACTTAAATATAAATATTTTAAAAAATTCTACAGAGACTAGTATGCTACTTGACATTGCAAAAAATCATAACTTGTCATTTCATATTGATAAACCAACAAGGCAAAATACATGTATAGATACTATCATGAGTAACATATCCAGTGCACGAGGCGAACTTCTCAATTTAGGTTTGTCGGATCATGACACCGGACAAATGTTGTATGTGCCAGTGAATAAACCTAAGGAACTCGTAAATTACTATTTTATTTTTAGACGAGATTACAATAAAGATAACATGGAAACGTTTCGCAAACATTTACAAAGCTTATCATTTTCCGAATCGTACAATAACTCTGACTTTAATGTAGCATTTGAAGAATTCTATCGACTGTTTACATTATTATATTATTTATGTTTTCCAAGGATCAGAATAAGAATTACAAACAAAATCTCTAGACCTAAATGGATAACAAAGGGTTTAAAACTAAGTTGTAAAAATAAAAGTGTACTACAGAGACATTTTTATAAACATAAAACCCAAGAAAGTAAAACTAAATACTTAACCTACTCAAAAACACTAAGACGATGTTGTAAAACTGCTGAAAAAAATTGTAATGAGAAATATGTCGCATTTTCAAAAAATAAATGTCGAGCATCATGGGATATTATTAAAGAAAATTCTAATATACGGGTAGATAAAAACCCATCTAATCCCAATGAAATTGTCGAGAGTTTTAATAAATATCTTATAGAACTAACCAATAAAGAGAACGGAAAGCCTTACAATACCAACAAAACAAACATACCTAGCACTATTTTTCTGAGACCTTATTCTATCGATGAGATTATGAATATAATAATGTCATTAAATAACACTAATGCTGCTGGACATGATGAAATACTGACAAAAGTAATAAAATACTGCAAAAATGAAATAGCACCAATTTTAACATACTTAATTAATCTGTCGTTCTGTCAAGGTTGCTTTCCGAATGCTCTAAAATTGTCTGTTGTCAAGCCGCTTTATAAAAATGGCGACAAAAGGCAATTGGGCAATTATCGTCCTATTACACTTGTACCAGTAATGTCTAAAATCTTTGAAAAAGCGATGCATAAACGCATTATAGATTTCACAAATAAATTTAATAAATTTTAAAAACGAACAATATGGATTTCAAAGTAAAAAATCAACAACGCAGGCTTGCTATAATTTGGTAAGTAAAATTATAAAGAGTATTGATGAAAAAGAAACAGTGATATCGATTTTTATTGACATGTCAAAGGCGTTTGATTTTGTCTCACACGATATCTTATTGAGCAAACTAAATGATTTTGGTATAAGAGGGCCAGCACTGGAATGGATACAATCTTTCCTAAAATGTAGAAAACAGTGTGTAGAAATAGAAAATATAAATGAAAATAATGAAATAGTTTCAATAACATCAACATTTGAAATTAATAATTACGGAGTCCCTCAAGGCACTGTTTTAGGGCCGCTACTTTTCTTATTCTATATTAATGATTTACCAGACATAACAAAATATAATATGACTCTTTTTGCTGATGACATTTCTATTCTGTTGACATGTAATAATAATGACATAAATAAATTCGAATCTGACATTAATAACACACTGATATCAATAATTGAATGGCTCGAGTTTAATAATCTATGCATTAACATCAATAAAACTAATTTTATTCAATTTAGACATTACAATAAAAGACATATAAATTTTAGTATTAACTATAAGGGAAATAAAATAAATGAAGTGACAGATTGCAAGTTTTTGGGAATACAAATTGATCAACATTGTTCATGGAAATGCCATATAAATTACGTATGTAATAAACTAAATAGATTTGTGTACGTGCTGCGTAGACTTGTAAAGATTACTGGTTTAAATACTGCTCTTACGGCATACCATGCGTACGTGTCTTCAGTGCTCCGCTATGGCCTCATAATTTGGGGAAACTCAACAGACCTCAACAAAGCATTCATAGTACAAAAAAAATGTCTAAGGGCTATTCTTGGAATGCCACCATATGAATCTTGTAAACCTGTTTTCCGAAAACTAAAAATATTGCCACTCATACATTTACATTTTGGAAATCGCTAAGTTCGTTAAAGAAAACCCCCATATATTTAAATTTAGCCATGATAATGTTGAAAAGAGAACTATGAGAAATCTGAATAAATTAATTTTTGACAGAATTTCAAAAACGGCACTGTGTCGGAAAAATTGTTACACTATGTGCATAAAGATTTTTAATAAACTACCCGCAGAAATTAGGATGCTCCCACAGAAAAAATTTAATTATAAACTTAAGAAATGGTTGCAAGAAAAAAATTTTTATACTATAAACGATTTCTTGCAACCTTTTTCAGTAATGGAAATTAATAATAATATTAATTAGCTATAAGGACAACTATTAACTATGTAACTAATTACATATTTGCATGCTACTCTGTGGCGGATTGAAGCGAATGTATTATAATTGTTAAGATCTTAAATGTACTCAATCTGGCAAATAAATAATTTGAATAATTTGAATTTGAGTTTGAATTTGAATTTGAAAGTGTCCTTAGAAAGTGTCTTTGAAAAAAAAATGGTGGATTTTCACTACTTCCTACTAATAATCCTATCTTACTATCCTACCAATAATATAAACGCGTAAGTTTGTGAGGATGGATGTTTGTTTCTCCTTCACGCTACAACGAATGAACCGATTTGGGTGAAATGTGTAATAGAGATAGCTCTTACCCAGGATTGGCATATAGGCTATGTTTCCTCCTGGAAAATTAAGGAGTTCCCGCGGGAATTGAAAACCTTAATCCCCGCGGATGAAGTTACAGCCATCATCTAGTACTAAATAAAAATGTTAAGTAACTTATTTCTTCCTAATTTCAGGTGTATTTTTACCAAGAGTAATTACATCTCCCTCTTTCACTATAGGAATAGACAAGGACAGAGGTGACCTTAGGTTTGAATGCCGGTTGATTCCGAGAATACCTCGCCTACGAGTTTTGGAAGATTTTCTAGTAAAGAACAAGTAAGTTTTTATTTATTTACCCGATTGGTCAATCCAAAACTAAAGGTTATGCATATGTATTATTAGGCATTAGCAGTCTATGCATGTATCTATGTTTAGGGTTCCGTACCCAAAGTTTGCCAACGGGACCCTATTACTAAGCCTCCGCTGTCCGTCCGTCCGTCCGTCCGTCTTTCAGCGGGCTGTATCTCGTAAACCATAATAGATAGACAGTTAAAATTTTCACATATTATTGTGTATTTCTATTGCCGCTATAACAACAAATAATAAAAATTAAATTAAATTAAAAATAAAGGGGGCTCCCATAAATGGAAAAGTAGTCGAAATAAAATTTCATTTTTTTACCCCGGCATGTGGGGTGTCATTGTCTAGAGCTCATTAAGTGGAGTTCAAATATATATTTTTAAATTTTTTAGCTACAAAAATGAAGAAATGGGGGGCCACCAAAGTTGTCGATTTTAGACCAATTTTGTTAGGAGGTCTATCTCCAATACTAAACGAGTTATGAATTTGAAATTTTGGTATATTATGTACTATATAGTGTATTTAAACAACAAATACTGAAAACACCGATTTATAATGCGGTTGGTAAGTTGTGACCAAAAAAAACGAGCATTTTTTCCCCATATGCTAATTTAGTACTTTTTAAGAACTAAGATATCTAAATATGTATCTAGTTTTAAAAAATGATTTAGTCATATGTACGGAACCCTAAAAGAGCGAGGCCCGACTCGCACTTGGCCGATTTTTGTATTTACGTATGTTCCACTATAAGTAGCGCCTTTTATCTATTTATTTATATATTTATTTATTTATTTGACACACAAAACAGCTAGCAACCCAACAAAAACAGCATTACAATAATTAACAGATCGGTCACAAAACTGGCTGCTCGCCAAAGTATGTGTGTTCAATTACTTATTAGAAACACAATAAAAATATTCAAGCAAAAATTAAAATAAAAGCAATTGAATTACATACTAAGCCTAAAACAGATTGCAACAATAATATTTTTATGGGAAATTATTATTTGCTACGCGAAATAACGCATTTTTTTAGGGTTCCGTACCCAAAGCGTGCCAACGGGACCCTATCACTAAGCCTCCGCTGTCCGTCTGTCCGTCCGTCCGTCTGTCAGCGGGCTGTATCTCGTAAACCGTAATAGGTAGACAGTTGAAATTTTCACAGAGTGTGTATTTCTATTGCCGCTATAACTATATAGCTAGTGTCATTGTCTAGAACTCATTCAGTAGAGTTGAAATATATTTTTTATAATTTTTCAGCTACAAAAATGAAGAAATGGGGGGCCGTCAAAGTTTTCGGTTTTAGACCACTTTTGTTACGGGGTCTACCTCAAAAACTAAACTACTTAGGAATTTGAAATTTCTGTACATTATGTACTATATACTATATACTATATACATGATTTATGGTGCGGTTTATAAGTAATTGTGGCCAAAACCAGATGGTTAGTACCATCTAAGAACTAAAATATTTAAATATCTAATAGTTAGACTAGAAAAGTGATTTGGTCATATGTACGGAACCCTAAAAGAGCGAGGCCCGACTCACACTTGGCCGATTTTTTTCTTGTAGGGACCCTCGCGAAAGTCAAAGATATCTAGCTCCTCCTGAGCCTTGGACGCCAAATCGTTGTACATCCTGCTCATTCTTACTAGCGGATTATAAAAATATGACGTGTTGTTTCTGTATGCATGTAAGACAAAAACATTCGAACGCCTACATTGATGCATGCCTCTCTAGCCAAGTTACACTTCGTTGTATCTATTCTTTTTCTACGATCGTTGTCATTCGAAGTTTTGTCTAAGGCTAGACTAGATGGCGCTGCAGCTGATCAAAGACAGAAGTGTATTGATAATGTTTCGCGGCATTTTGTGTTATAAATGTTTTAAATGTTACAAAAACCAATACAAAATGCCGCGAAATATTATCAATACACTTCTGTCTTTGATCAGCTGCAGCGCCATCTAGTCTAGCCCTAACCAAAACTTCAAGTGACAACGATCGTAGAAAGAGAGTAGATACAACGAAGTGTAACTTGGCTAGAGGGGCCAGTGTTTATATATTTTATGTTTATATATTTTATGTTTATACTATTGAGCCGAATGAGGTGTCAGTCGATTCGTTATTAGAGTTACCCGGACAAAAATAACGAATTTTTCGTAAAAATTTTAATGAAATTTCGTGTAAAATTTAGCATTGTATGTATAATATACAATTTAAATACGAAATTGATATGACGGAAGTTGCATCCAATTTTCCATAGTCGGATTACAGTTTTTTAACTTTTTATTTTCAAGCTATTGCATAGCTTTTATCGCGGGCTTTGAACTAGGACAAACAGTTTGAGCGCGGCGACCGAATCAAGAAATTCCGTAACGAAAATAAACCCAACACCGTCGTTCAGTAAGCGTTCAACATTTTAGAGGTTCACATGTACTCTGTTTGGCGCAGTGGGCGAGCGACCGCTTTCTTTACCATACGGTATGTTACGGTGTATGATGTCGCAGGTCCGAATCTCACTCGCGAAGTAGTGACAGTGCGGTTTTCTTGTTTGTTTGTTTTTAAATTATTTTATTGCATAATTTTTATTATGCAAAAAAAATATTGCATAAATATTATAATTGCATAAGTTGATAAAAAATGCTATGCAATAGCTTTACCGCGGCAGTCCCCGAGTGCCACTTAATTTATTTTTTTACGTTTTTCTTTTTTTCAGCATATATCTCGGAGAGAATATGTGGAATGAACATAGATGTGACGACAATTACGTAACACTCATGGATACAATCATTTGAATACCTAAAGATTTTCACCAAATTGTGTAAATATCTATTTAGTACTTACAACATCGAAATATAATGCTTAGAAACGCAATGGTCGACGCGGTGATAAACCATTTTTAGTGAGCCTTTAAAGGCCTACTACGTAGTATCGTTAATAACTTCGTACTAACTACGACGAGCTCACAGAAAATTATTAAAAAATGACGTAGTGTGCTGTGAAAGGGTGTCATGTCATCACAATAATCATCAAAAAATTAGCAGTACCAGTACCAGAAAATAATAATATACCTAGTACAGTTTTTGCAATTCACGAAGGCGGGTGAGCTTTACTTGTGGTTACTTCGTGTACATGCACATTGCATAAGTGTGCGTGCCTGTCAAATTCTAGGTGGGAGCGGGCAGGCGCGAGCATTGCGCTCGCTCACACTTATACAGATACGACACACACACAACCATAAGTGTGCGTGCCTGTCAAAGCCTAGGTGGGAGCGGGCAGGCGCGAGCATTGCGCTCGCTCACACTTATACAGATACGACACACACACAACCATAAGTGTGCGTGCCTGTCAAAGCCTAGGTGGGAGCGGGCAGGCGCGAGCATTGCGCTCGCTCACACTTATACAGATACGACACACACACAACCATAAGTGTGCGTGCCTGTCAAAGCCTAGGTGGGAGCGGGCAGGCGCGAGCATTGCGCTCGCTCACACTTATACAGATACGACACATTTATGTTTAGTATATTTAGTTGTAGGAAAAAAATAGTTGTAGACATTTATATTTTATATGGATGGACATAAAATAATGAAACAATGGCAAAAAGTCGTCGTAGTAATTATTGTTGTGTGGATGGATGCCGAGCTCAAAAGATGATTATTTATCATATTTTATGTTACCCAAGGATACTGAAAGGTGAGTTTATTTCATAATTAAAATTATGTTAGAAGGTACCTACTTAAAATTATTAAGGTATTGTACGGAGTGTGTACCAATTTATACCTACAGTATCTAGTTATTTATTTACGTAGCGAAAACTTATTAACTATACAATAAATTAACCACAGTAGTACTTACACTATGTAGGTACCTATATCCTATCACAGAATTTAACTGTTTTATACTTCACTATCGAAGTTGTACCTACTTATGAGTCGCGCGCAGAGATTTGCCGATGGCTGCCCCTCCCGCCTACGCCACCCGCGACCCGCACTCGTCTAGCTGGGCGAGTGCGGGTCCTACTATATACCTATATTGCCTGTTTATAACAACTAAGTAAGTAATTTATGTTTTAACACAAAATACTGAAATAGGTATAGGCCTACCTAGAATAGGACTTCATAAGTCAAAATCTTGTAAACTAATTTATGGTTTACAAGATTTTAACTAATTTTGTTGTTTACACTACCTACCTAGTAGTTTATGACGGTGTCTAGTTAATAGATCATGTGTATCACCTCTTTGTTTATATTATGGGAAAATAAATAAATAAATAAAAGTTTTTTACTCCTTGTTGACAGCCCTAGGCAACCACGCCACGGCGTCCGTGACGTAGGAAGGCGAACAGATCCAAAGCAATATGGATCCTCGCGCCGAGCTATAAAGTCTAATTTAGCTTGCGCGCGTGATTTATCTATTTAATAAAAAATATGTAGGCTATTAAAGCGCCGGCAAGTAGTCAACATCAAAGGAGTGAAACTTCTGTACGTAGTACTATTATATATTCTGTGCTGATGCCCACAATAATTTCGTCTGTATATTTAGTTTTTAAAATCCCGCGGGAACTTCCGCTAAGAAAGGATTTTTGAAAATTCAACCCCTAAGGGGGTAAAATAGGGGCAAAAGCTAGTTCTTGGATAAAAGGTAGCCTTTGTCACATTCCAAATTCTCAACTCAACGGAGTAGTATATTATTGGGCATTCTGAGCCACTCTCACCGGCAGCGAAGGCGAGGTCGCCTTCGCTACCGGTCAGTGCCTCAGAATGCCCAATAATACACAATCGACTTGACTGACACAGTGATTCAAGACGCTCAATAATCAAGAATCGACTAACCTGTTCAGTTTACTATGGTACATCATTTATTGTATTTGAATGCAAAACGACTGCAGCCGGCTTCATGCAAACTGTTTGTCGTTGTGACTAACATCATTCAAGGTATTTGAAATGCAAAACGACAGCAGTCAGCTTCATGCGAACTGTTCGTCGTTGTGACTAACATTTGAAATGCAAAACGACTACAGCCAGCTTCACGCGAACTGTTCGTCGTTGTGACTAACATTTGAAATGCAAAACGACTACAGCCAGCTTCATGCGAACTGTTTGTCGTTGTGACTAACACAGGTTCAGCTGAGAAAGGAAACATCATATATTATAAAAAATATATATATTTAATGATAGTTATAAAGTTAACTACAGTTTTAATTTGAAATAAATGTAGGGTGGTCCTCACACAGTGCATCTATGGAGTGAACCAGAGATTGAAGCTTGCGCCATTGAGGTGTATCGTCTTCCGTTTGGAATTTTATCCGAACCAGCGCTTTCTTCCAAAGTTCTTGAGAATCCGTATTGCGTGCATCGTTGGTTTGATATACTTTCAAATCGATAAGGTAGTCTCCCACCGTGTTGATCACTCGACGTTCGTTGCCGTTCGCAACTTTATTAACGAAGTACGAGGACAGTACAGACGAAGAAGTATTTTTGGGTTCGCCATCGCCACGACTTAGATTAAACACGTTCACAGACTTCACCTTTTTTCTGAAACAAACATAAATAACCCGTATAAGAATGTTTCAAAATCATTTCAAAAATAACACAATTAATAGTGTCAGTAGTGCCTTAGTAGTCAGTAGGCTAATAAGTATAAAAACTGTAAAGTGATTGTCATGTTAATAAGTTGTTTTTACTCGTAAGTGACAGTATCGATTCAAAAATATTATTTAGTACAAAACAACTTATTATTTACTAAGTTAAAAAATATAGTGTTACTGTGATTTACATATCCAAACAGTGATACGAAAATGATATGGAATAAATTAACCAACTACTAACCGACGCTGTATATAAATATATCAGACAAAAGTACAAAAGTTGATAAAATATAATATAATTGATTGATATAAATTAAGTATGATTACCTTATACTAGCAGGCGATTTCTTAACGGAAGTAGATTTACGCTTGCTTGCAGGCGTAGAACGCTTTCCCAAGAACTCGGCACTGCGTTCAACATCTGTAGAGTTGCTGCGTTGATCACACTCTGAGTCCGACCTGTAAAATATTAAAAAATAATCAGATTAATTTAAATTAATATCACTTGAAATAATTATGCTGAAAGAAAACAAAATATTTGGGTTAATTATTGAGAATTAACTAATACCTAATATGTGTACTTGAACTCGTACTTATTTAATCGATGCTAATTATCAGTAAGTTAATAAATATTACAAGTAGATATTTGGCTACATGTGATCTGTATAATATTTGTTGAATTAAATTAAACAAAGGAAATAATAAAAAATATAAAGACTTACATTTTAAATTATGGCAACTTGAAGTATAATTAAAACAATATGGTAATTGTTTTAAACACTGAACTGCAGACTGCTCGCACTGTAGTATCGAGGAATCAGGCTCGAATTCGATGAATTGAACTCCGAAAACGCAAGCTTATAAGACAGATTAGTCATGTAAAAATATTAAATTGAATGTTAGTGTATATTTAATAAAAACAACAAAAAATGAGACCTTTCTTATTTGTACGGATTATAAGTACATGTAAAAATGAAAACTAACAATTATATTATTAATCACTATTTGCTAACGCTGCGAAAGCACTCAGGGCTGTCAATATAAGTGTTATACATCTTTTCCTTCCTACTTAAAATAATATAAATGCGAAAGTTTGTGAGGATGCATGCTATTATGCATGTATATTTGTTACTCTTTCACGCAAAAAACAACTGAAGAGATTTGGATGAAACTTTGCAGTAATATAACTTACCTATACATTAATAACACATAGGCTATAAATTGTGCGGGCACACAAAGTAGTTTCCTCAGGACGCGGGTGAAAACGCGTGGGGAAAGCTAGTACTACATAATATGTAAGAATTGAATCCATTTTTTGCAGTAAATGTGTGGAAGTGTCATCCCTAACCTAATTCGCTGCGTTAAAATAAAGATGACTATTGCTAAATAGCAGTTTTAAATACGAAGTGTAGTAATCAGAAATATTTTGTTGTAAATATGATACTTTTATTATCAAATACCAAGCAACTATTAAAATTAATCTAATTAACGTTTTTATTAGGGTTGACCGACAGGATATATTTAAAACGATACAACTTAAAACTGTGTAAATAAAAATACGAAGATAAAAATATTTGTGATCTATAATAATTAAAAGGACCTTTTATATAGTGTAATTACTTATCGAAAAAATATTAAGAATGATACCTACTTAAACAATTTAGTAAATAAATTTATAGACCACTAGCACATATAAGTAAACCTTGGAATTATTTATTTCGTATTCTTATATATTATTTGCTTCTTATTAATTAGCTATATCAATTTACCCTTTACAAAATTTCTATGTAGCGTTTAAAAATAATATCTACATGATTTTTACATTTAGATCACAGCCCTGTACGAAATTGCATTCTTACAAAATACATTTAGGTAAACTGCGACCGGATGCAACGAATATTAACATGATACTTTTGTTTTGACAATGCACACTTTAGGTATTGCATTACTTGCACGTAAAATGTGTCTTCAATTTGTTAAAACTATGTATTAACTATTCTATTTCGTTTTAAATAAAACTTGACCGCTAACTGAATAACAATTATATATTTTATAGTACCTAATTGCAAAATTGCTATCAGAATTATTGTAAGGTAATAGTAATTATGTTAAAATAATATTTTATTTAGAAATAATGCACTTTATTTTAGATGTTTTATAATTGATGTCATTACCAGAATTATTATAATAAGTGTGATTTTTAATTTCAGGCGAATACTTATTACGAACTGAGGGTCAGCTGAGGTGCCTGTTCAAGAAAAATATATTATATACTACTATACATATTGGAAATGTATAATAATAATTAATATTATTATTATTTGTATCGATTAGATACTTTGCTGGTAATTTTTAAATCTAATTACCTATTAACTTTGTTGTTTTGTCACCGATAATCTTTTTACTCATTTATTTTATTTTATTTTTTCAGAAATATTTGGTATATTCAGTCCTGTGAAAAATAATTGTATTTGAACAACTGGATAATTCTACAATCTTCTTATTGAAGTTACTCCAATGACTTATTGAAGCGGATATTATCTATGTATTAATAAGATCAAGAATATTAGTTGTAAGTATTTAATGTAATCTTTTTCCTACACTACGATTTCTATAATATCGTGATAGAACATAATTTTACCTACACATTACAACTAAATGTAAATCATAAAAAATATTTGTGCTGTGAGAAAATCGAACCTGCATCACTTAGCACAGAAGCCGATCGCTCAGTCATTGCGCTCACCGTAGTACTATTATATATTCTGTGGCGCTGCTGACTTTTAATTCAGTCTATTTTCTGATAAAGTCCATTAATAATGCCTCACTGTTCGGTTTGCAAAGTATTTGTAGATAATCGTCGATGGTCTGGTCATTTACGTAGTAATGTTCATAAAAACAATAGCGCCATTCCTTTTTGTGATAATATTGCTATTATTAATTCTTCGTTTAAACATCGCATTGCAAGTTATAAGATCATTGCAACTAATGATCAAAAAAATTATATCCCTGAAATGTTTCTCAATGATAATCGTAAACAAATTAAAAATCTAATAGATCGATCATTACAGAAACATACATCTGTGAAAATTAATTTTGAACTTTTTTCCTTTTTTCTTTTGTTTAAAAATGATCAACAAGAACTGAAATCATTTAGTACAAAAAATTATATTGTTCACTTTAATTACGATTTTGATTCAATATATAAATCATCAGTTGTGTCACTGTTAAAGAAAATTGACGAATTTCAAGAGAGAGATAGTGGTTGGACGTATCTGTGCAATTCACATTTAGAAATAAACATAAGTAAATATCAACCTCTCGGCGGATCTAAACATATAATATTACCTGAATTTATCAGGAATAAAAAAGCTTGTTTGAATATTCAAAACAATGACGAGTATTGCTTCTTATGGGCTGTTGTAGCTGCCTTGTACCCCGCAACCCACCATCCTAATAGGATTTCATCTTATCCTCACTTCAAGGATGTTTTAAATGTTGATAATTTAACATTCCCAATCACATTTTCAGACATAGCTGTTTTTGAGAAAAATAATCCGTCTCTAAATATATTTGTGTATGGATTGAAAGATGATAGGACAATCATAGGACCTTTGTATACTTCAAACAACAATAAATCTAAGAGCATACATTTACTGTTTTTACAAAATAATACTAATTCTCACTATTGTCTTATCAAAGATTTACCTCGTCTAGTTAGAAATCAGATGACTAAGCATCACGGTAAACTACATTTTTGCGAAACATGCTTATTGTTTTTTCCAACGTCCAGTGAATGTGAAACACATGCGTGCGGAGGAGTTGTCACGGTCTTACCAGAAAAAGGATCATTTTTAAAATTTACAAATTATAATCGGAAACAAAACATTCCATTTGTCATATATGCCGATTTCGAAACATTACTCGAACCAATATCCAACGATGAATTTGATACCGCTAACACGACATACTTACAACGGCACGTGCCGGCTGCGTTCGGGTATAATGTTGTGTCATCATTAAACGCTACTGTCGATAGGTATAGAAATTATCGCGGTGTAGATTGTGTTTCAAAATTTGTAAATTTTTTAATTGAAGATGCTAGAGACATTTATAGAATTATATCTAAAAACGAACCCCTGAAATTCACCGACAAAGATGCTCTTGATTTTAGTGAAACTGTTAAGTGTCACATATGTGATCATTTACTGTGGAATGATAAGGTTAGGGATCACTGTCATATAACAGGTCGATACCGAGGTGCAGCACATCGGCATTGTAATCTACAATATAGAGTACCAAAATTTGTTCCCGTATTTTTTCATAATTTATCGGGATACGATTGTCACTTATTTATAAAAAAGTTAGGTGAAATTCCGGGACAAATTAAAATAATACCCAAGACCAAGGAAAAATATATCGCATTCACAAAGTTTATACAAATTGGTGATGATTATATACAATTAAGGTTTTTAGACTCCTTCAACTTTTTAGGCACTAGTTTAGATAAACTTGCTAAAACACTACAGGTAGAAGATTATGTTAATCTTCGAACTCATTTTCCTGACAAAAAACAGTTTAATTTGTTGACGCGAAAAGGGGTATACCCTTATGATTATATGACAGATTGGAAATGTTATGAACAGAAATCGTTACCGTCAAAGTATCATTTTCATAATTCCTTAACCAACGAAGACATTAGTGAACAAGATTATAATCACGCTCAGACAGTTTGGAGCGAATTCAAAATAAATGATTTAGGAGAATATACAGACCTATACTTAAAAACGGACGTACTCTTGTTGTCAGATATATTCCAAAATTTTCGAAAAACATGTAAAAAATACTATAAACTGGATCCAGCATTTTACATAACTGCCCCTAGTTTATCATTTGATGCAATGTTGCTAAAAACAGGGATCACGTTAGAACTCGTGTCAGACTTGGCTATCGTCAGAATGATTCAAAGTGGTATACGTGGGGGATTGTGTATGTGTTCCCGACGGTACGCAAAAGCTAATCATAAGTATATGCAAGAATATAATTCATCAGAGCCTAACTGTTTCATAGTATATTTGGATTGTAATAATCTTTATGGCTTTAGCATGTGTCAGTATTTACCTTATTCTAGTTTCAGATTTCTTACTGAAAATGAAATAGCTAATTTACATATCGAAAATGTTGAGGATGATGCCGACTGTGGATACATATTAGAAGTTGATCTTCTGTATCCCGAGCATTTACATGACCATCATAATGATTTACCATTTTGTCCCGAAAAATTTATTCCCCCAGGAGGTAAAGCAAAAAAATTAATTGCAAATTTGTATAATAAGTATAAATATGTAATACATTATGTTCATTTAAAAAAGTGTTTAGAGCAAGGGTTGGAACTACGTAAAATTCACAGAGTTATTACTTTTAGACAGAGTTCGTATTTAAAACAGTATATAGAATTAAACACTCAATTAAGACAACAGGCAAAAAGTTCTTTCGAACAAGACTTTTTCAAGTTGTTGAACAACAGTGTTTTCGGTAAAACATTAGAAAACACTGAAACTAGAGTAACTGTTCATTTAGTTAATCAATGGTCAGATACGTTTAATCGAACCAAGAAATCAATATCCGCCGAGAGACTTGTAGCTAGCCCTTATTTCCATAGTGCAACTATTTTATCTGAAAATTTAGTTGCTATCCAAATGAAACCAGACGAAATAATTTTAGATAAACCTATTTATATTGGCTTTAGCGTTTTAGAACTTTCTAAGTCACACATGTATGACTTTCATTATAATATTATCAAACCTTTTTATGAAAATCGAGTGCAGCTATGTTATACAGATACCGATTCTTTTGTATATAAAATATATACTGATGATTTTTATTATGATTTAAATTTTCATTTTTTGCAATACTTTGACACCAGTAACTATGACAACCAAAATGATTTTAGAATACCAATAATTAACAAAAAAGTACCCGGTTTGTTTAAAGATGAATTAGGAGGGAGATATATCTCCGATTTTGTGGGCTTGAGATCGAAATTATATTCTATAAAAACTCCTGATAATATAATTAAAAAAGCGAAAGGTGTAAAATCAAGTGTAGTGAAGGAGTTAAACATCACAGATTATGAAAACATATTATTCAATGGTGGAATTATTCGTAGAAAGAATATAATGTTTAAATCAATAAAGCACGAAGTATTTACACGGAGTGTCAACAAAATTGTCTTATCTAATAATGACGATAAACGATCGATATCATCAGATAAAATATCAACGCGAGCCTGGGGTCACTCATTTATTTTAGGCTGAATCTATTAATACGGGTACTGTACGAACAATTTATAATTATTGTACAACTAGTCACTCCGTTTATTTTAAAGAATAATAATGAACTTTGATAAATAAGTTGAATATAATATAATTCAGTATAGAACACAGTACAGTCGAGCGCAATAACTGAGCGATCGGCTTCTGTGCTAAGTGTTGCAGGTTCGATTTTCTCACAGCACAAATATTTCTATGATGTAAGTGCAAATAGTTGTTTAATTTGTTTAAATTTAAGGTAATAATATTAAAATACAAAGTAAAATATGTAATGTATTTTAATGATCATTGTGAAAGCAATTTTGCAATTACTATAAATATAATTTTTGTATTCAGTTAGTGTTTAAGTTTTATATAAAAATAAAATGAATGCGAATTAGATTGTAAGTAAATAGTATGGTCAATGTTTATGCAATAGTATAATAAACTGTTTTTTTAAGTATCAACTTTGTTTTATTGAACTTAACAAATATAGTCTTACCGTTGTTCGGGTAGCATTTTATTCATAATACTTAAAAATAGTAGGTATTTACCACACATAACAATGGCTGAAAACATAATCCTTACTAGTATTAATATTGTAAATATGAAGGTAACTCTGTTTGTTTGTTTGTCTATTACACGTTCACGGGAAAACGACTGAAACAAGTGAGATGAAAATTTGGTGTGAACATAGACTGAAACCCGAGGAAGGACAATAGGGTCGTTTTTATCCGAGTACGGGAAGGAGTTCCTTCGATATGCAGGTGAAACCGCAGGGAACATCAAGTAATATTATAATACTCCGATATGGTATTGTTTATACAGATATGTACACGTTTTGCGTACAAGGTCACAGTTCATTGCACTATATGAAGTGTAGCAGTTTACAATTCATACTAAAGCCTTTTATTATATTGAGCTATAAGACTATTGCCTAAAGAGTGATTTTCAAACAACTAATGTAAGCTTGACTTAATGCTAAGTTAACAATTTTAACATAATATATACAGTTAATTGTCAGTTTATTTTTTATTATTTACAAAATATTACTAAAATTGACTAGGTACTGGTTTTTGGAATATTACAGGATATTATCATAGTCATGTCAACGGTGAGTACAGTACCTGTTTTAATCTAATCTACTAGTGATTTTATGTATGTGTACATCAATTTTTAAAATGCATTATGTATATCTTGTTCCAACTTCCAGGTATCTGATTCTGAGATTATGTTTAGCCAGTATGCTCAGGATCCTTACGAAGGATTATCTGAGATGTATCCCTGTGAACCTGAGCAATGCAAACAGACGAAACAGACACAGACGAAGAAGCAACGTCGCAGAGAACCTTTGAAAAAACATAAACCCACGAAATCTTTTGTTATGAGTCGACTACAACGACGAGGCACTAAGTTAATTAAAATTACTATAATTGATCTCTGCAACAATTCTCAAACAAGTGACAGTGATAGTGAAAGTGAGAACGTTGTGAGTGGTTGTGAGTGCGCAGTACATTGTTAAGGACGCTATAGATAGTGTTATGGACGAAACGGAATCGTTAGTTAAGAAAATATCGAAATCTTTAATAGACAATGATTTTTAGTTAGCTTTTTAAAGATACTCCTGTTATTATATTGTTATTTTAAGTTATTATTTTATGCTAAGTATAGTTTTTGTCCAATATTATGTTATATTAATTCATTTAATTTCTATTACTTATGTATTTACGATGTGTAACAAATAAAAATGCATTTTATTAAGGAAACTTATTTTTATTTTAAAATCAAAAACAATACACTTTACACTTCATATCCCAAGTGCTTTTTTACACATAAAACATTTTTTAGAGCGCAATGATTTAAATGTACATTACAATTAAAATTAGTTTTTTTGTCACAGTATTTCTTATGCAATTCAAACATGCTGGGACACTGGTCTTCACCAAGATCGGACACTTTACAATTTTCACAAATGTTTTTTATCCACTTCACCTTCTCCAAACCTTTGACTAATATATTTTTGTTTTCTAAATAGGGTACGATTATACGATGAAATTCTCTATAGTCAATATATCCTTCGTTCCAATGAATGCCTCTGTTCTTTTCCAACCACTTTACCTGCCTTTTTTCATCAGTTGTTAAATATTTGAATAAATAAGGTGGTTTTATTAAGAACAGTTGTGTATAATCACGTGTAGCGAACGCTAGTTCTTTTACTATAAAATTGTTGTACAGATCTTTAAATCCTTGAATATCTAATATTATAGTATTCGAATTCATGATATTTTTCTCACAATATTACTTAACGGCTTATACTCTATTATACAATCATTCAATATAAGACAGTATGCAGAAGTTTGGTCAGGTATGTCGGATTCACTCTCAATTTCTACTCTTACATCCACAACAGGACCTGACTTAATATTATCCACTTGTCTAGAACAATCGATAACAAATAGAGGCGCCAAGTCTTTAAATTGTTTCTCGTTTAATAAGGGTTCAGGACGACGTCCGTAATATGACTGTTGAAATCGTACATATTGCTCATATAATAAAGCAATTCTGTTATTTGTGAAACTAACATTAAGGTTTTCATATGGAAAGTAGTTTGAATTGAGGTGCACTTTTACATTACGAATATAGCAATGATCAAACTGAGACATGTCAGAACTTGCACTGTTTTTTCTATTTGTCTGTAGACCAACAATGATGTATCTAGGTTTCTCTATTTGCGATGAAGTTTTGATCGACCAAGTATGCTTTGTAGTTTTAGGTAAAGCTGGATATTCGTAAAGATCCCAATTTCTGTATATCATTTGAAGTGGACGGTCTTTTTCTAACACTTTTAACAAACTTATTTTCTCTTTATCTGATACTTTTACATGTGGTACGCGCCATATGATTTTATTAATTTGAACATCGTCTATAATCTCACCGGTGTTAAGTTTTACAGCATTTAGGTTAGTGTTACTTCTTAGTAATATCAGTTCGTGTCTACTATTTATCACAACTTTTTTAAAATCTTCTGCGAAACCAAGAATGTTACAGAGTGGTATAGAAGCTGAAAAACTACCTCCATTAATATTTTTTACACCTTCAATATTCCAGCCCCAGGCATTGGAAGCCTTTGATTCACTTTCATTCATTGATATTAAAGATTTTATGGTGGTCGTTATGCCCGCATTTTTTATTTTGTCAATCTCTACACCATTTAGTTCGTATCTTATATCTTGGAATAAGTAGAGGAGAGCATTATTTGTAAAATGCACACTAGTAACTTTATCCTTAGAATCCCTTTTGCTAACTATAAAAGTTCCTTCTAAATAAAGGGTACTGGCTGACGGTAGTATATACAGGTCCTGTTGATTGATAGGTATTCGGATTTCATCGTTTCTATTGAAACTTGTTACATAGGGCTTGTATGAATGAAATTCAATTCCTTCCACAGTGTTGTCGTAAGTTGGAGCGGCCAAAACATCTAAGATATTCATTTTAATAATCCAATCGCTTTAAGAAATGCTTTATTGTCTTTAGTTAATTTTATTTTCTTTTTTGTGCGAGCTCTTATTTGTTTGGATGCTTGAGCGGAACTGTTGCGTTTGATTTGATGTATATATTTATTATAGTCAATCATTTTTTCTTCTAAGATGTAGATATAGCTGCACTTCCTCACCACGTAAATTGATTAAGCGATTGTTTATATCTAAAAGTCTAATATGTATGCAACTTATGTTGTTTTGGTTAATTGGAAAGTATATAGCGTTTTTCGGGATTTCTATAATCCTGTACCCTGGTGGCACGTTGAGTGCAAACTCATGGATAATGTGACTGGGATCTCCGTTTATATATGAACCGCTTACAATATCACATTCTATCCTGATCACTGTCGTAGGTAAAATGTTGACTGGAAACTGTGACACATGCCATATATTTGCTTTTAAGTTCTGCTCACTAAACCCTAACAAACTTCTAAAGGTGCCTTCTTTACTAAAATTAATGCTTTTTGTGCAGTTAACAGCAATTTTTAATGTATTATTATTGCACTGTAGTTTAATTGATGCATCCTTAATTTCAGATTTTAAATAATCACTTATATCTTGCAATTCATATGTACCTTCCGGTATTTCAATAACTTCGTTGGAACCGTAGTAGAACTTGTTATTCGTTTTGTCAATGTTGGGAATAGAATTAAACGTTGAGAAATGTAATAAGGCACACTCATACTTTCCATATAATTGCAAAGCGGTAGGATAGTACGTAGATAAAGTGGATGAGTTTCCAGTAATCGACAAAGTGAGGGACATCTTGCAAATGATTAAAATGAAACAAAAGCATAAAATTTATACAATTTATTCCAAAAAGTCCATAGATATTCTAAACATAAGTGACCACAAATTACAGTGTTGAACTTCTGATATCTTGTATAGTTATAATTAATGTTACAATTCTTAAAATATTTAATCAGTTCCATTGGAGGTTTCAAATCCCCGAAGCTATCAAAATATTCACAGTAGTTGTATATTTTAACGTAAGCTACCCAATGTGTTCCTTCATTCTTAGAATCATCTAAATTAATGATACCACATTCAATCCGTTTCGGTGTCTTGGGCAACCTATCTCTCATGTAAACTCCTCGAAAGTATGGGATTTGGTGTGCATACTTTTGGATGTCTATATTTGTTAGAGCATGATTAGGTAGCTTAAAATTCAGTTTTTTGGAGATTTTATATACAATCCTTTACCATTTTTATGTGCTTTAATATATAAACCCTTGCCTAAATTCAGTGACTCCATAGCACGATTATGTCGTTCTGTTTCTCGCAAATTTTCTTGACCAGCTTTGTAATCATTAACTGTTTTCGCAATACCAGCCGCACCACCTGCTAATGTTCCTAAAGCCGATAAACCAGCAAAAATCGGAATCAAAGGTAGTACACCTCCTGTTTTTGGTAATGGTATCACTCGCGGTACTCGAATCTTCTGCATGCAAGGAATTATTTTCCTTGCCGCTGAATAAGCAGCTTTAATTAATGTTTTACTGTCCTTGGGATTCAGTTTCTTTATTTTTGATTTTATTTTTGATACAAAACTTTTAAATGTTTTAGCACCAGATCCAGACTTCATTTTGGCTTTCATTACTTTACTTACTATCCATGAGCTAAGTTTTTCACCTTTACCAGCATCTTTCGATTTAAGCCTTTCTTTCGCCATGTTTAGTAATTCCAAATCAGCCTTGTGACGATTGTCTAAGTCTTTATGATTTGCATATGCTATATCGTGTTGCTTGCAAGCTTCGTCTAGCTTATTTATACCTCTATCACCTCGTGCTAACCGTTTGCTTAGTTTAGTTCCTGGCCCACAATAATTGTAACCTGGTAAATGAACTTCGAATGGCAGATTATCAATTATAGTGTTAACTAGTTCACCACCTTGCATTGTCCAAAGCTTAATGAAGCAAAGATTACAATAATTAATGTTTATATACGTAATATACAAATGATTTAACCCATTATAGCAGATTTATCAATCCAACTGTTTTCTTCTTTGCTTAAACCAAGCCATTTCACAAATAGTTTTGATCCTTTTCTTTTTAAAACCTTTTCAATCAGATAAACACCGGGACAGTGAGATTTTTGTAGTTCTTGCTCATAAAAGGTTCCTTTTATGGGTTGATTTCGCTGGTCTTCTATGTAATACGTTAATGGGTAGGTATCATTAATTTTTTTTATGGTAAATAACTCGGTTGACCAATTAGGTGTATAACCTTTCTCAAAATTGTGCTTGTATTTACTGATGCGTACATAATCGCCTACTTTAAACTTAGGTTTCTTTGTATGGAGAGAGGATATTTTCTTTAATGTTCTGTTAATATTTTCTTTTATAACGTGTTCATTATATTTATTTACTTCAATCGGTTTATATTTAATAGTCTGATGCTTTGTATTATTATATGTCTTCAATATTACTTCTAACGGTTGTCCTAACCACTTGTAGTTTCCATTGTAGCTAAAAGATTTATATAACTTATTTTTAATAGTTCTTATTAGTCTTTCAACAATCGAAGCTTTTTTGGTTGAAAACGTTGAGTAATGGTTAATATTGCTCGTCTTCATAAGATTCTGAAACGTGTTGTTATAAAACTCGGTCCCCATATCCGTTTGTAAATTAACAGGTCTGCGATTACTTTCAATCAATATCCTTTCAAATGCATGAGTAACATCTTGTTTATTTTTTGATTTCAATGGTTCTGCCCAAGCATACTTTGAGAAGCAATCAATAACCACTAGCACATAATTGTAACTTTTATTATAATTTTTTAAGTTTTGCATGTCCATCAGATCGGCTTGCCACAAGTCATCGATTCCTTTTAAAATAACTGAACGCCTCAGGAAACTTCTTCGCGCGGCTTTATGTATTTCATTGACTATTTGCTGTTTTGCCATTAGGAAGATTTTTAATTAACTTGTCTACCTCTGCTTTGGTATAAAACTTGTCTTCGAAATGAATCAAAACGTCCGATGGCTTTGTTTTTAAATAAGACTTAACTGCATTTTGCCCATCCAATATAATTTGAGAACGCAATGAAGAAATCAATCTATTGAATTCTTGTACCGTGTGAGCATTCATTCGATCTACATAATCCTTGTTCACAACTTCGTCTCCTTCTACGGGAGATCTTATTCCTTTCAGTCTAGTTGATTTTAAATCGTAGTCTCCCGTTTCTGACTTGCACAGAGCGTTCTCATTAAAGTCTAGTAACTCTGTTAATCGTAATCTTTTATGAACGTGATGTCCAAATTTGTCTACGTTCATATTTAGATGTATATTAATGGAAGGTTAACAATAAAATGAATACATTTTTTAAAATCATTTATTTATTTATAATTTTATTTTCACGCAATTCTTCAATGATAGATATAATTTCATTGTTTACTCCAGTGTTACCAGCATCTCGAGAAGCTATCAGTAATTTTAATCTATTCACTAGTTCATTTGGATCATTCCAATATACAAAATCTGTATTCTTTTTCCACATTTTTGACAATAACATTCCTTTTCCCTTCGACAGAGGGTCTTGAATGGTACTTTGTAGTTTAAAAAGTGGTTTAATAACTTGTAAATATTTCTGTCCCTTATTACTTTTTATTGGTTTACTGGAATCATAGTCTCGTCGATGAGCATTTGTATCGAGTAGCATTGACTTATAGTGTTGCATATCACTGTCGGTTACCAAACTTAAATCTACATCTTTCTTTAGCAACAACTGTTTCAAACCAGGTGTATTTTGATATTTGCGTCCAGACACGATAATATATTCATCGCTGATTGTTATGTGAGCTGAACCTAGCATCAAGTTCCCGTCCTCCACTCTAACACCAAATGGGACCCCGGCGAGTGCTTCCGATGATATTGACCAAGAGGATGTATTACCCTGTTTATTTTCAACTAATGATTGAAACGAACAATCACTTTCCTTGTCAGATTCATAGTCGTTGTCGACGTTACTCAGGTTTCCTTTCTGAGAAGCCGAATCAATAAATGAAATATCTGCTTCTTCATTTCCCGTAGTATGTAAACGAGGCGGTTGCTGGCTTGCATTTGCAATTAGGTTGAGAGGTTCTGTTACAGGCTTGAACACTGACTCCAGTGTCTGTTTATTATCAATCTCAATGTCTTTCATCTTTCGTATTTTTTTCTTTACAGCTTCTGCAGCATCAACAATTTGTCTTTTTAATGATTTTTCCATTTTTAGATCTTGATGGATTAAGCGTTGTTTAATGATTAATAATATTACAAAGGTAAGATACTTAAATATTAATTATCTTAATCAAAGACTACAAATGTGTCAAATTTATTTCTGTAACATCCTTTATTTTTGGAACAATCCTTATTAATGACTACATAATTGTAAGGTTCATTCCATATTTTTGAACACATTTCACGAAATTCGAGCCATGTCATATCAGTGTTGACATGTTCTTCATAAATATGTTTCAAATTAATTTCATCTTGTTTAAAAAGTATAATCAAGTTAGCATTGTCCCTAACTAACTGTTTAGGAATTTTACTATATGTTTGGTTAAGGTAAAAACAATCAATACATTTGTGTCTTCCCATCGCAAAGTAATCACGCATATTGTTTTGGTTTTCGCAAGCAACATCATCAAATATGATCACAGAATTAGGTTTTGCCTCCTGGACACTCAGTACTTCCTCATTACCATGATATTTCTGAAATGAGACACCAGAAACTCGTTGTAAAACTTGTTCTAAGAAAATGTATTTGGGTTGATGTAGAGTTTTCGAATAAACATAAACATTTTGAAATCTTAATCCATTCTCATGTATGAGAAGACCTATTAACAAATTAGTTTTTCCACAATTGGAAGGCCCGCAAATAATGCAACGTATAGAGTTAGGTAGTAGCTCTCCATGACGAGAGCCAGTATTTTGAGGCTCAATGCAAACTGTATTCACTTGTAATGATTGTGGTTGTTTCACAAATTTCATAGTTACACATGAAACAAACAGACTAATAATGACTCAATTAATTTGTTACATTCACATTTATAAATAATATTACGTCAGCAAACACTAAATAGTCTGTTCTCGTGCTTGTTTGAGTTTTAAACTATTAACAATGCTCAGTGATAGAATACCATGGTAAACTGAACAGGTTAGTCGATTCTTGATTATTGAGCGTCTTGAATCACTGTGTCAGTCAAGTCGATTGTGTATTATTGGGCATTCTGAGGCACTGACCGGTAGCGAAGGCGACCTCGCCTTCGCTGCCGGTGAGAGTGGCTCAGAATGCCCAATAATATACTACTCAACGGAGTTGCGTAATTGAAGAACAGACAAACAAACAAACAGCATCGTACTATACTATACTATTATAAATGCGAAAGTGTGTTTTTAGTTGCTTTGTCTGTTTGTCTTTCAATCATGCCACAACAGAGCTACGGGTCGACGTGATTTTTTGCATGGGTATAGTTGAGGACCTGGAGAGTGACATAGGTAAACTAACTATAACTTTTTATCCCGGATAATCGAAGAGTTCCAGAGGGATTTTAAAAACTATATCCACGCGGACGAAGTCGCGGGCATCAGCTAGTTTATAATTTAAGTAAAGATTAATAATATTATAAGCACGTGTGACTCGCTTTTATACACTTTTAATCAACTGTTTAACAAACATAAAACACTTCTGTCAATTGAAAAATACCTTTAATTCGATCGCAATTAAGTAACATTTCGCTGAATCAGCATTATTCAAATGGAATTATTAAAAGACCGTTAAGTGAAGACTTTCTCCACAATAGAATGTGATATTAGAGTAAGAAGAACGTGCTTCAATAATGCATTCCTTAATTTTCATGTTAGTTTTGATTTTCAGTAAGTATTAATTTTCCAAATACTAATTGTGACTTTGCTTTGGCTGTGACTAATAATTCAAATTCAAAATTATTTATTTATTAGTGTATACACAATATTAATCATAAATTATTTATTTCACGTAGGCCAACCTGTGGCTCTTATGACACGTCATGACTCTACCACCGGTTCGGAAAGCGGATTCTGCTGAGACGAGCTGGCAAACAAACTCAGCAGTTGCTCTTTTCAAAATTTTAAAAATTAAAAAAAAAATTTAGTCATCAAATAAAAAAATATCAAATGATGAATGATGCCAAGAACACCCCTACTATGAGTAATAAGAAGGGGTCACAACCCTCAGCAATGAGAGATACCTAAATAACTTTGAACTCGTTTTATTTCACAGGTGCCATGAACGCAATGGCGTGTCCCATCTTATATTACCCCATCCCCTACCATGCGATGCAACCTGTGGAATATCAAAGTAAATATATGACAAAATACTTAATAACAACTAACTTCTTAATTATGGAAGCAGTGATAGCCTCGTGGTTAAGACTGTGGTCTCCTATTCGGGGGATCGCAGGTTCGATCCTGGGCACGCACCTCTGACTTTCGGAGTCAAGTGCGTTTAAGCAGTTAAATATCACTTGCTTCAACGTTGAATGAAAACATCGTGAGGAAACCTGGACACCTGAGAGTTCTTCATAATGTTCTTGAAGGTGTGTGAAGTCCGCCAATTCGCATTGGGCCAGCGTGGTGGACTATGGCCTATAACCCTTCTCTGAGAGGAGACCTGCGCTCAGTAGTGAGCCGTTGATGGGTTGATAATGATGATGTTGACTTAATTACAGCTGAAATTCTGGCAGGAAACTTTTTTTCAAATTTTTGTCAAGGGTATAATAATCCTTACGGTAGTAAATATTATCTGCATGTCTCTTTTATAATCTTCAACACTATGCTTTTTAACCTTTGACTCAAAAGCAGGGGTGTTATAAGTTTGACCGCTATCTGTGTGTTTGTCAGTCAGTGTGTCTGTGGCACCGTGGCTTTTAAACGGGTGAACCGATTTGAGTGCGATTTTTAAAGAGCATTTTTAGGGTTCCTTACCCAAAGGGTGCCAACGGGACCCTATTACTAAGCCTCCGCTGTCCGTCCGTCCGTCCGTCCGTCCGTCTGTCAGCGGGCTATATCTCGTAAACCGTAATAGATAGACAGTTGAAATTTTCACATATTGTGTATTTCTATTGCCGCTATAACAACAAATAAAAAAAATATAATTAAATTGAAAAATAAAGGGGGCTCCCATACATGGAAAAGGAGTCGACATAAAATTTTATTTTTTTACCCTGGCATGTGGGGTGTCATTGTCTAGAGCTCATTAAGTGGAGTTCAAATATATATTTTTTTATTTTTTAGCTACAAAAATGAAGAAATGGGGGGCTGTCAAAGTTTTCGGTTTTAGACCAATTTTGTTAGGGGGTCTATCTCAAAAACTAAACTAGTTAGGAATTTGAAATTTTGGTATATTATGTACTATATAGTGTATTTAAACAACAAATACTGAAAACACCGATTTATAATGCGGTTGGTAAGTTGTGACCAAAACAAACGAGCATTTTTTCCCCATATACTAATTTAGTACTTTCTAAGAACTAAGATATCTAAATATAATATGTATCTAGTTTTAAAAAAATAATTAGATCTTATGTACGGAACCCTAAAAGAGCGAGGCCAGACTCGCACTTGGCCGATTTTTTTAAAAGATTTCTCAAAGTATAAAGACGAGTCTAAAATTATTGACTTTGGAATTTTATTATAGAACGTCACGCCCATTCCCACAAAAGACTTGCGGATTTTCTGGAGGCGTAGTTGAGCAATCAGCGGAGTTTGTTGGTTTGTCTTCCACTCACGTAACGAGAGATTGTGGGATCGACGTGATTCTTTGCATGGATTTAGGTGAGGACCTGGAGAGTGACAGGCTACTTTTTATCCTGGAAAATCAAAGATTTCCCGAGGGATTTCAAAAACTAAATCTACGTGGTCAAAATTGCCCGCGAATTCAGCTAGTACTGAATAACTTGTTTTTCAGGTTATAAAAGCTAATCGTATCATATTTTTGTTTTTTTTTTCACAGTTTCAAGTCCACCTGCATTGGTCCTGCCATCGCAACAACAATGTCCAACACAACAACAGTCACCGCCACAACAATCACCGCCACAACAATCACCTCCACAACAATCACCTCCACAACAACCGCCAAAAAATGGCCAAAACTGCCTCCTCGGAACGTTGTTGAAGCTACCTTGCAGCTTAGTTAGTGGAATAGTTAACTTATAACTTGCCTATATATGCCCAAAGGAACATAGTCCAGCCTCAAACGTGGGAATCAGATCCAGCTATGGGATTGTCTAAAAATGATTACAGTTTAGTGTGCTTGGCTGGATTTATGACGTAATCACCTTTAATTGGCTGAATTTATGACGCAATCACCTCTTTTTGGCTGAATTTATGTCGTAATCACTTCTGATTGGCTGATGAATTTATGACGCAATAACCTCTTATTGACTGAATATATTATGTCGTCATCACCTCTGTTTGGCTGAATTTACCTTCAATTGAATGAACTTATGACGCAATCACCTCTTTTTGGCTGAATTAATGACGCAATCACCTCTTTTTTAGCTGAATTTATGACGCAATCACCTCTTATGAGCTGAATTTATGTCGTAATCACCTTCTATAGGCTGAATTTACAATCACCTCTGGCTGAATTTACGAAATGAATTTCTTGTTTACAAAGTTGCATGAAAGCAACGAATGGCTTTGCTTCAGCTTCCCACAAGATTGTGTAATCTATACTTATAAAAAAAACTTGTCCTGACTGACTGACTGACTGATCTATCAACGCACAGCCTATACCACTGAAGTTAGAAACTTGAAATTTTGGTAGGTTCACTTTATGACGTAGGCGAGCACTGAGAAAGGATTTTTTGAAATTCCATCCCCAAAAGGGTTAAATAGGAGATGAAAGTTTGGATGAAAGTCCGTCAAGTTAATATCCATGAAACTTGGTATTAGGGCTCACAATTAAAAATGAAGAAGTACGTGTTTCACAGTTTTTAAAAATTCCACCTCCAAACCTAATTCCAGGAACGCTAAGTTTAAAGATCAATACACATTAGAAATCATTTTTAGACATTCCCACCTGTGAATTCAGACTAGGAAAGGTTGCCAATGCCTCAAAAAAAAATTGTGTATAGTTCTTGCAATTCACGAGGGCGACTGACTTATGGTTGTGTGTGTGTCGTATCTGTATAAGTGTGAGCGAGCGCAATGCTCGCGCCTACCCGCTCCCACCTAGGCTTTGACAGGCACGCACACTTATGCAATGTGCATGTACACGAAGTAACCACGAGTAAAGCTCACTCGCCTTCGTGAATTGCAAAAACTGTTATACCTAACACAATACAAGTGAAATAACCTTTATAAGTAGACGTGTATTATAATCTTATATATATATTCATTATTTATGTAAGTTAGGTAACTGTATTATGTATATTGTATTATTTTAAGATTTCTCCGTTCTCAAGAATCTCAAGCTATTCTTCTTGTTCACATCTTTCACCACGGTCTAGACTCTAAGGAAGAGATCTCTTATAGAGATGTTTCCTTATTCATCTTTCTTTTTTCTTTTTGACCGAGCGAAGCGAGGTCTCTGAGTCTACTAGAGTGAATTTGCACTTGTCCGTCCGTCCGTCCGTCCGTCCGTCCGTCCGTCTGTCAGAGCCTTATAACTTTTGAATTACTGAACGTAATTACTTCAAATTTAGATATAATATGTAAACTGATGGCCTTCAGCCGAATATTGGATAAAAAATTATAAAAACCTTTATTTCAGGGGGGCTCTCATAGAAGTGAATGCGAAGTAAAAAAAAAATTATCGCGTTACTTAAAATTGTTACGTATCATTTTAAAGATAATTTTGAACCAAGTACAAAATTATTTCTTTTTTAATTTTTCCCTTAAAATTGACGAAATGGGGGGCTTTCAAAGTGGCGATTTTATACGCTCGCTTGTAGACGCTCTCTAGGAAAATCCGCTATGGATTTTCAAACTGATTTTATTTTTTTTAGGTCACTTATATCCTGTACTTGAACAACAAATACTAAAATTATATGAATATTATAAAGGAACGAGATTATTTAATTTTTAATGGGCATCAGTAATTCATATAGCATCAACATAGCTTCACAATAATGCTATTAGATGGCGCAGTCAGTAACTATTCCCATGGAACTACGAGTTACGACTACGACCTATCCCAAAAACAGTTTTACGTCGACCATTATTATTTAGTTACATAATATAATACAATAATTGTATTGTAATTTTTTTTGTACCATTTTATTCAATTAAAATTATTTTTTAGTTAAATTTTAGTTAAATATTGTATATTTTCTATTCGCGTCGATAGATGACGATTTGTACAGATGCCCGTAACCCGGTTTCACTCGTTAGTACCTACATAATAATTCAATGTTTTCACTAACGTTCCCTAACTTTTACGGGCTACCTATAAGTTAGGTGATGTTTTCTGTCAACTTATTTATCACGATCCTGTACGGGACACCTAAAAGGATATTGGGACGGATGTTAAGACTTAGGATTGTATTTAGGAGCTACCTACGTTAAGATACTCCTACTTAGGGGATGATTTAGGTATGTTTGGTGAAAACGGGCATAATAATAATGTCAGTTTTGGTTATCATGTATCGATTGAATGAATAATCATGGGATACCGTTACCGCGAGGTCTCAGTTCGGGGCGAACCACTAGTATTATAATAAGTATATTTTTTTCATTCTTTGGTAGAAAATAAATTAAATAAAATAACTTTCAGGATATTTTTGTATCATTCGTGTCAATATGTCCCTATGATTCGCTTTCTTTTTAAATAATTTAAATAATTTTTTTTTATTATTTAATTAGATTTACCTATTAAAGGAACATTCAAAAATAGAAAAAAGACTGTGTAAAACTGGGCCAAGTTTTACAACATCCGTAATTACGTTCGCCAATAGGACGAACGATAGAGAGTCGCGAAACTGAAGTGGAAATGGGCGGAGCACATAGTTCGAAGAGCTGATGGTCGTTGGGGTCTCAAGGCGCTGGAGTGGCGACCCCGCACCGGGTAACGCAGTGTTGGCAGACCTCCCACCAGATGGACCGACGACATCAAACGAGTCGCAGGGAGCCGCTGGATTCAGGCGGTGCAAGACTGAAGCCTGTGGAAGTTCATGCAGGAGAGCTGTGTTCAAAAGTGTAGGTCTATCGGAACGATAAATGTCGCTGAAAAATAAACTTTCTTTTGGCTTGCAATAATTGGGTATTTGACTGAAACATTGCCAAAATGTTGATATTCATTAATTAGAAAGAAAGAAAGAAAAAGCATTTATTTTAAAACATTAATTAACGAAAATTATTATAATCGAAAGTGTAACATGTAAGAATTACCTTTGTAAAAACAGAAAATAAATCGGTCAAAAACAAATAAGTTATATAAGCTGTTTTACTACGACTGTATCTGTCCCTTTTAAAAAGAAATTTTCCATGGAGAGTGCATACTGTCTTGTGACGTCACACGCGAGAAGCGCTCCCTTCTTCTAACAGGAAACTTTAAAGCTCCGTATTTCCGACACTAGCTTATGATATTAAAAAAAGAAAAATGGTATTGTGTTCTAATGTTAAAAAAACTTTATTTTAAATACATATTTATAAAAAACATCAGTCCTACCCAGTTTAGATATTGGAATTTTGGAGGGAAAATCATTTTTGTTGAACCAAAAGGAAAGCTATTACTTATCCATGAGAAGTTTTTTAATCCTCAAAGCTTTGTATAATTGATGTAAGTACCAACCGACAGTTTTCCCTCGGGAAATTCCAGGAAAATAATATTTTGATACAAACATCGGCAATAGGAAAATCAGTAAGTAGGTAATGTATCAAAACGACATCTATATCTGTTATATGGAAATAAATAAAATTGAAAAGTCGCTCTGTGATTTTGAAATACATTCTTGTTTTCAAACATAAATAAATGTTTGTTTATGCTTTTTTATGAAAAACTAGATGATGCTGGCGTAGATTAAGGTTTTTTATTCCCGCAGGAACTGTTAATTTGCCGGGATAAAATTTAGCTGATGTGTTAGTCCTGGGTATGAGCTATCTTCATTTCAAACAGCCAAATCGGTTCATTCATTGTGGCATGAAAGAGTAACTAACAAACATCCATCCATCCACATATCCTCACAAACTTTCAGTACAGCACTATTTGTTGGTAGTGTAATGGGTATTAAAAAAAATACCTTTCACACTACCAGTGGTGCAAGCTGGTGGTGTCAAGGGTACGAAACGCATTTGAAACAGTGTATAAAGATACATTTAATAAGTAGAGGCTATTTTTTATTAGTGAATTTCTTAATGACAAGGTCGCTGTTGTTGGAAGCAATCAGCTTCGGGTTTTGCTTAAGCTGTCCACAAGATAGATATAAGCTACATTTTGTAACATTTTTGTTTTGAAAAGAGCAACTGCTGAGTTGGTTGCCGGCTCTTCTCAGTAGAATCCGCTTTCCGAACTGGTGGTATATATTCCTGACTTGTCATAAGAGCCACAAGTTCGCCCACGTGATGAAATAAGTATTTTTTTTTTTAATTTTGAGCTGAAACCTTAATGATCCTTGGTAGATACTATCATACTAGTATTATAAATGCGAAAGTGTGTTTGTTTGTTGGTTTGTCCTTCAAACACGCCGAAACAGAGCTACAGATCGACGTGATTTTATGCATGAGTATAGTTGCTGACCTGCAGAGTGACATAGGCTACGTTTTATCCCGGAAAATCAAATTCGACTGAATTTTATGCATGAGTATTTTTGAGGACCTGGAGAGTGTGACATAGGCTACTTTTTATCCCGGAAAATCAAAGTTCCCTAGTAAATGGAATTTCAATCCAAAACTAAGTTCTATCAAACTTTCGCTGACCGACCGCGACATCGGAATTCGGTGAATTTCGAGCACAAGTCCGATTTATTGTAACAAAAAATTGTGTGTCGAAAGTTATTTAATTCCCAGAGATTTGAATAATTGATGTTACAACATTGCTCCCGGGGGGAAAATAATTTTGACGACCTCCCTGGCTCAGTGGTGAGCGCTGTTGTCTTATAACTGGGAGGCCTCGGGTTCGATTCCCGGCGGGGTCAATTTGGGAATTTTTAATTTTTGAATTGTCTCTGGTCTGGTCTGGTGGGACGCTTTGACCGTGGCTAGTTACCACCGTACCGTCAAAGAGGTGCCGCCAAGCGATTTAGCGTTCCGGCACGATGGCGTGTAGAAACCAATTAGGGGTATGGGTTGAATGTTCACTGCCATACCCCTTCCAAGTTAGCCTGCTACCATCTTAGACTACATCGTCATTTGCCATCAGGTGAGATCGCAGTCAAGGACTAGCTTGTCATCGAATAAAAAAAAATATTTGAGACTACTACTACTATTATTACTACTACTATTTGACATTACAGTCTTGGTTTTTAAAACGGATCCCTGAATCGAAAAAAAATTAATAACATAACTTTTGAAAAACCAATCCGACAACAGCCATGTCTATCGCAATAGAAGAGTAATAGTAGATTATTAACCAAGGGGATAAAGCAGTGTCTTCTGTCGCGGGTGACGATTTAAATCGCGAGCGTAACGAAGGACTCGAGGTTTACTCCCGAGCGTAGCGAGGGTGTTAAAAACTTAAATCACGAGCGAAGCGAGGGATTTAAGACGAGTCCTGAGTGTAGCGAGGGATTTAAGTACACCCAAGACTAAGACAGCTTTATCACCGAGGAAAATACTCTACTTTTCGTACCATTTGCGAAAAAATTAACACAATAATAATATGAGATAAGTATTTATTAAAAATAATGACAATTAAAAGTAAAAGTTAACATTCGAAACATTGGTCCAATTATTGATAGAGAGAGTTACATTTTTGTTTGGTACATTTATATTGTTGATGAGTTGATTTGAGTATTTCTCTGTTCTTGCGTCTGAGCATTTTGCACTGATGGAATCCGACAATTCACTGTCACTGTCGCTTTGATTTAACATCGTAAAGTATTTTTAGAACATTAACTTATTTATAAAAATAAATTAAAATAAACTTAACGTTTATGTATTTGAAGAAAACAAAAACGCGGCAAATTCCTAGACTAATATTTTTTTGTCGGAAAAGCAAAGGCATCAAGCTCATACGGCCTCGTCGGTTTTCGTAATTTTATTTAATAATCATAACTGCATAATAAATGCGTATTCCTTTTTCAAAAAGATGTTTATTGCTTTATATACAAACTCAATGGTGTAAACACAGATTTAGTTCGGTATAAATTTCGGTAAGTATTCCAAATTTAAATCACATTCTCCCCCTAGAGGATGAATGAAATTCAGTACAATTTTCTTTCCCTGTTTTTAACAGATTAAAAATGACTATTATTATGTTCGCTTTTTGTGGCACAGAATGTCACTTTTTTGAGCAAGTGGTACGAAAAAAAATTATCCCCATTTTACGTGTAAGGGAAGTGGCACTCAATACGTTATTGATAATAATAATAGTAACGTCACGTCAACGAACGTTAGCGAATAGAAAATATACAAAATGTAGTAATTAATAGTTTATTGAAGTTACAGCTTAAATTATAGACCAATCTGAAGCGCCACATTTGACAAACGAGTGTCTCTGGAACTCATATAGGGATACAGGAAGTGCCAAAGAGTATGAAATGGCAGTTGTCAACTAGCGCCCTCACTAATTTTAGTTCCTTGGACACTCGTAACTGTTTACAGCGCCAATATGGCGTCAGTCAAGCAGGTCCATAAATATTACAGCCTGTCCAGTGTAAATCATAGATTAATTATAGAGTTCAGTGGACACGAAGCGGTTTTCGAAAAAATTGTATATACCTATAATTTCTGAATCGAACCGCTAAGGTGTGGAAAGCACTTCCAACATCTGTGTTTCCGGCCACGTATAACCTCAGTACCTTCAAGGCAAGAGTGACTAGGCATTTTCTAGGCAAGCGCGCTCCAACCTAGTCCTCATCAGTGCTTTCCAGTACTGACTGTCGTCAAGCGTAAGCCTATCTCCAAATAAAAAAAATAAAAAAAAATGATTTATTTCATAATACCTATACATACTATTTAAAAAACAAATCGAAGCGCTTAAATTCTAATTTATGTTGTTTAATATTAATTAACATTATAACAACCGTAACCTTTACACTTTTCATGGTCATAGATTAAAAAAAATGTTTACAGAAATATGCTTTTGGAATTTTTTAAACAAACTTTTATAGATTTTTTTTACACTATCGCATAAGTGTCTACGACCTCGCACACTCAGGTGAAAAATGATTGATTTTAATACACTGTAATATAAATTAGGAATTCAATACTAATGTAAAGAGGTAATTTTTAAATTTTTTTTTAAATAATACTTATCTTTAACATTCAAATTCATAAATGACTTTAGCTTCCTTTTTGAGTGGTAAAGGCTCTAATCCTAGACATGCACCTCTAACTTACATCATCATCATCATCAGCAACCCATCACCGGCTCACTACTGAGCGCAGGTCTCCTCTCAGAAAAGGGTTATAGGCCATAGTCCACCACGCTGGCCCAATGCGAATTGTCGGACTGCTTACCTCCAGTTTTACGGAGTTATAGTGCGTAATTATGACTAGCTATAACGGTGTAGAAAAACATCGTGAGGAAACCTGCACATCTGAGGTTTCTCCATAATGTTTTCAAAGGTGTGTGAAGTCCGCCAATTCGCATTGGGCCAGCGTGGTGGACTATGGCCTATAACCCTTCTCTGAGAGGAGACCTGCGCTCAGTAGTGACTTAGTGAGACGTTGATGGGTTGAATATATATTTTTAGACTTTTATAGATTTTTGTATGTTACAGAGTCATGCTAAATGAGTAAACTAAATTCTTATAATTTGGTTCCGAAATAAAATGAAATACTGTAACGGAAGACAACAAAATGTATGGATTATTATATGTAAGTAATTCATTATATAACATCTATTAAATATATTTATGTATAAAAAGAAAAGTTGTCTGACTGACTGACTGATCTATTAACGCACAGCTCAAACCACTGGATGGATCGGGCTGAAATTTGGCATACAGATAGTAGATATGACGTAGGCATTCACTAATAAACGATTTCTGAAAATTTAACCCCTATAGGGTTAAAATAGGGGTTTGAAAATCAAACTTCACATGAGCGAAGCCGAGGGCAAAAACTAGTTCCTATATTATTATTATTGTAAACTAGTTCCTGTATTATTATTATTGTAAACTAGTTTCTATATTATAATCGTCGCCGGCATCAGCTAACTATAGCTACGGATATTTTAGACAAAGTTTTATTATCATATATCTAGTTTTGATAGAGAATAAGAGCGACCAAAGTTAATAGTAGTTTTCGTCATTTTTCTCCATCAAAATCAAGGTATATCATAATAAAACTATATCTAAAACTAGCTGATGCCCGCGACTTCGTCCGTGTGGATTTAGTTTTTAAAATCCCTCGGGAACACTTTGATTTTCCGGGATAAAAGTAGCCTATGTCACTCTCCAGGTCCTCAATTATACCCATGCAAAAAATCACGTAGATCCGTGGCTCTGTTGCGGCGTGATTGAAGGACAAACCAACAAACAAACACACTTTCGCATTTATAATATTAGTAAGTATGATTAGAATATTAAATTACATAGGAAAACCCTGTAATATTACGTCCATACGATGTATATCCATACCTTCTATGTAGTATGTAGGTAGGATCGTTTGGCAAAATCTGACGCCTTTGGAGTAGTTTGACTTTGACAAAATAGTATCCACGATGGCTATATACGATAAATTACGCATGCCAGCTTAAGATGAGCCGTTTATTCAAAGTATCCTGTAGATTCCGGGGTTCAAGTTATTTGGACCTATACTGAAGATTGTGATGTCTATAATTTCTGAACTACGAAATTGACGACCTTGAAATAATTACAGGACAATCTCTAAAGAACCTGCTTTCTAACAAAAAAAGAATGGATTAAATCGGAATACGCCTTAATGAATTACAGCGAAATACTCATTTTGACTTTCATCCCCTCTCCCAAGGGAACCGTGCTGAATTTCGGGATAAAAAGTATTCTATATTATACCTCGTAGTATTAACTTAAATCGCGCCAAGTTTCATTTAAATCCGTCCAGTAGTTTCGGCGTGATGCGCGGCCAAGATACAGACAGACAGACAGACAGACAGACAGACAGACAGACAGACAGACAGACAAAAAATTAAAAAAAAATTGTTTTGGCTTCAGTATCGATTATAGAGTGCCCTCAAACAAAAATTTTCAAAATATCTTCAATGTACAGAATTGGACCTGTTACAGTTTTATTATATTATAGATATTCGTAATTAATTGTAAAGGATAATAATAGCCCACATTTTGTCAAAAGTATCTGAGATTTAGCTTAGCTCTCTCTCAAAGCTCTAATGGCCGATTTACACGGGCTTAGTAGTTTAGTAAATATTTAGTGATTTAATACGTATAAACGACCAATTTAGTAGCAAGTCGCAAGTTACAATTTAGTAGCTTACTAAACAGGAAAAATAGAATTTGGTCTATTTTTCGGTTTAGTAGGTGGACGCGGCTTATCACCGCGTTTGGACAGGCACGATTTAGTAAACTGTTTAGTAGCCGCATAAGTTAGCAGAACGTCATGCTCGTTTCAAAGTCTTTAAAGTTTGTGCATAATAAATTTAATACTTAATATTTTTTGCATTTTTGATAATAACATAGTTTTGAAATCAGATATTGAAACGCGAAATCTGATTTAAATACGATTCTCAGAGAAAACGATACGACCGAGGCCTAGGCATCTTGGGGGCTACCAAAGAGCTTCACTAAATGGTACGTGTAAACGGCCACTAAACAATTAAGTCACTAAAGATTAAGGATGATAATACGAGTCTGCCCGCGAAATTCAAAAATTTGGTTTTTCGCAATTTGTAAACTAATACGACAAAGGAGGCTTATAGCCTTCTAATTGCGCCAGTGGAATTATCATCTTCACAGGTTTACATAAAAATCTACTTACTTGAAAGTGACCAGTTTAAGTTTTATACTGAGTTGGACGTGAGTTACTCACAAATTAGTCGATATTTTGATTAATTTTTTAAACTGGACACTTTCAAGTAAAGATTTTTATATAAACCTGTGAAGATGATTGTTGAGGCCAACGGCTTGGCCAACGAGTCAAGGCCTGGAACACGAGGTATAGGGGCCCATCAGCTATAACCTGAGTCCAGGGTCGCTGCCCAAAGCGGCCTTTCACCGCGGTCAGATTTGTTCTCAACGTAGTGGTGACTTAATGATGGTAGGGTTGCACTGACCTTCCTTGTAGCAGTCAATCCTTGTACGGCCTGAGATGGTATTGTAGTGGTGATTATGTTAGTGTATTGTGAGAGAGTGTATTGTTAGGTTAAGTGTAAGGTGAGCTTCTCAGGCCGCTAGCAGCAGCAGGCAGGCAGCCAGTTATGGCCTGCAGCTGTGGGCGTTGGGCTGGCGTAGCACTGTAGCACTGTACACTTGGTTTATCACTAGTTAGGTCCACCAGGCGCGTGGCGAGCAAAGCCGGCGGGTTCCAAAGTCGCCTTTTGCTACAAATAACAGTCTGTAATTCTGCTTATAGCTAGGTCGACACATAGACCACTCGACGGCGCAACAAAACCGTAAAATAAACCAAATCTAGACACTTAAAAAGCAAACGGTGCGCACGACTTAGATTTTCGTGAAAGTGTTAGCTGTCAAACACCAAAGCAACTTGCAAAAACCACGCCCCAAAACGGCGGCAAGTTTAAAACTAAGTATCTGTCAACTTCATTGCGAGCCAAAGAGATTGCCAGCGTCGCGACCATGGAACTAGGAATTCTGGACAGGTACATGGCGCGAACAACCCCCCCGCCTGTGGTCGTAAGGATTTACGTCCACTTACTAGTAAATAGGTAAACGTGATAAGGAGCAAACGGCTCGCTGCAAGACAGAGTCTCCGACCATTACCTCGGCAACCCTGGGAACCCCATCAGACCCGTAGATCAGCTTAAGAATGCGCCCACGGCGCCAGTATAAAGGCAACAAATTAGGTTCCTTAATCAGCACTAGGTCACCAACTTTGGGTGGATCAGATTTGTCAGCCCACTTAACCCGCTGCTGCAAAAGATGCAAATACTCTAGTGACCAACGGTGCCAAAAACTCTGAGTCATCTGTTGCAGCAGCTCAAACCGGGACAAGCGTGAGACCTTCACGTCCCTGAAGGGGTATTCGGGTAGAGCGTTAAGGGGCTGACCAATCAGAAAATGACCGGGAGTTAAGACCTCCAGGTCATTTGGGTCAGATGAGAGGGGACAGAGTGGCCGAGAATTGAGTACAGCCTCAATTTTGCAAAACACGGTGGCGAGTTCTTCAAAGGTTAAAACAGTTTCGCCTATAACGCGCCGGAGATGAGTCTTGGCCACCTTAACCACAGCTTCGAATATTCCACCCCAATGAGGGCAAGCTGGGGGGTCAAACTTCCAGGTTACCCCCATCTTGGACAATGCTGTACTTAATCTAATCTTATTGCTAGACAGGAATTCGACAATTTCTTTTAAATATCTATCAGTGCTCTTATAATTGGTGCCGCAATCAGTGCGAATCAGGTCAGGCAATCCTCGACGAGAGACAAATCTACCTAGCGTGGCTACAAAAGCTTCAGTGCTTAAGGCACTCACAAGTTCTAAATGTACCGCCTTGGTAGCGAGACATACAAAAACGCAGAGGTAGGCCTTGAGCGATTTGGCGTTGCGGAGGTTAGAGCTCTTGATGGCAAACGGGCCAGCAAAATCAGTGCCAACCCCAGCAAAGGGTCGAGTGGCTAGAACGCGGTCGGAGGGCAGATCACCCATCATCGGCTGTGAAGTATTAGCCTTCAAGCGGTAACACGGAATGCATCTGAAAGTGACGTTCCGGATGGTGCGTCTCCCTGCCAGAATCCAAAACTCGCGCTGTAAAATAGCCGAGAGTGCATTACAACCAGCGTGGGCATTTTCAAGATGGTAGTGTGTCACTAGCAATTTGACAAAGGTGCCGTCCTTAGGTAGCAAAAGGGGGTGGCGAGCACCATAGGGCAGATTGGAATTCTTGAGGCGTCCTCCAACGCGTAGCATTCCGTTATTGTCCAAAAAAGGGCTTAGGCGAGCAAGGGGGCCCTTCAAAACTAAACCTCTCTTTAGGGTGTCAATCACGGATGAAAAATGCTCCACCTGAACCACACGCACCCAGTAGTTCCGGGCGTCTTGGCGTTCAAGAGGGGAAAGCACAGGACTCAAATTATTATTTTCTGAATTCCGCCCATTATGGATGAAACGTCGAATCCAACCGGTAACACCAATTAGTTTATCAAGGGAACTGTAACGGTTCAAAAGAAAGTTCAAGTCGGGGATCTGTTTATCCTCAACCACTCCGACTCTTAAGCCCGGCAATACTTCGGGAGCGGAAAACCTATTTTGAGGCCAAGTCGTCTCGGATTGGGATAGCCAACTTGGATCCCACCAAAGATGATGGTGGACCAGTGAAGAGGCCTCACAGCCGCGGGAGGCGCAATCGGCCGGGTTCAGTTCTCCGGGTACGTGTCTCCAAATCACCGGTACTGCAGAGCTCTGAATTTGGGAGACCCGATTCGCAACAAAGACCTCTAAGTTGTGAGGCGCGGCTCGTAGCCAGCAAAGGACAATCTCACTGTCCGTCCAAGCATAAACGTCGGTCAGATCGACCGCAGATGCCAAAGAGGAGCGGACGTGGTTCAAGAGGCGTACCAGAAGGGCGGCGCCAGACAATTCTAATTTCGGGATAGTTAACCGTGACCGAATAGGGGCCACCTTGCTTTTTGCCAAGACGAGATGCGTCGCGACCTCACCGGCGACATCGACAGTCCTCAAATATACCACGGCGGTGTATCCTCGTTCGGAGGCGTCGCAAAACCCGTGGAGACTGGCATGACACCTTCCTGTTGGTAGGAAGCGTCGAGGCATGGAAATTCGGTTAACTTCAGGAAGTGAAGACACAAGGGAGTTCCACTCCTTCAATAACTTCCCAGGGAGTGGTTCGTCCCAACCGAGTTCAGCAATCCAAAGCTTCTGGAGGAAACATTTAGCCAAAAATATTACGGGAGTGATCCATCCATTGGGATCGAAGGTGCGAGCAACCGTAGACAATACGGAACGCTTAGTCCAGACCTTAGGAGGTGGGTCTAATTTGACCCGGTAGGTGAAAACGTCTTGGACGGGCTGGTACTGTATTCCAAGGACCGTCAGCAAATTGGGATTTTCGGGATTTTCAAAAATATGAGGATCCTGCTGATCCTTTCCCGGAAGATCCTTCAAGACGTGAGGGGAGTTGGACAGCCACTTGCCCAACTCATAACCTCCGGACTTCAGTATTGCAATCAATTCATCGCGAAGAGTCAGAGCTTCCTCAACGCTCGAGGCTCCCGTGCAAATATCGTCCATATAGACTGACGATTCCAAGGTGGCTGATGCGCGAGGGTAATTCAGTCGCTCCCGGTTAGCTAGTTCTAACAAGGTCCTGATAGCAATATAGGGGCTTGACTTGAGTCCATAGGTCGTGGTGTTCAATTCAAAGACACGCATTGGCTCATTAGGATTTTCGCGCCACAGAATCATTTGGTATCTCCGATCATCGCGATGTACCATCGACTGTCTAAACATCATCTTGATGTCAGCTACGAAAACAATTTGATGCCGGCGGAAATGCGTGAGGATATCGGAGATATCCTTGATCAGCTTAGGACCGGAGTGCAAGCATTGGTTCAATGTCACCCCGTTGGATGTGGCCGCGGAGCCGTCAAAAACCACTCGAATCTTCCCCCCAGGGGTCTTCAAGACGGCATGGTGGGGTAAGAAGTAGTGCTCGTGTGCGCGCCAATCAAAATTGGATGGTGACATATGCCCCAGGCCCTCGTACTCGCGCATAAATTCAACGTACTTGGAGCGGAAGGTGGAGTCGCGCCGCATGCGCCGTTCCATAGACAAGAGCCTCTTTTCCGCCAAGGCCCGCGATTGACCAAGCGGGGGGCGAGAAGCGAGAAAGGGCAAGCGAGTTACAAATCGCCCATCAACACGGCGGCCTGTGTTGTTTTGATAAAACAACTCAAGGTCAAGAGGGTCAACTCGTGCGGCATGCGGCGGCTCCTCAACTTCCCAAAAGCGCTGGACCACGTCCGACAGCGTCAAGCCGGCTGCTTGCAATTGGTCCAGCACCGGTAGGTCCGAAGACCATAGCACGGGTCCAAAAAAGCTAGAACCGAATATAGTGGACATGGCACATAGGCCGTCCTTCTGCAAAACCCTAATTTCCCCTGACAAGACCAGGCCCAACACGTCGGAACCCAACAAAAGGTCCGTAGGACCGGGTTCAGTCCAGTGGGGGTCAGCTGGGTTTAGGCCTGATGCACAGGACACCGCAGCGTCAGTTATTCGGACCTGCGGTAGGGGACCTAAGATATTGTCAAGGACTGACACCTTGACCAAGACCCTAAGATTGCCCGTAACGGGGCCAAACATTAATTCCGCTTCCCCGTTAGGAGTCGAGGGCTCTATACCCCCGATACCTATCACCCGTCCTGTTCGAGGACTCCAAGGGAGCCCTAGCTCACCCACCAAACGAGAAGAAGCAATACAGCTCTGTGAACCCGAATCCAAAAGGGCGCGAACGATTAAAAATTCACCCTTCGGGTTGAATACCTTCACTGAGACAGTCGGCAAAAGAATGGTCTGACAGACAGACTGCCGGAGATTCAAGGTCTCAGGAGAAGTTGCTGTGGTGGGGGCTAGGGCGGCAACTACCTATTGGTGGTCGTCCTCATCAAACCGGTCCTCTAACCGGGGAGTCTCATATTGAGACTCAGGGGGGACCTCCAAAGGTGAGTGGGACGGACCTCCATTTGGGTAAACCCATGCGTCATCTCGTGGCGGCAGCACGGGCCTAGTCATACGGGCTGAGGTCGGTAGGCCGTAGTAAGGCTGTCGACCCGCTCGAGGTGGGCGGCGTTCGAGGCGTGGCCACTCATGAAGCGGAGGTGAATAGCGGGCAGACTGAACCGTAAACGGAGCCGCCACAAATCTCCCATCAGAACGTCGAGGGGGGTTGGCGCCCCCCTCACGGGGGGGTGAAGCCCCCATAGGCGGGGTCGAAATCCGGACGCGTCGGGATTCATGGCCCTGATGAGGAGACCGACGCAAGTAATCCGGGGAGCGACCGGTAAGAGCGCCCCCGCCCGTGCGGGGCGCGCCCTCACTCTCCACCCGGCGGCCAACACCATTCTTGTTGGCGCACAAAATCTCCAGGTGGTTACCCCTACAAATTGGGCATGGCCGTTGCTGTTGGCAGTCCCGTTGCATGTGAGCTCCCAGACAGCTATAGCACCAGTGGCGGTCTCTTGCAATGCCCCTCCGATCCTGGATCCGCTTAGAGAGAAACTGGGGGCAAGAAAGCACCCGGTGGCCTGGACGCCTACAATAGTTACAGGGGGCGGGTTCAGTGGCAGCAAGTCCAGTGTAAACGGGCATTGGTCTCCGGTCGGAGGCCCTTTTACCAGGGACGCCAGTGTGACCCTTTTCCTTCCTCAGCTGGGCAGGCCGCTCTGGGGTCCTTGAAGAACCAGCAATACCAGAGTTATCAGCCTGCCGGCACTCTTCCTCAAGGAACTTTAAAAGGTCCGAAAAGGGGGGCAGGTAGCTGGCCCCGTCCCCACCATACCTTTGCTCAAAACGCAGTTTCAACTCGGGAGGTAGGCGGGACAACACAATGTGTAATAAAAGGAAGGACCACTGGTCCACGGGAAGCTCTAAACGCTTAAGAGCGTTGCAGGCTACAATCAGTGGATTTAAGAGTGATTCTCTTAAATGGGACACCCCATAGACACGTGGCAGCGCTAGAATTTGTGCCACGTGTGTGTCTGCTAACCGGCGCACGTTGGCATACCGCCGAGTCAGTAGTTCCCGCGCGGTGGTATAACTCTCCTCGGAGAGGTCTAGGTGGCTAACTAAACCCAGAGCCTCTCCCTGCAGGGAAGAGAGTAGATAGGCCAGTTTCTGGCAGGGAGACAGGTCCCTTCTCGCGTCCACCAGGCTATCAAAGAGGCTGAGAAAGCCTAGCCACTCGCTCAGGTTGCCAGAAAAGTGGGGCAAGTTTATTGTTGGCAACTTGCCCTGTAACGCAGGCTGCGTGGTGGGTCTGGTGGGAGACTCAAGAATAGAGCTCATTCTCGCCTCCTTCTTGAGCCTCGCGGCCTCCTCCACCAGACCGTCCGTCAGCTCAAAAAACTGTTCGTAGTCCCGCACTGAGGACTCCAGCGATTCCGGAGGTAGCTCCAATGCCATGAGGTCTCGGAAGGCCTCTTCGACGACCGCCTGCCTGGTCCGCACCTGCTCGCACCGCTGGAGCAGTGCGGATGCCCGGTCCACCCGGCCTACCAAGGCGTTGGCTGTAGCAGCCCAACGCAGCTCTGATTGAATTTGCACGCTCAATTTTTTGTGGGCTGCCATCTTAGGTAGGTACAAAACGACTAAAATAAAGGTAGTTACAACAAATAGATAACAAAATCAAAACAAAGTTATTTGTTACAAGTTATGTTTCAACTTCAACCAAACAAATTAATAATCAAACAAGAATTACCCACTTTAAACACAAACAAATTACTACTTAAATACTATTTATTAATTAGAATTATTTACTTTAAAACAAGAATTGTTTATTTTAAATACATCAAACAAACTACTCTGTTACCTAACCACGAGGAGTTCTAGTAAACAAACAAAGTATTTGTTGGTTAAAAGTTCCAAAAGATACAAATTAAGCTATCAATAATTTATGTTAAGTCAATCAATAACAGAAATTAAGATAAAAGAAAAATTAAGTTTTTAATTACCCGTTACAAATAACAGTTGTTACAAATAACAGTCTGTAATTCTGCTTATAGCTAGGTCGACACATAGACCGCTCGACGGCGCAACAAAACCGTAAAATAAACCAAATCTAGACACTTAAAAAGCAAACGGTGCGCACGACTTAGATTTTCGTGAAAGTGTTAGCTGTCAAACACCAAAGCAACTTGCAAAAACCACGCCCCAAAACGGCGGCAAGTTTAAAACTAAGTATCTGTCAACTTCATTGCGAGCCAAAGAGATTGCCAGCGTCGCGACCATGGAACTAGGAATTGTTGACAGGCACATGGCGCGAACAATGATACTGCCATTGTAGCAATTAGAATGACATTTAAAGCCTACTTTGTCGTATTAGCTTACAAATTGCGAAAAACCAAATTAAATTTGAATTTCGCGGGCAGAACTGTGTCTTCCACCTTAAGTAAAGATTTACTAAACTACTAAACCCGTGTAAATCAGCCTTGCTAACTCAATATAGGTTCTAGATATATCTATCTAGAAGTAGGTGCCTAGGTAGCGAATTACAATTGCAAAGCGTGTCTCTTTGATCGTCACCATTTTGTTTGTCTTACGCTCATACTGACGCCTCGTTATGAGAGAATCTTTTGAACAGGTCCCAAAATGGAGGCTCTATTTCGACTGTAGTTACATATTTATTTATCTGCGCTTTTAAAAGCTTTTTTCTCTTACTCCGTGTGGAATTAGGATTTTGCCACGAAGTAAGACCTCGCATCACTCGCATCCCTTGATAATCATCATCATCATCATCATCCACCCATCAACGGCTCACTACTGAGCGCAGGTCTCCTCTCAGAGAAGGGTTATAGGCCATAGTCCACCACGCTGGCCCAATGCGAATTGGCGGACTTCACACACCTTCGAGAACATTATGAAGAACTCTCAGGTGTGCAGGTTTCCTCACGATGTTTTCCTTCACCGTTGAAGCAAGTGATATTTAATTGCTTAAACGCACTTGACTCCGAAAAGTCAGTGGTGCGTGCTCGGGATCGAACCTTGGACCCCCCGAATAGGAGACCACAGTCCTAACCACTAGGCTATCACTGCTTCACTTCAGATTCATTATTGAAGTCAGTAAAATACATGGCGAGAAAACGACAAAATCAGTGAATCTCTACAATTGAGACTGAAGCAATTGATTGATGCGGGTCGCAATCGACTGATTGTTAGTTGGTCCAGAAGCAATCCTTACTAATATTATAAATGCGAAAGTGTGTTTGTTTGTTGGTTTGTCCTTCAATCACGCCGCAACAGGGCTACGGATCGACGTGATTTTTTGCATGGGTATACTTGAGGACCTGGAGAGTGACATAGGCTATACTTTTTATCTCGGAAAATCAAAGAGCTTCCGAGGGATTTCAAAAACTAAATCCACGCGGACGAAGTCGCGGGCATCAGCTAGTGCTAATATCATTTCATTTTTTCAATGTTAGTGCTATCACATCACCAGTGGCGTAGCTAGCTTACCAAAGTGGGGCAAAAAATAAACAAGGGCCCCAACTAAACTATTTAAAATCTTTTGTTCCGTATTCGATGTTTTCCGAATTCGACGTACTCCGGATTTGTCGTAATCCAGATTCGTCGTAATACAGTCGACTCCGTAATAAATTAAAAACCAAATACAAATTAAAACTTATTTTAATGAACAATAAAATAAAATTAGCTAGAAAAGGTTAGAATTATTTTGCTATAATCCGCCAACAGAAAAATTCTGTATAACTTTTACACTACTCTCGACGCACGTTTCGCCCCGACACCGGAGCATCCTCAGGAGATGTCGACTTTACAATGATGTATTGTCTAGACATTGTAAAGTCGACATCTCCTGAGGATGCTCCGGTGTCGGGGCGAAACGTGCGTCGAGAGTAGTGTAAAAGTTATACAGAATTTTTCTGTTGGTGGATTATAGCAAAATAATTCTAACCTTTTCTTGATAATCATGGACTTCCGCAAAGTAACGCCTGCTTCTATCCAATAAAATAAAATATCTACCTGTTACCGTTCAAAAACAAGTGTAAATTAAAAAAAATATTTTTAAATGCAAGCTTTTAGTAGCTACATCATCAGACTCTGGATATCATCTAGGATCAGAGTACTTGTTATGACGAATCAAACGAGCCCGAACTCGATGGGGTTACGTCGTTTTATTACAGAGTTCCGATAGCCATCTTCCGTCTCCATCATCAGATCAGCTCCATGTCACAATAATATTGCATTGTCATCCGATTTACACATACATGCAAAATTTCAGCTCGATCAGAAACCGGGAAGTGGGTCTAATTCATCTTGCAAGATTTGACCCAAACAAACATTGCAAGTTAAATAAAAGCTTGTAAATAGAGTCCTGTGACAGACACACAGACAGCCGACGCACGTTATAGGGTCCCGTTGAGCACCCTTTGGGTTCGAAATCCTAATTAAGTAGAGATTTTTAAACCAATAACTACTTTCTTGACCGAATATACGTTTTACGACGAATCGATGCGGTGCGACTGAAACCGGCCTATAAGAATACAGGGGAGTTCCCCGCAAGTTTCAAAAGAAGATGTTCGAGACTTGTTAGGAATTCCTCTGTATTTTTTTTCAAATAAGTTGCCATTATTAAAGTCGCGTTCCTGAAATCCGAGGGGCCTGCGAAAGTTTGTATGTGTTTGTGTGCGTGCGTGCGTGTGTGTTTGTGTGCGTGCGTGCGTGCGTGCGTGTGTGTTTGTGTGCGTGAGTGCGTGCGTGCGTGCTTGCGTGTGTGTGTGTGTGTGTGTGTGTTTGTGACACGCAAAAACCACTGGACGGATTTGGCTGAAACTTGGAATGTAGATAGATTATACCCCGGATTAACACATAGGCTACATTGTGTCCCGGAAAATTAAAGAGTTCCCGCAGGAATCAAAAAACCCTAATTCACGCGGACGACGTCGCAGGCATCTAGTGTGTTGTAAAGTTTTTGTTAAGAAATTGGCGCAAATAATAAAAGAAAAGAAGAAAGTTTAACACGCGTCTCAACCCATTCTACTCCTGTTAGTTCCAGTGGACGGGCACCTTTAGTTCAGTTATTCACTAACTGAGTTACCCACTTTTCGAGTGAGGTATATCATATCGAAATGTTACCCGAGTTCCACATGAATAAATCCAATTAAAGTCAAATTGTTTCAATTTGTAAATTGTAAACGAAAACCGGGTATGTCGATATGTACAATAATTGGATTTCGTACTCTATGCAAGTTTGTTGCTAGATTTTTAACGTACTATTACAAATTTAATATACTAAATTGTTGCTACACGTTTGTTTATAAAAATGATTTAATCATAATATTAATACGTGAAGCAAAAACTTTGTACCCCTTTTTACGAAAATTGTGTGGACGGAGGAGTACGAAAGGAGATTGGCGAGCTCCATAGAGTTTCTGACCCAGACTTGAGGCCCACGTTCACAAATCAAACTTCTGATACTTGTTCTAGTAAACCAGACTAACAAAAAAGTTAATCAAAGACTATCAAAATATAAAATATAAGAAAAAAGATATTCAATATTGAATTGTTAAAAATGAGGTGAGGTTTCCATTGAATTATTTTTAAGGCAAATTACCATAATAACATTTAATAGCTTTGAAAAATTTAATAGACCGTACTGAAGATCATTGTCTGAATGTACCAAAGAGAACATGCTTTCTTTTAAAGATTAAAACAGCTAACCTACTTTCTATGTAATTCATAGTGCCGCCATCTATATGTCTATAACCACAAAGAAAAGAAAGAATTACGAAATAAACTGACCACGAATGAAATTAATTGATTGAGTTGACAATTGACATTGACATAATTATTTTGACAAGTTAGTTTTTATTCTTTACTCCGTAAAATGATATGTTTTGCCATTAGAACGGTTATTTATAATGTGTAATTGTGAATAATTATATTTTTGATCCCCAACTTCTAAAAATATGGGGTGTACACAGAAAAATACTTTGAAAAATATTAATTAAAATTAAATAATTCCTGAATCTGAACGGTTTTTAAAAGTACTGGGTCAAAATTCACCATCCTCCTTTCCCACACTTATAGTTTGCTAGCGTTTGCCCGCGGCTTCGCTCGCGTTAGTTATTTTATCCCCATAGGGGTTGAATTTTCAATATTCTTTCTTAGCGGATGTCAACATCATAATAGCTATCCGTATGCAAAATTTCAGCCCAATCCGTCCAGTGGTTTGAGCTGTGGGTTGATAGATCAGTCAGTCAGTCAGTCAGTCGGTCAGTCACCTTTTCCTTTTATATGTTAACTAGCTGATGCCCGCGACTTCGTCCAAGTGGATTTAGTTTTTAAAATCCCTCGAAAACTCTTTGATTTTCCGGGACATAAAGTTACCTATGTCACTCTCCAGGTCCTCAACTATACCCATGCAAAAAATCACTTTGATCCGTAGCCCTGTTGCGGTGTGATTGAAGGACAAACCAACAAACCAACAAACAAACATACTTTCGCATTTATAATATTGGTAAGGATTTTTAAACTTTTCACGAAGTTTTCATTATACCTCGAATAGAACTCGTCGTTTTATCGTTTCATAACGATTCAATCGTGTCGAATCGTTAGTCAGATCGTGGGTCATTCTTCTTCTTCGTTTGTTTAGTGGCTCCGCGCGTCGAGTGTTTGAGCCATAGTCAAGTTTTTCTGATCCTTTCCAAAATTCCGTTTCTTCAAATCCCGATTCCACCATTACAAAATAAGTTTCTCCGTTTCAAACAAAAATCCATTTCATTAGTTTAATAGTTTCTACAAAATGTGGTTTATTTTATCCATTTTAGGCATGTCGATCTTCTAAAACTGTTCATATTGAAATCATGTATAAAATCCATAGCAAAAATATTTTGTTTACAAAAAATTAAGCTTCATTATTCCACCATTTTATCGAGTCCAAGCAATCTCGTGGGTCATTACTGGCATACGGGCCACAGATCGAAGACTTGTCTTTGGGCCCAGTGGTAAAGCCTTTGAGTACAGACGACAAAAAAACTCGGCGTAGTTTGTCAAATGTAAGGAAAAGGTGCCGGCTGTAATTTATGCGGGATCGTGAAAGGTTCGCTTTAAATTCATTGCCGTTTTATTTTCTTCCGGCTCCTTTTACAGTCTCGTCTTCATGCTAACTATGTTTGACATACATACTCTGTTTTATTATCCAAACTATTTTTTTTTAATTAAAATGTTACAGAAAAACTTATGGCTAAACTAATTTAATTACTATACAAATCATGCCCGCGTGGAATGGTGCCAAGAATACTGGCTGCATTTCCGTGCTGGACAGCCAGGCTGATCATTTGCGCAAAAAACGAGCCAGCCCTTCTGTCACCAGATGAGATGATGAAATGTCTCGTAAATTTTATTTTGCACTTTGACTCCATGGCCCTAGGGTCACCACAGCAAACGAAACAAATATTAACTCTCGATCAGAGGCATACTTGCGCCGCTTACAGGATTCAGCCATTTCAGCTGCGGCTCCCGGTCTTGATGCTGTCTCCCTGATATGACACGGTGCCAATGTGTCGACGCACGTTGCGTCCCACATTAGAGCCCGTCCCCGTTCCCAGGGAACCAGCGTCAATCCATCAGGTCTCCTTTTTAAAATCCAAACTATTGAATTGGTATAGTATATGAGCAACTAGATACGTTCATTTTAAGCCATCGCCGACTCACTAGGCACAGATTTCCTATCGTATGAGAACAGTTTAGGCCATAATATAAACACTATCCATCCAGTCCATCACTAAAAAATCAAAAAGTTCTCAGAGGGAATTTAAAAACTAAATCCACGCGAACGAAGTCGTGGGCATCAGCTAGTTGACTTATATATTTTATGGAATAAGTGTAACTAACTATGGACATGCAATTAATAAAGAAAAAAAAACTTGAGAGGTGTCAAGGGACACCCGAATGGAACGTAGTTCCTTTCGATTACATTGTGTTCGGTATTTTCGCGGTACAATATTGAGTCTCCGTAGCCTAGTGGCTTCGGCAGTCGCCTAACAGCCAAAGGTCGATGGTTCGAATCCCAGCTCGACAGACCGAATTTTCCATTTTCAATTTTATTTTAAACAATTTCTACATGTGGAACCTTTCTTTAACTTATAAGTTATAAAAAATTAGGGAAAAATTCCACATGTAGAAATTATTTAAAATGAAATTGAAAATAGAAAATTCAGTCGGTCGAGCTGGGATTCGAACCATCGACTTTTAACTGTTAGGCGACTGCCGAGGCCACTAGGCAACGGAGACTCAATATTGTTCCGCGAAAATACCGAACACAATGTTACATTCATATTCAACAAAAAAGTGTCGGTTTCAAAAAATTGTCGAGTGTTGGTTCCTTAATTTTTTCCGTCTAGCCCCCTTCCGCACCGCGCGATAAGGAACTTACGTTCCAAAAATCTATTCTGTTCTATTGTAATATTATGATGAAGATGATCAACACCTCCCCCAAACCAAACAAAGTGTGTTTATTGGGTTTTTTCGTTGGTTTGTCCTTCAAACACGTCGCAACAGAGCTACGGATCGACGTGATTTTTTGACGTTGAGGACCTGGCGAGTCATTAACAACCTATAAACGGCTCACTACTGAGTGCAGGTCTCCTTTCAGAGAAGGGTTATAGGCCATAGTCCACCAGAGAAGAACACTATGGAGAACTCTCAGGTGTGCAGGTTTCCTCACGATGTTTTCCTTCACCGTTGAAGCAAGTGATATTTATTTGCTTAAACGCACTTGACTCCGAAAAGTCAGAGGTGCGTACCCGGGATCGAACCTGCGACCCCCCGAATATTAGACCACAGTCCCAACCACTAGGCTATCACTGCTACTACCTGGCGAGTAACGTAGGCTAATTTTAATCCCGTAAAATCAAAGAGTTCCCGTGGGACACTAGAAATTGAATCCACGCGGACGAAGTCACGGGCATCAGCTAGTATTTGTAATAAATATTGTACTGCTGTTTTCAAAATAATAATAATGTGCTAAAATACGATAAAATCTCAAGTAATATAAGTATGTACCTAACAATATTAATACCGCAGCTCATTTAAAAGCAGTTAATGAATTTACTCAATCCGATAATTTATATAATCGGAGTCGCTCACTCATTATTTTTTCGCTCGTTTTATAATATTCCTAAATGAGTTGTCAATCAATTCGTAATTATAGTTGTCATAGGCTACATTTTAAATTAACAAAAAATTAAGTGGCACTCGGGGAATGCCGCGGTAAAGCTATTGCATAGCATTTTTTATCAACTTATGCAATTATAATATTTATGCAATTTTTTTTGCATAATAAAAATTATGCAAAAAAAAAAATTAAAAAACAATCAAACAAGAAAAGCGCACTGTCACTACTTCGCGAGTGAGATTCGACCCTGCGACATCATACACCATACGGTAAAGAAAGCGGCCGCTCACCCACTGCGCCGAACAGAGCTACTTGTGAACCTCTAAAATGTTGAACGCTTACTGAACGACGGTGTTAGGTTTATTTGCGTTACGGAATTTCTTGATTCGGTCGCCGCGGTCAACTGCTTGTCCTAGTTCAAAGCTCGCGATAAAAGCTATGCAATAGCTTGAAAAATATGCTTAGGTTTTTTGACAGTAGGAGATCTGTAAACCGAACCCGATTCCGGATATTTACGGACGCCTAAGACAAAGAAGTGGATATTTCTATTCATAAACAAAACCTTAAAGCCGTCTGCAGTTGACTGGCAAGCAGTTAGCTTATGTTTATGGCGGTTTAAACGGTTTTTAAACGCCTTCGAGAAACTCCCTGTACACTTTTCGACGCCATTTTCTATTGAGCAAGAAGTTATTTAGGGTTTTTATACTAAAATACTTTAAATATTGTAGTAATCATTATCATAAGTTATCAACGGCTCACTGCTGAGCGCAGGTCTCCTCTCAGAGAATGATTATAGCCCATAGTTCACTACGCTGCTCTTTAATCCTTCACTGAGAGGAGAGATGTCCTCAATATTGAACCGTTACGGGTTGCTGATAATGATGTTAACATAGGTTGTACATTAGTTAGCTGCCATGACATGGGTAACGTAAGTATGTCACGCACTCTTTAAACATTTCTGTGGTGGTGTTGTGTGATGCGGGTTGTTACGTTCCCTCAATTATGGTTGAGCGAAGCAACGCCTGGGTCATGCGTCGTGCTCGTGAACGGGTTCACCGCGACCGGCGGGAATGGGGCTACTTTATGTCTGCCCATCTTAAGATAGAAGTTAGTCGGTATGGATTTCTGGAACTTCCCTCATTGTGGAAACACTGCATATATAGCATAGTATTTATTGAATTGTAAACTTGTTTTGAAAAGAGCAACCGCCGAGTTTTTTGCTGGTTCTTCTCGGCAGGAAAGGCATTCCGGACCAGTGGTAGAGCCAGACGATTCAAAAGCACTTGAAAAAAGTTTATTTGAATAAAAGATATTTCTACTCTATTCTATTTTACATAATTTTCTTTTTTTCCAGGTATATTTGGGTGTGTAACCAGTGACATCAAAGCAGTATTATGTAACCAACATGACAAGCATGTGCACTTAAGAGAAACCGGTGATGTGCATGGTGAACCTTATAGCGATGTACATAATGGACAAAGTATAATTGACAATTCTGATCATAAAGATGTACATGATAGAGAAGTCACTGCTGATACAAAAGTTAACTGCGATGGAAATGACGATGTAGCTCAAATAGCTCAAATAGCTTACACTGATGCTACTAAGCCATTTATTCATAAAGATGGATACAGTAAAGAACATACACACAATAGTATTGCAGATGTAAAATCTAATTTGGATGGTACAAATAACACCACAATATATTTAGCCGGATACGATGATCAAATATATAAACTAATAAGTGATATTCAAAAACATGGTATAGGGAGTGAAATACTTATATATTTTTACTTATACACAAATAATAGCTATCGTAACATATGCTACCTTTATACAGACAAAAACACATTACGGGATTGTATTGCAAAATACACACACTATTTCTGTGTAGGACATAATAAAAATGATTGTATATGTTTTAAAAGTCTAGGTCATGTTCAATCTACAGAAAAGCCGACTGTACAGCAAGGTCAAAAACCTCAAATTAAACCAGAATTAAATAAAATTGATTATAACATAGGCAGCATTCCAGGTAAATATATTAACACTGAACCAGCAACAGTCAAACTTGCTGATATAGGTAATGCAATGAGTGATTCAAAGGCGTATAACCCCGAGAAAGAATCTTTGGGGGCATATGAGTTTATATTACCTAAAGAAAAGGATATCAAATTCAAAGATATTTACATAGATGTACTTAAGTCTGAAAAACCGAAAGCGTTAGCCGAAAATCAAATTATACAAGGTATTGACAGCATAAAAAATGCAAAGTCTACTGAGTCTATTGAAAATAAAAATATTATTTCTAATAAAGATAATGTTGCGTCACTTAAACCTATATTTAATAAGCCAGGTGCATACGACTTTAAAAAGATACCTAATGGAGCAATAGAAACCGATTCAATTATGAAAAATCCTGATGATACCAAAATTTTAACAGACTCCCTAAATAAAGGTAAAAATTTTATGAATCGCATTTATGCTAACGGAATCACAGATGAAGAAACTAATCAAGGAAATACTCTTGTTGATATACCACACGTTAATTTACCTGGCGTTGAAACCGTATTACAATTTAAACCAAATATCAATAAAGAACCGGAAGATATTACATTATTAAATAAGTCGAATATGCAGGTAGACGGAAGTAAACCGGAAGTTCAAATCATACCTAATATGGAAATATTTAAATCTGAAAATACGGTTTCGAGGAAACCAACAACTGGTGCAAGCGATATTGTAAACGAAATTGTTAGTGAAACCAGTTCACCAAAAATTGTTGGTGATAAATATTTTATCAATTCTCAGAATAGTCCGAAACATAGTAATGCTCTAAATGCAATAATTGCAGACCACGCAGTGAGTAGTGTCGATAATGATAATGAAGGAACTGTCAGTCTAACTCCTGCGATAATCCCGCGAGTAGAAATAAACCCCAATTTAGAATATTCCAATGCTATAAACGATGCTGAAAGTAAAAAACTAGATGATGAAAACATTATATTAAACCCTAATCCAAGCAATGAAATGCAAATTAATGAAATGACACCTCAAATAAATAAAATAGAAATGGCAGCAAATAAATTAGATTTAAACACAAATGAGGCAGAAGAGCGTAATGACAAAAATAACATTATGGCTATCGACGATAAACCACACATTCACAACACAGACAATACACCTACTGTCAAAATACAAGAAAGTATTCCAAACAGCGACATAAACTTTAAAGTGGAACCTCAAAATTATGTACACGATTATAACAATCACTATCCTATAAATACACAACCATGTACTAATATGAATGACCAATTAATTAATCATAAGCAACACCCTCATTTTCATCCGTGGAATCATTTGCAATATGGTGACTTCTACAAACTAAATCAACCTATTTTGCAAATTTCAGATCAAGCGAACAAAGTTGGTTTGTTTGGACAGAGTCCTTTTAATAATATGTTACACTCAATTCCAGGAAGCATTCATATGCATTATGATTTTCAAGGAAATGAAAAACATGACACCAGTCCAGGGAAACTAAGTTTTATCCAAAATGCAAATCTCTACTCAATAGATCCCGTTAAGGGTACGCCAGCTCTGAATTTATTAAAACCTCTGCCATCAAATTACAAAAATACTTTTAGTTATCCAGAAGCAGTAGCCAATATGAAACCAGAAGCATACATAACAAATAAGAAACTGCACAAAGATAATCCTTTTATTAATTATAACAATAACCTACCATTAACATTAACAGCTTCAGACGATGTTCCTCTAAATAATCTTAGACTAAATAGTTTGCCAACAATTAATCGACCATCTCTTACAAACTATAACTCACAAATAGCTAATGATTCTGTCGGAACGTCGGTCATCACATTGCCATTAAAATCAGAGTCTACATTACCTCAGACAGCCTTCTCACAACCATTCCGAATATCTAACAGTCAAGAGACCAATAAATACTTTACTGTTGCTCCAAAAATTCAACCCATGGCTCAAGATGTAACTGCAACAGTTTTACCAATTAGTGCTAATTTCAATCCAATAAGACCAAATCCAGTTTTCCTACATAATGTATCACCTACACTTAACTCGTATTATTACAAAACCTCATTACCTAAAGCTATTCTTTCAACTGCAACGGACTCTACGTATTATCCTTCCACACCAGTAAATACTTATAATACTTTTGTACCAGTTGCTCCAATTAAAAACCAAATAGAAGCTCTTTATGCTAACTTATCACCGAGCTTATATTCATCAATAAATATTCCTTATCAATCTTCATCAAAGCCTAGTGAAGAAAGACAGTATGTATCAGATGATGATTACGTTCCAAAATCAAAATTTATATCGTATCTTTCCCCAAAAGAAAAATCTTATAGTTCTAACTATCCGGCTCTTAGTTTATCTGATTCGGAACCTATCGCTTCAAACCCTTTCAAAGTCAAGAATATTTTAGCTTCTTCTTCAGTGTTGCCATTGTCAACATTGATGCAAGATAAATATACACATTCACCATTGCTTAGTAATACAGCTTCGTATAAACCTTGTTCAGCAGTAGAAGCTTCACTGCCATTTAAGCAGTCTAAAACTGAACCAAATTTGCTAGAAATTGGTAAATTTACTTATGAGCCTACCCCAGGTTATAGTGATTTTATAAACCCATTAAAATCATTAGAGCCATCTTCCAATAATATAGTTTTACCAAATAACATTATGTCATTTACAGCATTGAATCAACCTTTAAAGATACCTTATAATAATGCTGTGTTCCAAAATATGGTATCATATATTAATGCTGTTCCCCCAAATACAATTTCTTCTACCCCAGACCTTTCACTTTTAACGCCTCCTTCTAACACACTAGATATTGAATCATCCATGGATATAAAAAATTCTCCATATATACCACCACACTCATTTCCCGTTGATGCTAAATTCTATTCTATTACAAAACCTCAAAGTTCCATTTCATTTGTACCAAACTTTGTTGCAGCAAAACCTAATCAAGCCAACTTAAGTCCCATCTCTTTTAACGGGGGAAAGTATTCAACCTTTATAAATACACAAATACCTACGCAGCAAAATTTACTTACTTCAAAACCATTGCGGGCCCAATCATTTGAAAAATACTTAGCATCGAATGAAAAATTGGAAAATAATATGTCACCAGATATATTCAGCTCTACAAATACGGATACATATCCTACGGAAGATTCAAGGCCTTTAGTTTTATCACCGAATTATTTAACAGTTCCTAAATATACAGATGGCAATATAAACTCATGGGTAATGTTGAATTATCAAAAACGTCCACAGCCTAAAATATGTCCTTCGATCGCTAAACCCTTTGACTTGCTTATGACTGGAAATGCAGACTCTATGTTGCTTAAAGATAGTAAGAGTTTTATACCTTATTCCTATCAGCCTATTGCTACGCAAACTTTAATGCCAACTTTTATGAATTCTGTTTTGCCAACACAAAATAGTATATCAGATCCAAGTTCGGGACCTGAACAACCCTGTCGGTTCGTGGAAAACTTTGCAACTCCAATTCTAAGTAACACAATGTCACCTTACTCATATATTCCTGGTAAAAAACAAAAAAATGTAGCTTGGATTCCTCCTTGCATCCAAAACGGAGATCCTTATTTACATATAAATAACATGAATAATAATTTTGCTAACAGTGATCAAAGCCCAACAGGTGAATCAGTTTCTAAAGAAGTTCCCTTAAAATATGGAGAAGATTATGGGTTAACAAGTCCATTTTCTTCTATTGAAGTACCCCAATATCGATTACCTGGCCAAGTTCCGTGCACTGAAACTACACCTCTTCATCAAACTGCAAATATAGATTTTCTTAATACTATACCAGAATTTGCATTACGATCATCTATCCCACTAATGTCCAAATTAGGTTTAAAAAGACCAACAATTTGGTCAATGAGTAATCCGGATTATACTAAACCTTTCGAACCTAATAATAAATGGGACTCTGTCTTTTTAGGATACAAAACACCTAAATTTGCTCCTTATAAAATGTCCAATCTAAATCCATCATCATCTCCTCCAAATGAAGGACCTTCTCGGACTTCTGTATCATCAAGTTCAAACGAGATGAATTATCCTTTTTCTGTATCAAATCTTGTTTTACCTGTACCAGGTTTTGCCCCACCTTCATCTAATAAATGCTTTTCTTTACAAGAAAATAAAGGTTTGCCCAAAAAACAGACCGAAATACCATTACCTCAAGAGATTTCAAAAAATTCAGCAACTATTTTACCATTTAATTTAGATACAGCATCAAAACCTTCTGATATGGCATCAATACGCAATCATATTTTTCCACTGCATTCTTTAAACTCTCATGTTCATGTAACTTCTCCATGGAATTCTTCTCCAAATAATTTGAACACCTTGTGGCCTTCTTATATACCTCACAGTAAGGATTTTAACAGCAAAGATGAAAAATTATCCAATTTCATTCCACCAAACTCACAAAATCTAACACCTTTATCATCATATCATAATGCAATTATTACACCTACATTTGGTACAGCAGACGTCTCAGCTTCTAGTGTTGAAAATACTCCAAAAGTGATTTCACCTACTGCCTTAAGTATAGGGTCATCTGTTCCTGAGCTTGTTTCTTGGCCTATTTTAAATAAACAACATTTGACGCCTTTTAATAATTTGATACTACAAAAATCTTTAGATTTTTCCAGTTTTGTCGATCAAATAAAGCCTCTATCAAAAATCGATGGTAATAAAGCATATATTACTTATTCTAACCTCCAACCTCTTAATACAGAAACTCCTTATTTATCTTCAATGGCTACCGATACTAAAACCTTGTCTAATTTGTATCCCTCTTCATATCCACAAGGAACTAAGTCTAATTCTATATCTTTACCATATGAGTTACCATCATTATCATCATCAATGAATTTTCCATGCTCACCATCGTTAAGCTATAGTTCACAGAAACCCACATTCACAACATTATCATCTAAGGGTTATCCATATAGTTCCTTACTATGGAAAACTCCATCATCAAACCAAAAACCAGAATTAATATCACATTTTACAGATACTGATTCTATACCAAGATTTTATGCTTCGTCTCTTCCTCAATCAACCAGACCAAACTTTGAGAGTGAAACTCCAAGTAATTCACAATTGAACTCAAATTATAATCCAGATTTATCAATATCCACGTATTTGCCAAATCCTTACAGTAAAATAAAAGAAACAGATCTTAATATTTATCAAAATCCAGTATCAAATACCTTGGGTTACTATAAATATGGCAATACTTATAAAAATGAACAAATTACACCTAGAGTACTAGAAAATCTATCACTATATTTAGAAACATCAGCTATTAATGAAAAAATGCAACAACCAAATAATAATGCCATGAACCAAATAAACAATGACTTGAGCAGTTATATGAAACAAAGACATGTAATAAGCAATAATTTAAAAGGAAATCTAATAAATATACCATTACATAACATGGGCATAATTCAATATGAACCTAAGTTGTGTAAAGTAAGTTATATGAAAACTAACAACCCTGATATTTATTTGAAAATTTGGCCAGCTGCATTTACAATTGTAAAACCACACATTGCATTTGAAATAGACAAATTTAACGCAGTGAACTTTTGTCCTGTAGTTAAAATACAAAATTCACAGTATACAAATCAAGAGATTCTAAATGTGGTGGAAAATTTTGTAAAAACGTTTTACGGTGAACCAATTATAGTTAAAACAGTAGACAGTCAGAAGTCTTACGCTGTTGTTGATAATATTGACGAAAGTTGTATCAAAAATGGTAAAGTGTATATTTTGTGGGCAAATGTTTGTGATTGTGGATGTGACAGGATAGGATGCCATTGTAGTTCTTAGTAAAATAAGTAATTTATGAAACTTTAATCCCTACCAATATTATGAATGTGAAAGTCTGTTTTTATATTGGTTTGTTGGTGAGCTAAGCCGCGGGCAAACGCTAATATCTTTATAAATTAATTAGCTGATGCCCGCGACTTCGTCCGCGTGGATTTAGTTTTTAAAATCCTAAAATCGGGAACTTTTTAATTTTTCGGGATAAAAGTAGCCTATGTCACTCTCCAGGTCCTCAACTATACCCATGCAAAAATCACGTCGATCCGTAGCCCTGTTGCGGCGTGATTAAAGGACAAACCAACATACAAACACAATTTCGTATTTATAATATTAGTAAGGATTATCAGCCTTTATGCATTAATTTAAAGTAAACAATATTATTTAGGTATAGTAAGTTAGTTTTTAAGTATTAATAATTTATGCCAAAAAAATGTAATAAAGAAAATAAGAATAAAAAGCTTTTAATTGCAATACAAGATTACATTTGGGGGGGGGGGGTCAGCAACTCCTGTCCTGTCAAAGAGACTGATACAGTCACAGTGGAGTACATGGAACTAGGAATTACGACTTTTACAATTAGTGTTATTCTTACATGTTACCTTTTCGATTATTTCGAGCGAAGCAATGGCTGGGTCATGCGTCATGCTCGTGAAGGGGTGCCACCAGCGGCAATGGGGCTACTTTCTGTCTGCCCGTCTTGACATGTGTTGAATTATAATTAGAAATAATTACGTATGCTTTTGTGGAACTTTCCCTCATTGTGGAAACTCTGCATACATAGAATAATATCTGTTAAGTTTATTGTAAAAGTATTTTGAAAAAGGCAACTGCCGAGTTTCTTGCTGGTTCTTCTCGGCAGGAACGGCATTCCGAACCAGTGGTAGACTCATTGACGATTCAAAAGTACTTGTAAAAGTTTATTTGAATAAAAAACATTTCTATTCTATTCTATTCTATTCTATAACTAATAAAAAATATCAACATTTTGACAACAGTCAAATACCAAATTTCATCGTTTCTAATAAATCCGCCCGACTTTAACATACGTGTACAAACTAAAATTATTTTATACTTACACTAGCGGCACGCTATGATGGCCGGTTTGACACATTACAATAGTGATGTGGAATGTCAATTTATTCTCGAACAAAAAACAATTAAGTTTTGTTTTTGTACCTGATTAAATAGGTTTAATAAAACAAAAATGTATATGTTTATTTAATTTATTTGAACGAACTGAATATTTGAATGAAAATGAATATACATACTTTATATGCACACAAGAAACATATGAATACAAAAGATACCAAAAAAGGTGCCACAAAAGGCCATAATTAATCAGATTCGTCCATACTACTATTTTCACTGTCGTCACTGCTATCATCACCTACATTAATAATTATATGTTCGTTTTCTATAATATTATCTATTTTCACATCTCTTTCATAATCTTCCCTTATTAATTTAACAGTTCTATTCACAACCTTTTCCCAGTCTCCTTTAGTCACATGTTCACAAGCTTCTTCTAATAATTTTAGCATTTTTTTTGTGGTAAATGGGGGTTCTGTATTGTGTCTTGCAGCATATCCCTTAATTTGAGCCCACACCAACTCAATCGCATTATACTCACAATGGTAAGGCGGTAACCGTATAACTCTGTGCCCATGTTCTAATGCTATTTCGTCAATGACGTATCGGATCTTGGTTGGTTTGTTTTCTTTTAAAAGACGTACTAATTCCGCTTTTAACATATTCATGTTTGCATCTACGCCATTTTTACGAAGCCATGCGACGATATCAGCTTTCTTTTGGGATTGGGCAGGTGGCTTGTCAATTTGCATCGAGTGGTATGGGGCGTTGTCCATAATTATAATAGATGGTTCAGGGAGGCTACACAACATTGAGGTAAACCATTCAGTAAACTTTTCTCCATTCATGTCTTCATGATAGTCTCCAGTGGTTTTTGACGCAAAAGCCATGAGAGAACCTTCGACAAACCCGTTGATGGTTCCGGCGTGACAAATTATAAGTCGCGATCCTTTTCCTACAGGAACTTTGGAAGTAGATGCTGCTGTGTCATCGTTCCAAGAACGGCCTACAGTATGGTTAGCATTAAGCCATGTTTCATCCAAGAACACAACATTTTGCCAATTTTTGATTTCTTTCACTTGCCGTAAAAAAGTATACCTTGCCATCGCTATATCAAATCTTTCCATCAATATTTTGCGTTTGTTACATTTTTTGTATCGAAATCCAATGGTCTTCAAAATCTTCGTTAAAGAACTTTCCCCACCGAAGAATAATCCAGCTTCCTTCAGTGAATGCACCAACTTTTTTCTTGTTGGATACTCCTTCTGTAAATAGTAGCCGTAAACATGTCTTCGGATAGCATCGGCATCAAAGCTATCGATGCCTACGACTGGTTTTGCTCGTTTTCTCTTTTTTGGTGTGTGAAGTTTATTTTCTTCTGTGCCAGTCTCGCCATATTTTTTTTTAGTTATCCGGCTAACAGTTCGTTGTCCAATATTAAGCGCATCAGCTACGCGTTCAACCACTGACGTTATAGGTAAAATTGGCCCTCCATTTTGAGCTTCACGATCGAAATAGTTACGAAGGCGTATTACGAACTCACGTGTCTGACTATTTAGAACAGTTCTCTGCGTACGTTCGGTCATATCGACGAAATCCACAACAAAGGGCTTGAACAGAGTCCAAATTAACGAGCAAGGGTCAACAGTAATGCAGTATCAATATTTGAAATCCAAAGCCAGGTCAAAACTATATCACAATCGCATTGCACTGACAGTTTATACTTTTCGAAGCAACGTCAATTCGAAACTGCTTTGTTTTGCATTGAGCATTGACGCGAGTTTGCCGGAGGTAGTAGTTGTGCTAGCCAGCGATCCTATGTGACGATCGTATTAGATTCCATTTTTAAAAATTTTCAATTTAGAAAACCAAATGCCGAGTTGTGGTATATATCATATAAAAATAAAAATTTTACCTTTTGTATGAAACAGCTGATATTTTTTTGCGATTTCAGAGGTTTGTCCACATAGTGAAAATTGTTCATATTCACAAGTACATTCACCCCTTAAATGGTGCAAACTGATTTTTCTACACTTGTATACATTTTAGAAATCAATTTAATAAATAAATTTTGAGTCCTAAACCTAAAACTACATTCGATAAAATTTATGAATCTCTGCACATCACTATCGTCAATAAAGTAATACAATTATTTCCTTCAAAGTCGTTATCAATTAATACGGAACTTCATGAGCGGACAAACGTCAAACCGGCCATCATAGCGTGCCGCTAGTGTAGTTATAGTGGCGTTTGAAGTCAGTTTTTTCAAAAAGAATTTTTATTTATTACTAGCTGATACCCGCGACTTCGTCCGCGTGGATTTATTTTTTAAATCCCTCGGGAACTCTTTGATTTTCGGGGATATAATAGCCTATGTCACTCTCCAGGTCCTCAAATATACCCATGCAAAAAATCACGTCGATCCGTAGCCCTGTTGCGGCGTGATTGAAGGACAAACCAACAAACCAGCAAACAAACACACTTTCGCATTTATAATATTACTAAGGATTATTTTTTAATTAATAATAAAAATCGCAATTTTTTCGCGTGAACGGAAATCAGGTATTATATTTCGCACGTAATTAATAAAAACCACGTTAAAAGCTAAACTAGTTAGCATAATAAATTGCCGGCTTGTTTGTTATAAGCGCTTAAATCATAGTGTTCGTGACCGAGTCTCGCATACGCTCTAAGCTATAATTAACAGAGTGTTTAAAAAAGGCACCGTGTTATTTTATTCATTTTGTGTGTCGTATATCATTTGTCAAATTATTATAACTAGTGGTTTGCCACGAATTATTAACTCATGTCATTTTTACGATACTTACAATTTTTTAATTTTTTATTCCGAAAGAATTTGTAGAACTAACATTACACAAAAAACAATATGTAAAGACACATTAAGGCCGACTTGCACCAAACTTCTTAATCATGTTTAGTTAAATTTTGTAATGCTGTCACTTTCTGACAATACTATTTCAGAGTGGACATGAGAAGGACAGGTATAGAAAATTTAACTAAACATGATTAAGCAGTTTGGTGCAAGTCGGCCTTAATATAATAAGTAGTGGCTACAGTTAATGAATTTTCTAATGCAACGATGTTTAAGTACTATTACTATTACCAGTGGTAGATTCATTGACTATTCAAAAGCACTTATAAAAGTTTATTTGAATAAAAAATAATTCTATTCTATTCTATTCTATTCTATTCTATTCTATTCTATTCTATTCTATTCTATTCTATTCTATTCTATTCTATTCTATTCTATTCTATTCTATTCTATTCTATTCTATTCTATTCTATTCTATTCTATTCTATTCTATTCTATTCTATTCTATTCTATTCTATTCTATTCTATTCTATTCTATTCTATTCTATTCTATTCTATTCTATTCTATTCTATTCTATTCTATTCTATTCTATTCTATTCTATTCTATTCTATTCTATTCTATTCTATTCTATTCTATTCTATTCTATTCTATTCTATTCTATTCTATTCTATTCTATTCTATTCTATTCTATTCTATTCTATTCTATTCTATTCTATTCTATTCTATTCTATTCTATTCTATTCTATTCTATTCTACTAGATTTGCGGTTACAAACACTTACCATGACCAACTGAGTTGTAGTGAATTCACTACACTGCAGTTAGTGTGGCCGTGGCATTCGCGACGTACGGACGCGGGCGCTATTTAAGCGATAAAACTTTATAAGTACCTAATTGTGAATTTAAAAGCATAAAAATTTGATCACGACATCGTTAGTCGTAACACTAGATATGAAATAAAAATTATTTCTTGATCTATTCAAATACTTTTCTCAAAATATTTAGCCACCATATATTCATTGTCTTTGTCTCCTTCGCACCGGCAGACATTAAAGCAAGTTTAAGTAAGTTCACCCTGCCCACAATAGATGGCGTTAATAAATTTTGCCGCAAATATTTTATAGCATAAATGAAATAAATGAATTTGTATTTGATTTCAGCGCCATCTATCAACACAATTCGTTCATTTGCTGCTGTTTTATCATTTTAACTAACTAATGCTCGCGACTTAGTCCACGCGGATTTATCTTTAAAATCTGCGAAAAATCTTTGATTTTCCGGAATAAAAAGTAGTTTGTGTCACTCTCCAAGTCCTCAACTATAGCCGTGCAAAACATCACGTTAATCCGTAGTTTTGTTGAAAGTGTTTGAAGGACAAACCAACAAATAAATACTTTCATATTATTACTAAGGTATTCAAATTACAAAACAAGTAACTGAATTAAAACTGACAACTGACTGACTGAGGAATGGCTACAACAACGAATTTGAATCAATCTTACTAATATCTTCATTCATCATCATCATTATCAACCCATCACCAGCTCACTACTGAGCGCAGGTCTCCTCTCAGACAAGGGTTATAGGCCATAGTCCACCACGCTGGCCCAATGCGAATTGGCGGACTTCACACACCTTTGAGAACATTATGGAGAACTCTCAGGTGTGCAGGTTTCCTCACGATGTTTTCCTTCACCGTTGAAGCAAGTGATATTTAATTGCTTAAACGCACTTAACTCCGAAAAGTCAGTGCGACCCGGGGGGTCTACTCTCTTTCTCTCAAACGAAACTTCGCAAACGAACGAAGTTTAAACGAAGTTTCGTTAACTCCTCTAGGTACTCTATTTCATTTTCGGACACGCAGGCGAAATACGGTCCGTAGACAATTTTCGTGAACGATTAAAATGAGCGATTTTGTGTGGGTCTAATAACCGACTAATTTGAAGAGTACTATTTAATGCCAACGATGCGTAGTAAACCTATGACAATTAAAAATATCCGTATTATGCACACGTTTATGACGTAATTTAATAATATTATGTCAACTAACAACTTACGATTTTTTATTTGGAATTCTTTAAAAACATTTGTGGAGTTTGTTTCTCAAGTATGGTGTTGATAAATCATGTTTTCAAGTGCTTTTTACACTTCGGAATCTCAATACACTCATTCCGTCAGAAACTCAGAAAGTTACAAGTTGTACTGTGTTGCAGTCTGCATTTTAGGTGTCTACAAGTTTGGATTTAAAAACTTTGTAAGTAAATATCATAAGCATAACTTATTATTCATTCATAACTAAATACATAACTTATTCACTAATAATGGGTTGGCATTTGAATCACGCATTATAGGTAGAGGGGGGGGAAGGGTGGCATTTTATAGGGGTTGGTCACCCCTTTCAAATGACACCTCATTTGTGTCTAGGAGACGCGTATTTTTTTTTTTATACTTGTTTGAAGTTACGTGTGACGGAACGTTATTTTTTGTTTGTGTTTAGGAGACGCGTAGTTTGTTTTTATATGTGTTTGAAGTTACGTGTGACGGAACGTTATTTTCTGTTAAACATGTATTTAGTATTAATTTTTCAGTCCAGTTATTTATTGTTTTACACATAATTTGTTGTGAATTTTTTCGCGTGTTTTCTGGACATTGGGTGTGCGTTTTGTGGATTTTTTACGACGACTTTGGCATTGATACTGGACTCTGTCACCCGTTTTTTCGCGTGTTTTCTGGACATTGGGTGCAATTGCTGATTTGGTGTACGACGAAATGGACCAGCCATCTTGTAGTTGGCATACCCAGCCATCTTGTAGTCATGGTAAGTGGAATAAGACAACGTGCACTCTGTCCACTTGTCACAGAGACCTTATGGTCTAAGAGCGAGCGAAGCGAGCTCGGGACTTGAGGGCACTCCGACACGGATAGGTTAGGTTAGAAGAGGGAATGGCGGGGTCTTACAGACCCCGCCATTCCTCTTCGTGGTTATTTCTTTTTAAACCACCCAGAAAAAGGAGCCCCGCGAAGCGGGGCTTCGTCGACCGGGCCAAGTAAATGTATGAAAACATAACCTCAAAATTAGATTTTTAAAAATTCATAAAAAAAAAACTAATAGGCGCCGGCAGAGGGGAGCGATATAAAAAGGTACAACCCTCCCCCCCCCAGCCCCCTCCATGCTAAATTCGACAAGGGGTCTTGTCACAGAGACCTTAAGGTCCAAGAGCGAGCGAAGCGAGCTCGGGACTTTGGGGCACTCCGACTCGGATAGGTTAGGTTAGAAGAGGGATGGCGGGGTCTGTAAGACCCCGCCATCCCTCTTCGTGGTTATTTCTTTTTAAACCACCCAGAAAAAGGAGCCCCGCGAAGCGGGGCTCCGTCGACCGGGCCATGTAAATGTATGAAAACATAACCTCAAAATGAGATTTTTAAAAATTCATAAAAAAAAAACTTTTGATTTCCTAACTTTGGGGAGGGGTCGGGAGGGTTCCCCCTTCCCCCCTCCCCCTCCCCCACCCCCTCCGCCACCGCTACCTATAATGCGTAATTCAAATGCAACCCCCTAATAATATCACCTCTTCTTACACTAGCGGCACGCTATGATGGCCGGTTTGACACATTACAATAGTGATGTGGAATGTCAATTTATTCTCGAACAAAAAACAATTAAGTTTTGTTTTTGTACCTGATTAAATAGGTTTAATAAAACAAAAATGTATATGTTTATTTAATTTATTTGAACGAACTGAATATTTGAATGAAAATGAATATACATACTTTATATGCACACAAGAAACATATGAATACAAAAGATACCAAAAAAGGTGCCACAAAAGGCCATAATTAATCAGATTCGTCCATACTACTATTTTCACTGTCGTCACTGCTATCATCACCTACATTAATAATTATATGTTCATTTTCTATAATATTATCTATTTTCACATCTCTTTCATAATCTTCCCTTATTAATTTAACAGTTCTATTCACAACCTTTTCCCAGTCTCCTTTAGTCACATGTTCACAAGCTTCTTCTAATAATTTTAGCATTTTTTTTGTGGTAAATGGGGGTTCTGTATTGTGTCTTGCAGCATATCCCTTAATTTGAGCCCACACCAACTCAATCGCATTATACTCACAATGGTAAGGCGGTAACCGTATAACTCTGTGCCCATGTTCTAATGCTATTTCGTCAATGACGTATCGGATCTTGGTTGGTTTGTTTTCTTTTAAAAGACGTACTAATTCCGCTTTTAACATATTCATGTTTGCATCTACGCCATTTTTACGAAGCCATGCGACGATATCAGCTTTCTTTTGGGATTGGGCAGGTGGCTTGTCAATTTGCATCGAGTGGTATGGGGCGTTGTCCATAATTATAATAGATGGTTCAGAGAGGCTACACAACATTGAGGTAAACCATTCAGTAAACTTTTCTCCATTCATGTCTTCATGATAGTCTCCAGTGGTTTTTGACGCAAAAGCCATGAGAGAACCTTCGACAAACCCGTTGATGGTTCCGGCGTGACAAATTATAAGTCGCGATCCTTTTCCTACAGGAACTTTGGAAGTAGATGCTGCTGTGTCATCGTTCCAAGAACGGCCTACAGTATGGTTAGCATTAAGCCATGTTTCATCCAAGAACACAACATTTTGCCAATTTTTGATTTCTTTCACTTGCCGTAAAAAAGTATACCTTGCCATCGCTATATCAAATCTTTCCATCAATATTTTGCGTTTGTTACATTTTTTGTATCGAAATCCAATGGTCTTCAAAATCTTCGTTAAAGAACTTTCCCCACCGAAGAATAATCCAGCTTCCTTCAGTGAATGCACCAACTTTTTTCTTGTTGGATACTCCTTCTGTAAATAGTAGCCGTAAACATGTCTTCGGATAGCATCGGCATCAAAGCTATCGATGCCTACAACTGGTTTTGCTCGTTTTCTCTTTTTTGGTGTGTGAAGTTTATTTTCTTCTGTGCCAGTCTCGCCATATTTTTTTTTAGTTATCCGTCTAACAGTTCGTTGTCCAATATTAAGCGCATCAGCTACGCGTTCAACCACTGACGTTATAGGTAAAATTGGCCCTCCATTTTGAGCTTCACGATCGAAATAGTTACGAAGGCGTATTACGAACTCACGTGTCTGACTATTTAGAACAGTTCTCTGCGTACGTTCGGTCATATCGACGAAATCCACAACAAAGGGCTTGAACAGAGTCCAAATTAACGAGCAAGGGTCAACAGTAATGCAGTATCAATATTTGAAATCCAAAGCCAGGTCAAAACTATATCACAATCGCATTGCACTGACAGTTTATACTTTTCGAAGCAACGTCAATTCGAAACTGCTTTGTTTTGCATTGAGCATTGACGCGAGTTTGCCGGAGGTAGTAGTTGTGCTAGCCAGCGATCCTATGTGACGATCGTATTAGATTCCATTTTTAAAAAATTTCAATTTAGAAAACCAAATGCCGAGTTGTGGTATATATCATATAAAAATAAAAATTTTACCTTTTGTATGAAACAGCTGATATTTTTTTGCGATTTCAGAGGTTTGTCCACATAGTGAAAATTGTTCATATTCACAAGTACATTCACCCCTTAAATGGTGCAAACTGATTTTTCTACACTTGTATACATTTTAGAAATCAATTTAATAAATAAATTTTGAGTCCTAAACCTAAAACTACATTCGATAAAATTTATGAATCTCTGCACATCACTATCGTCAATAAAGTAAAACAATTATTTCCTTCAAAGTCGTTATCAATTAATACGGAACTTCATGAGCGGACAAACGTCAAACCGGCCATCATAGCGTGCCGCTAGTTTAATATTCTTTTATACATCTTTTCAGTTTAAAATGGCTCCACATACGGGTTCCACTACTCCCAAGCAAATCGACACCCTTCTCAATTTCTTGGACGAGCATAGGGATCTAGCTCGCGGGAGGTTGAGGATTGTCGAAGGAAATGTGCAGGCAAAGAGGCTGTGGGAAGAATTGTGCAATATACTCAATTCCATGGACGGTTGCATAAAAACCATTCAGCAGTGGCAACCGCAAAAGGTACCTACCAAGTGTTTTATTAGGTAATTAAAACATAATAGTATAGTGATATCGCCGTCCCCAACGAATAGTATGGTAATCAACATTACCATACTTTGCTTTTTAATACATCATGGTTCTCAGGATGTCCGAATACACCTTGTGATTTTTTTTTATAATTTTTCAGTTAGTATTCTCGAAATTAGACAAAACGTAATGTACTTTCCAATAATATTCTTTTAAAACAAGGACCAACTTTTTTCCACGAATAATATCATTATCGCTATTACTAGGCCGTTCTAAAAAAAGAAACATCGTAACAGCTTTTTACCATAATATTCCGGAAAATATAGTTATTAAGATAACTCGTAAAGTTGAATGCACTTATATTCCAATGTTTAACTTCATCTTCAGAAATTGGTAATATTCTTTACAATACACAAATAATCAAAGCTAAAAGCGCGATGTCGATTGCCGAATATGCTCAATTTCTATTATATTGTAATAGGCTCTTACTATTTTAAACAGTGAAGCCTCTCATTGTCAACGAAGGCTTATTAAATGATACATTGTTCTCACTTTATTGACAATTAATGAAAAATAGTGATAGCACTATACCTACTCACTCGTGGTCGCGTTGTTGATGCTTTTAAGTCGTGCGGTATTAGTGATTTAATTGACCGTGATTGGTGTATATTCGAGTGATTTAGGTGACGTAATTTACCTATCTATAGCTAGTAAAACGGATAAAAACTGATTAATTATGCAAAAACGCAAACTGCAACATCCGTGAGATAGGAGAATGCTGGATTTAGTAAATATTAATAATAATCCTTGTAAGTAAGTGCTACGATATATTTCAAGTGATTTGATGATATATCAAAAGACATAAACGCCTCTACCACTCACTACAATGTTGTGATGGGGGATTTCAATGCAAGGCTGGGTGAGCGAAGCGGTGCAGAGACGAGAATGGGGCATTTTGGGTATGGGCGTAGGAACCAAAGGGGCCAAATATTGGCCGACTTCATGGAGAAGGAGGGCCTCTTTATGGTGAACTCCTTCTTCAGGAAGCGGCCACACAGAAAATGGACATGTTTGCGTCCCGCGAGAAGTGAGATCGACTTCATTATGTCGACCAAGCGGCATATATTCAATGATGTCTCTGTGATCAATAGGGTGAAAACCGGTAGCGATCACCGGATGGTAAGAGGCACGTTGAATATTAATGTGAAGCTAGGAAGGGCCAGACTGCTGAAGTAACTCTCCGACTTTCTCATGCTCATATTCAAAATCCCGAAAACTTACAACTCGAACTGCAGAACCGATTCGAGTGCCTAGCAGACTGCGTTTTCGTGGATGATCTAAACAACAGGTTCGTGGAAACTGTCCATACTGTGGGGTCTACATTCTTTAAGACCCATCGTAGGAAAAGAACCGAAAAGTTCTCTGACCATACTCTCAAGCTAATGGAGGAGAGACAAGAGATGAGGCTGTAGTCATCGGCAGACACGGCTGCCTACCGACGGATTAATAGGCAGATGTCTAAGGCACAGACTCGCGAACTCCGGGTCTTACCTTTAACACCAAGTGTATTAAAGATACCATCGAGCAGAACAAAGGCTCAAAAGTGTTCGCGAGAGATCTGTCTATCGAACAGAGCCAGCTGACGCGACTGAAAACTGATGACGGCCGTCTCGTCTCTTCTCGACCTGAGGTCTTGAGAGAGGTTGAGAAGTTCTATGGACAGTTATATACCACGACACAAAAACCTGTTGAAGATTTGGCCAAAGATCCCAGAGCCAAGCCGACCCGACACTATACCGAAGATATCCCGGACGTCAGCCTATACGAGATTAGTATGGCTCTCAAGCAGCTCAAGAACAGCAAGGCGCCTGGTGATGACGGAAACACTGCGGAACTCCTGAAAACGGGTGGTAAACCGGTACTTAAAATCTTTCAGCGATTGTTCAATTCCGTTATTCACGAGGGCATAACGCCGGAAGCATGGCACATGGTTATGTTCAAGCGTGGAGCCATTGAAATAGGCAGTTGTTTATTAAAATTTATTATAACAGAAAGGCAACGTGGTATCACAAGTCTATATGGATGCTCAGGTCAAAATAAAAACCGGTACATATTTGCCTATTACTTACATGCTTTAAACGTTCATAGATAAGAAAATATAACTCACCGCTTTTTTGACACTGGCCATTGCCAAAATGGAGGCGATAGTATGCACTCTTGTGTAGAGCGGGCTATGAAGAATAAACTTTTGTTCACTCCAGACCAGGTCTATGGTGTGATCATGAATGCCAAAGTATCTTGTGAAAGATATCTTGTAAATGAGATGGAACAAGAAGATTTTCTATGACATCAAAAGACTTATTACTGGAAAGAACTGGCAAACTGATATTCAAGGAAGAAAAGTGGCATGGAAAAATGTGATGGAAATTAAGATATCACATTTAAAACCGCATGTGGTTCTCTTTAGATAAGATTTTGAGGAAGAATATCGCGAACCGAATATAGATTCCTGTACAGGTTGACCTAGAAGGGGGCGAAGATCCACTGGTAGATCCACTATTGACTCAGTAGATTTCTTGATTTGGGACATGCTTATAATGAACCCATTCCAATAAGTAAAGCGCTGCAATCAGATTTACTGAGTCAATGAGCAGAACTAATGCAAATTCTGCTCATTATCATGAGCTTATTTATCACTCATTTTATAAGTCCCTTAAAAGTTAATAAGTTAAAAGTGATAATAATGCGGAAATGGAAATGTCATCTGATTTAGAGAATGATGACTAATCAATTTGTAATTTCATTTTGTGAATAATACAAAGAAAATACAAGAACTAGGAAATCCCTTTTTCCAGTTCCTAATTATGTTCACTAAATAATTATATTATGTAGATAGTTAATTTTGTTTTTATTCCATTATAAAATAAGAAGTATAATTTTCGTTATAAAAAATATTAACATAGAAATCATTCATAAAATGTTACAATATAAATGAGACAAATGTAGCAGTGAATAATACAGTACACTTGTATTACTGAAAATTAAAGTTAGTTTTATACCAGTGAAAAAGACTGTTATAGTTGATAACGATAGAGTTCGAAAGTACTAAATTTAAACGAATATTATTGCAAGATCCTATTACTGTAAAATAAATAGTCATTATTTTACCCGAACAACATGGTAATGTCGCTTTACGGGCAGAGTTTCTGTTAGTAGTTTATGGTAAAAATATTTTTGTTAATAACTATATTATAATTAAACATAATTACATATCATTAACATGGAATTATTTGTCAAAAAATAACCTTTCTGATGGTATATCACATGTACGTCTAAATTTAATAGTTAGTGACATATAATCAAAAATCAGTTTTTTATTTTTCCTGTAAAATTTACTTTTTGCTATTACCATACTATTCGTTGGGGACGGCGATATATAAATCGCATGATTTTATAATTTGTCACGATGTATGTTCGGGATAAACTCGAAAATTACTGAACCGATTTTGATCAAATTTCGTAACTATCTGTAATTTGGTCCAACTTAAAAGATAAGATAGTTTTTATCTTAATTATTGACATCAATATTTGTTATTGCAAATTAAAATAAACTCGCCGGCATATTTAGCGGAACATAAAAAAAAGGTCCATAATTAAAAAAATATGGTTTTATTTTAAAATCTACTTACTACACTTCTTTTGTTATTTAAAGTTTCATTTGTTTTACTTAAAATGAGATCACATTAAGAACAGATTTTGCGAGTAAAGGCTATTTGTGAAAAATTGTACATTTTTGAACTTTTCATGTAACCGGGAAAAGTGAAATTTAATATTAAAATAACAATTAATTAAATTAGAAAAATGGTGATTAATATCGCGTATTTCCTCCACGTGCTCTTATTAAAGTTTCTACCCGTCTAGGCATACTGAGAATGATGTTATCGATGGTCTCTTGGGATAGTCTCCGCCATTCCTCAACTACGGCGATTCGCAGTTCTCCCACGTTGGCAGGAGCTGGAATTCTGGACTTAACTTTTCTTTTTAGCAAGTCCCAAACGTGCTCTATTGGGTTCATATCCGGTGATCTCGCCGGCCACTCCATAACAGTGATATTCATATCATTAAGATAAGCTTGAGTTACCCGAGCGGTATGCGGCCGAGCATTATCCTGCATAAAAACAAAATCGTCACCGATATATGGGGCAAACGGTACGACATTTTCTTCTAAAACTTCTTTGATATAGCGGTCTGCAGTCAGACTCCCTCTGTCAATCACTACCAAGTCTGTGCGAGCTCCCAAACAAATGCCCGCCCAAACCATTATTGATCCACCACCGTATGCAACTGTAGTTTCAAAATTTGTCTGAATGTATCGTACTCCTTTGCGTCTGTATATTCTTTGCCTGCCGTCAATTTGATTTAAGAGAATTCTGCACTCATCACTAAACAATACCTTACTCCATTGGTCCGCGTTCCAAAGTCGATGTTCCTGAGCAAAAGTTAACCTGTTTCTACGATGATTTACCTCGAGCCTAGGAGCCTTGGCGGGCACAAATGAACACAAACCAGCTTCTTCGAGCCTTCTTCGTACCGTACGCTCACTTACGGTTACACCCCGCACTGCTTCTAACTCATGTCGGGCTTGGACGGCCGTCAAACTGGGGTTCCTACGTACACGAAGCCGAATGAAACGATCATCCCTACTCGAAGTGCGTCTTTTTCTGCCTTGTCCTGCTCTTCTCACATAAGTACCGGTCTCCCTGAACCGTTGGATACTGCGATGGATCGTTGAAACTGGTCAACGAAGATCTCTGGATATCACTCTGTAGGTTTGACCATTTCTTCGCATTTCGAGTGCCCTGGCAATCTCCGTTGGGGCTAAGTCAGGCATAATTCAGTCATCAACTCCAGAAAGATACGCGATTAAAAAAAACTAACAAAAAACAGTATTTCAATGAAATTTTAAATCAAACTCAGAAGGAAGAAATACTCGAAGTTCGCTCCAGATAAGGTGTATTTGAATAAAATTAAAACAATTGCATAAAATGTGATGTTCAGTTGTTTTCTTAGTTTGAAAATATTTCTTTTTAAATTAAATGACGTATAAACCAGCCAGCAACCTTATATGATACTGATATCAAACCTTTTTTTTATGTTCCGCTAAATATGCCGGCGAGTTTATGTTAATTACACGACAGTCATATAGAAACGATGTTAGATTGAGGTGGTCTAGATTGTGTTATAATTTTGCATTACTGATAATTATTATAAATGCGAAAGTGTGTATGTTGGTTAGTCCTTCAATCACGTCGCAACAGAGCAACGGATTGATGCGATTTTTTGCATGGGTTAGTAATGGGTGTAGTAGTGGTTCCTCAGACCGGGAGAAATACTTTTTATCTCGGATAATCAAAGAGTTCCCGCGGGATTTTCAAAAAATAAATCCATGCGGACAAAGTCGCGGGCATCAGCTAGTGCTATAATAAAAAAAATTGTACATAATAGTATGAGTCTGGCAGGGCACATGTTTGTAAATTAACTATATTTTTTTTGTAATAAATATCTGAATATAATCTAAAATAAGAATACAATTTAAAAGTTGGCAGGCTTCGCACACCTTCAAGAATATTTTAGTGAATTATCAGACATGCAGGTTTCCTCACAATGTTTTCCTTCGCTGTTAAGCCTGATATTTAGTTTAAAACGCACATAACTCTGAAAAGTCAGAGGTGCGTGCCCACAGGATTCGAACCCGTGACCTCCTGATGAGAGGCAGAGGCCCTGGAACCTCTGGGCTAGAACTGGAAAAAACTATTATTACTCTAGTATAGTTACTTTGACAAAGTAATATGGGCACATTTACATAACATTATTAACTGTTACCCATACATCAATACAATGTCTTATCTAAGGCATTTTTGTTATTAATTATTTAAATTGGAATTTTCTTTTACAGCCTCACAGCTTACACGAAGTCCCAGAAGGAGCCATTCTGCTGCTGGCTCTGATGTCAGAAGATTGTTTCCATATGAAGAGGGGCATGTAGAGAGAGAACACAAAGCTTGCAGGCATTAGGGCTGCCCTGTAGAGTTGTGTGGCCTCATTAGGGAATATTTAGATTGACAATAGGAATTAAGATTATTTTGTTGTATTAGATAATTAGTATTCTTGTTGCCTTTCTTTTTAATATTTTGTTTCTAGGTAGTTAAGTAAATACAACATTATTTTAAGTTAAAAATAAATTTTATTCTTATATTAAAAAAAATAAAGCTTTTATTTGCATCCCTTACATACTACTTGAATAAAATAATTGACATCTCTCACTAACTCATAAGACACTACATACTAAACTAGCGGCACGCTATGATGGCCGGTTTGACGTTTGTCCGCTCATGAAGTTCCGTATTAATTGATAACGACTTTGAAGGAAATAATTGTATTACTTTATTGACGATAGTGATGTGCAGAGATTCATAAATTTTATCGAATGTAGTTTTAGGTTTAGGACTCAAAATTTATTTATTAAATTGATTTCTAAAATGTATACAAGTGTAGAAAAATCAGTTTGCACCATTTAAGGGGTGAATGTACTTGTGAATATGAACAATTTTCACTATGTGGACAAACCTCTGAAATCGCAAAAAAATATCAGCTGTTTCATACAAAAGGTAAAATTTTTATTTTTATATGATATATACCACAACTCGGCATTTGGTTTTCTAAATTGAAAATTTTTAAAAATGGAATCTAATACGATCGTCACATAGGATCGCTGGCTAGCACAACTACTACCTCCGGCAAACTCGCGTCAATGCTCAATGCAAAACAAAGCAGTTTCGAATTGACGTTGCTTCGAAAAGTATAAACTGTCAGTGCAATGCGATTGTGATATAGTTTTGACCTGGCTTTGGATTTCAAATATTGATACTGCATTACTGTTGACCCTTGCTCGTTAATTTGGACTCTGTTCAAGCCCTTTGTTGTGGATTTCGTCGATATGACCGAACGTACGCAGAGAACTGTTCTAAATAGTCAGACACGTGAGTTCGTAATACGCCTTCGTAACTATTTCGATCGTGAAGCTCAAAATGGAGGGCCAATTTTACCTATAACGTCAGTGGTTGAACGCGTAGCTGATGCGCTTAATATTGGACAACGAACTGTTAGACGGATAACTAAAAAAAAATATGGCGAGACTGGCACAGAAGAAAATAAACTTCACACACCAAAAAAGAGAAAACGAGCAAAACCAGTCGTAGGCATCGATAGCTTTGATGCCGATGCTATCCGAAGACATGTTTACGGCTACTATTTACAGAAGGAGTATCCAACAAGAAAAAAGTTGGTGCATTCACTGAAGGAAGCTGGATTATTCTTCGGTGGGGAAAGTTCTTTAACGAAGATTTTGAAGACCATTGGATTTCGATACAAAAAATGTAACAAACGCAAAATATTGATGGAAAGATTTGATATAGCGATGGCAAGGTATACTTTTTTACGGCAAGTGAAAGAAATCAAAAATTGGCAAAATGTTGTGTTCTTGGATGAAACATGGCTTAATGCTAACCATACTGTAGGCCGTTCTTGGAACGATGACACAGCAGCATCTACTTCCAAAGTTCCTGTAGGAAAAGGATCGCGACTTATAATTTGTCACGCCGGAACCATCAACGGGTTTGTCGAAGGTTCTCTCATGGCTTTTGCGTCAAAAACCACTGGAGACTATCATGAAGACATGAATGGAGAAAAGTTTACTGAATGGTTTACCTCAATGTTGTGTAGCCTCCCTGAACCATCTATTATAATTATGGACAACGCCCCATACCACTCGATGCAAATTGACAAGCCACCTGCCCAATCCCAAAAGAAAGCTGATATCGTCGCATGGCTTCGTAAAAATGGCGTAGATGCAAACATGAATATGTTAAAAGCGGAATTAGTACGTCTTTTAAAAGAAAACAAACCAACCAAGATCCGATACGTCATTGACGAAATAGCATTAGAACATGGGCACAGAGTTATACGGTTACCGCCTTACATTGTGAGTATAATGCGATTGAGTTGGTGTGGGCTCAAATTAAGGGATATGCTGCAAGACACAATACAGAACCCCCATTTACCACAAAAAAAATGCTAAAATTATTAGAAGAAGCTTGTGAACATGTGACTAAAGGAGACTGGGAAAAGGTTGTGAATAGAACTGTTAAATTAATAAGGGAAGATTATGAAAGAGATGTGAAAATAGATAATATTATAGAAAACGAACATATAATTATTAATGTAGGTGATGATAGCAGTGACGACAGTGAAAATAGTAGTATGGACGAATCTGATTAATTATGGCCTTTTGTGGCACCTTTTTTGGTATCTTTTGTATTCATATGTTTCTTGTGTGCATATAAAGTATGTATATTCATTTTCATTCAAATATTCAGTTCGTTCAAATAAATTAAATAAACATATACATTTTTGTTTTATTAAACCTATTTAATCAGGTACAAAAACAAAACTTAATTGTTTTTTGTTCGAGAATAAATTGACATTCCACATCACTATTGTAATGTGTCAAACCGGCCATCATAGCGTGCCGCTAGTGTAATTATTATTTATTCCTTAGTGCTATTTTTTACATTAGACTTTTGATCAAACATTATTTATTTTATAATCCTAACTTATTATTATTATTATCTATATATTTTACAACATTAATTAACCTAGTTTTACTAACCTTCTAACTTATTTTTACGTGTATTTAGTTTTCTGTTACTTATATAATAAAAGCAAATCTATATAAATAAAAATGAATGTTGGTAAGCGCATAACTCAAGAATGGATGGACCAATTCGGTTAATTTATTTTTTGTATGTTCCTTAAGTTCCACGGAAGGTTTTAATACAAAAAAAAAACAAAAACTAAATTCACACGGACGAAGTCGCGGGCATCAGCTAGTTATGAAAAAAAATATAATAAACGTCACTAAAGATAGCCTTATATAAATGCAACTGTTAGAAAGGAATAGATATGATAAGGTTCTTAATCCTACCTATTCCTTTCTAACAATTGCACTAATGCAGCTGTTGCCCTTTTACTTCTTGAGCTGAAGAAGCAGCTGAATGAACGGGAACCTGCCTGCTTCTTTCAGCTTGGAGATCCTCTTCTGTCAACGCGGGAACATCAATACCACCTCTTGTACATAGATAATGTAAAACACAGCAGGCTACTATAATTTTACCTGCTGTTTCAGGGCAGTAATGCAGTCCCGAGCTGCCAAAAGACACATCCATTTACCTTTTAAAATACCAAATGTGCATTCTATGATGGAGCGTGCACGCTTTAGGATTGAGTTGTATCTTCCTTCAGGAGAGTCTTCAACAGCATTATATATAGGTGTGATCATATGTTGGCTTTGAGCATAACCAGAATCACCTAAAATAAAAATAAAATATAAATGAGAAATTTTGTGCAGGTGTATAGATGTTTTTTAGTCTTTCATGAAAAATATAATATATATAGCAATGAAAATAATAAACACAAACATTTAATTCAAACATACCTAAAAACCAACTGTTTCATTCTGGAGACTTGAGTTGCATATATTGAGTTGATTGCGCAGGCGGCGCCGTCTCCTTCTACACTCTAAACGCTCTTCACGTAGAGCAGCTTCTATTAAAAGCCTTCTTGTAGCCATTTCAAACAAATTTCTGACAAAATTCACGATAACGAACGACAAACGAAAATCAAAAGGTAACACTTTTGGTTTCGTCAATTTGCGGTTAAAATTCCGAACAATTGTCTGTCAAATTCAAAGTTTCGTTCGCAAGATTTATGAAATAGAGTAGGTTTAGAAAATCTAAACGTCAAACCTTTTCCGTTCGAACGAAATTTCGGAACGAAAAAGAACCGTAGTAGGAAATACGCGAAATTTCGGTCGATATTTCGTTTTTCGTTGAATTAGAGTAGACCCCCGGGATCGAACCTGCGACCCCCCGAATAGGAGACTGGCACTGTCCTAACCACTAGGCTATCACTAATGTTTTACTAATATAATATTTTTTAACGTTACGGACGTTTTTTGCCGGCTAGGGTACCCCTCCGCAACGCCCCATAAGGAACTTCGTTCCAAAAGATTCCGACGAATTGAGAACCTCCTCCTTTTTGAAGTCGGTTAAAAACGACATGCATATATACACTTTTAGTGACGGGTAATCGGTAATACCAGCGGTAAGCGCCAACAGGACGGACGGTATGAATATTTAAACAGGTAATACGTGGTATTAAGCGCAGTGCACCTTGCATGCATTGATTGAAACGTGGATTACAATTTACTATATTATTAAGCTAACATAGATTCACGAGTGTGTAAAGCATGTATTTATAACCCCAATGAGTAATAGGTAAGAATAATCTTCTAATTCTTCTAAATATATATAATTTAATATAAAAAATTCTTTTTAAACGACCTAATTCAATCTCCCGCTTTACTATACGAAGTCTTTAATTTATTGATGACATTTTAAAAACCGCTCGACCGATTTCGATAAAATTTATATGGGACAACCTGGGAAGTATGCCCTTTAAAACAAAAAAAAAATTCAAATCGGTCTACACGTCTTCGAGTAATCGTCAAATATATAAAAAATAAAAAAAAAGATTCCGACGAATTGAGAACCTCCTCCGTTTTTGAAGTCGGTTAAAAAGGAAAAGGTGACTGACTGACTAACTGATCTATCAATGCACAGCTCAAACCACTGGATGGATCGGGCTGAAGGGCATTTATATAGCTTTTATGACGTAGGCATCCTAAGAAAGGATTTTTGAAAATTCAACCCCTAAGGGGTTAAAGCAGTGATAGCCTAGTGGTTAGTACTGCGGTCTCCTATTCGGGGGGTCGCAGGTTTGGCCACGCACCTCTGGCATTTCCAAATTATGAGCGTTTAAGAAATTAAATATCACAAGCTTAACGGTGAAGGAAAACATCGTGAGGAAACCTGCACACCTGAGAGTTCTTCATAATGTTCCCAAAGGTGTGTGAAGTCTGCCAATTTACATTGGGCCAGCATGGTAGTCCACCATGCTGGCCCAATGTAAATTGGCAGTAAGATGGCCTAAAACCCTTCTCTGAGAGACCTGCGCTCAGTAGTGAGCCGTTGATTGGTTGCTGATGATGATGATGATGAAGGGGGTTAAATAGGGGTTTGAAGAATCTAACTTAAAGTGAGCGACGCCGTCGTCAAAAGCTTGTGCAGCAGAAAATTTCTACCGCCTACTTAGCCATTTCCGCCGAGCTAGTTCATTGAAAAGTTAATTTTAGCGCAGAGTGTATAATTTTAAATCAATTTTCACTGAAATTGTTGACTAGTACTATAAAGCTAGCACTCGACGTTATGTTGGCTTGTACTCGCGTTTCGTACCCACTTCGTATTTTGTTTAGATGTTATTTACTGCTATTAAGTAGAATTATAATTCCTTTTGCCCGCAATTTCGTTCGCGTTGAGGTAATAATTCATAATTCATAATTCATTTATTAATTTGTGAATATGGTACAGTCAAGATGTTATAATATACAATTTAGAATGCGCATATCCTACCAAAGTGTGGTGTACAACTATAGGAATGTTATTATTATTATTATATGTCAAAAAATTAAATAAATGTAAAAAAATAAACAACAAATATACAACAGTTAAAAATTTTCCATAAGGTAATCACAGATTGTATAATTTGTCTTATCTACCTATCAAAAAAAACCAACTTTTTTTTAAATATCGGGATCCTAGGTTTAGGAGGTACCTGGGTTTCAAAGGTGCAGGTTCCCTCACGATGTTTTCCTTCACCGTTGAAGCTTCTGATGTTTAATTGCTACTTCTTTTTTGTCGACCGATAGACGTCCACTGCTGGACAAAAGTCTCTTGCATGGACTTCCTCAGGACTCGGTCTTGCACCGCTTGAATCCAGAGGGGCCCTGCGACTCGTTTGATGTCGTCGGTTCAGCTAGTGGGAGGTCAGCTGCCAACACTGCGTTTCCCGGTGCGGGGTCGCCACTCCAACACCTTGAGACCCCAGCGACCATCAGCTCTTCGAACTATGTGCCCCGCCCATTTCCTAAATTAAATACTCGTTTAATTGCTTAAACGCACATAATTCAGAAAAGTCAGAGGTGCGTGCCCGGGATCGAACCTGCAACCCCCTGAATAGGAGACCACAGTACTAACCACTAGGCTATAATTGCTCTAACCCCGTATAGGGGTTGAATTTTCAAAAATCATTTCTTATTGGTTGCCTACGTCATAAAAGCTATCTATCTATAACCTAGTGCTTTACACTAGGTTATCACTGCTATCAATATTGTCAATGCGAAAGTGTATTTGTTTGTTGGTTTGTTAGTTTGTCCTTCAATCACGCTGCAACAGAACTACGTATCAATGGGATTTTTGGGGCAATTGACATATATCACCTATATGTCTACCTACCTATCGCATTACTATTTATCCCGGGAAAACAAAGGGTTCCCACGTGATTTTTTAAAACCTAACTTCACGCAGACAAAGTCGCAGGCAAAAGCTAGTATTAAAATAATAAGTAATTAAAAACATCAATGTTAAAAAATTCATAAAATTGATAACTGGTCTAATGAAAAATCACAAACCTAATTTATTTTTAGAATTATTTATAGGTACTAGGTAGTAACCTAATAGCAATTTGCTTTTAGTTTGGCCTTTGTCCCTAGTTTGGTTGGCCAAAAGTAAGACTTGTCATCCCTAAAAGTCGTGGTGCCAACCGAAGAAAAGCGGGATGTGGTTGACCTTACGAAGGGACTTAGTCTGCATCACCACTACCATCTCCCAACCGTTGGCTACCGTTGGCTTCCAAACTCCAACGGAATTGTTAATAAATTGCCTTAATATCTTCTTGGGTAACTTGTTTTTAAGTTTTAACAATTAAGAATGAGCAGGATGTACAACGATTTGGCGTCCAAGGCTCAGGAGCAGCCAGATATCTGTGACCCTCGCGAGAGTCCCTACGAGATAAAAATAAAAAAATCCCATAAAATTAATATTGTTGCAATCTATTTTAGGCTTAGTAAGTAATTCAATTGTTTCTATTTAAATTTTTGTTAACTTGAATATTTTTCTTCTTCTTTATCAACCTATAGACGTCCACTGCTGGACAAAGGTCTCTTGCATGGACTTCCACAGGCTTCGGTCTTGCGCGCCGCTTGAATCCAGCGGCTCCCTGCGACTCGTTTGATGTCGTCGGTCAACCTGGTGGAGGGTCTGCCAACACTGCGTTTCCCGGTGCGGGAAACGCAGTGTTGGGACAACACCTTGGGACCCCAACGGGCAGCGACCATCAGCTCTTCGAACTATGTGCCCCGCACATTTCCACTTCAGTTTCGCGACACGCTGAGCTATATCGGTGACTTTGGTTCTAGTACGAATCTCCTCATTTCTGATTTGATCTCACAGGGATATACAGTGGTAGACTCATCGACGATTCAAAAGCACTTGTAAAAAGTTTATTTGAATAAAAAAAACATTTCTATTCTATTCTTTTCTATTCTATTCTATACCGAGCATAGCTCTCTTCAACCTTTTTACGGCTGCTTCCCAAATGCCGCCAAAGTGGGGATTGTATGCCGGAATGTGTTTGAAATTAATACCTTGTTCGATAAGGTGGGATTGAACTGATTCTAGGCTATTATTAAGGAACGTAGCGAGCTCATTGCATGCACCAATGAAGGTAGTTCCGTTATCGGAAAATATGGTGGCTGGCTTTGCGCGTCTCGAGATAAATCTATTTAGAGCCGCCAGGAACGCTTCTGTTGTGAGGTCCGTTACGAGTTCGAGGTGCACGGCCTTTACCGCGAAGCATATAAATACGCAAATATATGATTTTGTCAATCTGCTCCCTCTACCCTTTCGGTCAAGTATAAGCACCGGCCCTGCGTAGTCGACACCCGTAATAAGAAACGGATATTCTAGTTGCGTTCGTTCACTTGGTAAGTCTCCCATGATAGGCTGAACAGAAGTCGCTTTGAAGCGAAAACAACGAACACAAGAGTGCACCGTTTTCTTTGCTAGATTTCTTCCGTTAATAGGCCAGTAGCTCTGTCTAATGGTGCATAGAAGAAGCTGAGGGCCCGCATGCATAAGAATCTTGTGTTGTAAAACAAATAAAATTTTAGTTAAGTGATGTTTGGCGCAAAGAATAATAGGATGTTTGACGTCGTATGAATAATAAGAATTTTTTAAACGACCACCGACTCTTATAAGATCGTCAGAATCTAAAAATGGTGACAATGATTTAAGCTTGCTATGTGAAGGCAGAGGTTGATTGTTCTTTAAAAGGGAAAGCTCTTCAGGAAACATTTCCTTCTGAGCATGATGTAAAATTATTTTACGAGATGTTTCAATTTCGTTAAGAGTGAGATGATTAGTTTGAGTTTTGTGTCTACACTTGTGTATGAATTTTGTCACGTACGCTAAAATTCGGATCACTTTATTAAAGTTGCTATGTTTATGTATTAGTTGAAGAATTCTGTTATTACTAAGGTCTTCTTCTGCTCTATGGGTTGTAAGGGTGCAAAAGTCTGAGCCTTTGTGTGTCTCTGGAAATTTAATGTCCGGTTCATGCAAAAACTCAGGCCCTGACCACCACAGAACAGCTGTACTGATGGAATCAGCCTTCACCCCGCGAGAGACAAGATCTGCAGGATTGGACTTTGAAGGAACATATCTCCATAAATGCCCTTTAGTAATTTCTTGTATCTCTCCAACTCTATTTCTGATGAACTGAACTGTTTGCGAAGAAGAGCTGGATAACCACGCTAATACTATAGTTGAATCTGACCAAAAATAGTGTTGATGATTATTGACGGTAAGAGCCATAGTTGCCTTTTTCCAAAGTCTCGTGGCCAGCAACGCAGCGGATAGCTCCAAACGCGGTATGGTAGTTTTAGGCTTAATAGGTGCGACTTTATTTTTAGAAGCCAAAAGTCTTACATTAACTGACCCGTTAGCATCTATAGTTCTCACATAGATACAACCGCCGTAAGCACGCTCTGATGCATCTGAAAACACGTGCAATTCAATAAGTGATGGGTCTTTGCATGACACCCATCTTGGAATTTTTATGGAATTTAAAATATGTAAAGAGTTTGCAATATCTAAGAATCCTTTTTTTATGTCCGCAGGTGCTTCAGTATCCCAATCACATTTGCAAATCCATAATGCTTGTATAATTAGTTTAGCTAAGAGTACACAGGGACCCACAAGCCCTAAGGGATCAAAGATTTGACTTATGATGGAGATTATGTTGCGCTTTGTTAGCCTTTTGTTTGTGTCAACGTCAATGCGGAAGTTTAAATTGTCTGAATCTGAATCCCAATAAAGACCTAATGTTTTCGAAGGTGAGTTGTCACTCAACTTCAAATCAAGGTGTTTGTCCGGTTCACCTCTTACGTTGGTGATGGCATGCAAGACTTCAAGATTGTTGGACTGCCATTTGCGCAAGTTCATTTTTGCAGAAGCTAATGTGTCTCTTACCCCCTTGCATAGAGCAATGACAGATTCTGTATTGTCACCCCCAGACAAATAATCATCCACATAAAAATCATGTTGAATGGCCCTTTGCACTGCCAAATCCTTGGTCTCATCCGCAAGAGACACCAAACATTTTGTAGCTAAATAAGGGGCTGAAGCTGTACCGTATGTCACAGTATTAAGTGTGTAGGTTTGTAGTGCCTCATACGGATGAAACCGAAAGACTATTTGTTGAAGTGACCTTTGACAAGGTTCTATGTAAATAGTACGGTACATTTTTTCAATATCCGCAGAGACCACTATTTTATGTTGTCTAAAGCGTATTAAGATTGAAAATATGTCATCCTGTACAGTAGGACCTACCATTTGAATTGAGTTGAATGATTTTTTGTTTGATGTGGCGGCCGAAGCATCAAAGACCACTCTAAGCTTTGTGGTTATCGAATCACGAAGCACACCATGATGAGGAAAATATACATTAGTTATGCTGGATGAATGTTGATTATTGTTTTTGTTAAGAGTCATGTGACCTAAATCGATGTATTCTTTGATGAATTGCATGTATAAATTTTTTAGGTTTAGATCCCTCTCTAGACGTCGCTCTAAAGAAAGAAAACGAATCCTTGCAAGATTATAAGAATCTCCAAGTACCTCGGGTGATTCTTTCAAGGGTATTGTCACTATAAACCGACCATCGTTGTCGCGCCGTGTGGTTTCCTGAAAAAGTTTCTCACAAGCCTTTTCTTCTAAAGACATATTAGGTTGTGACAACACTGAATCTAATTGCCAGAAACGTGTAAGAGAAGACTCATCATTTTGTCCAATGAAGTGACAAAAATTGTTTGAAGTCTCTGAATAAGATGTGTGATGATTACTAAGACTACCTGATAAGAGCCATCCTAACTTTGAATCGCGGAGCTTGGGCTGACGTTTTCCTAAGTCAATGATACTTGAACCTAAGACGTTCCAGAAGACCTCAGCTCCCACTAGAATATCAATTGCTGATGGTATATTGAAAGTCGGGTCTGCTAATTGAATATTCTTAGGAATAGGTATATGTGTTGTATTTATGTAAGAAGAAGGTAAATATTGTGTTATTTCTGCAATTATATAACAGCTTATGGTTTCTTTATAGTCACCATAATATGATTCAATTGTCAGTTCACAAGACTCTGATATTGATGAAGTTTGTTTGTTGATACCATTCACTGTGGAGCTAACGGGCTTTCGTACCAGACCAAGTCTCTCGCTGAGCTGTTGTGATATAAAATTTGCAGTGCTACCATTATCAAGCAGCAGCCGCGCTGTGTGTATCTTGTTCGTGGTGTCCCTGACACGCACCACAGCTGTGGATAGTAATGCATTTGGCTGACTAAAAGGTGCTGAGGTTATCGCTGTGGACAATGCTATAGCTGTCCTTGCCGGCTCCTTTGTATTATCGTGAATTAAATTATTATGCTTGAGGTTACAAAATTTGCAATGTGTTAGCCTGCAGGTCCTAAAACTATGGCCTGGGCGGAGGCAGTTTGCACACAGGTTTAATTCAGCAACTTTCTTTATACGAGACTGAATATCTAATTTTTTGAATGTTTCACAGCTAAAAATGAAATGAGGTTGAGAACAGAGAGGGCATGTGTAAAGTTTTTGATGGTCATTATAAGAAGTTTGTGTTTTATTCTTGTTTGTGTCTGAAAATGTAGTAATATTTGTTTTATGCTTATATTTATTGTTATCTTGTAATGTTTCTAGTAAATCGGCTCTGTTAGTAATGAATTTTGTAAATTGTTGTGAGTCTGGAATACCACCGAGGCCATTGCGGTACTCTTCCCACTCCCGACTAGTAATGGAATCTAATTTCTTAGTCATAATGAAAATAATCAATGTATCCCAATGATCTGTAGGCTGCCCTAATGTTGCAAGGGCTCGCAAGTTCTTATTAGTTACATCAATCAAGTTCCGCAATAAATGACTTGATTCCTTTTGCATTGGTTCTAAATTAAATAAGGCTTGTATGTGATGATTTACTAAAAGACGCTCATTATCATACCTCTCCGTTAGCAATTGCCACCCTAACTTATAATTACTTGCAGTAAAATCTAATGACTGAATAGTTAAAGCAGCTGTACCTTTAAGCGATGCCCGGAGGTAATGAAACTTGTTTATGTCACTTATGGAATTGTTGTTGTGAATAAGAGAAAGATAGGTGTCTCTAAACTCAAGCCAATGCTGATAATTTCCGTCGAATTGGGGCAGGTCTATTTTGGGCAACCTGACAAAGTCATGTTTGCTCTTGTCAATACTTTGTGAACTTTCATCACTCATAACAGATGACCGCCTGCGACTAGTATTTGGCTGTGGGTTGAGAAGCACTTGAGCTTCTGACATGAGTCTAAAGTAAATACCATCGAACGCTTCGCGATCCTCGTAAGCGGACTCTGGCGGGTCCGTAAGAGCTTCGATTTCAGTTTGCAATCCGTCAAAATCACTGTACAGTTGTTCAATTTTCCGAAAACGGAATTCTAACTCCCTGAATTGCACTTCACTTAATGTTTCATTACTTTTTATTAGAGTTAGAAACGAAGAGAATTGAGTTAATTTTGATTTTATAGAACCTCGCTTTTTAACTAGGTCTTTGACTTTCGCATCACTCATTTTGCTTTGACAACTTTACACTGTTTTAATTATGGTTTTAACACGTAATATGGAATGGCAGCCGTCTATTTATAATTAATATGGATGTTACTATGCACAGATATTCCGTATTTAACGAAAAATTGAAGAATAGGGTATTTGACTATAATAAAAATATCGTTTCAACTGGTGTCATCCTAAAAGATTATTATCTAAAAACATTATTCCATACGACAAAACTAAAAAATAAAGCTTTATTTAATTAGAAAACATTAAATAAAATTGCTATAATTCTGACCATGGTCACGTGATCGAAAACGTTCCGTGATCTCGAATGACGTCACAGTCCACACCACCTATGGAATTCTCATTTTGTCAATACATTTCGACGTGTTTGTGCGGCGTAATAGGCTAATTTCGTCTGTTTTTCATCGTTACTATTTTATTAAATACCAAATAGTATGCGACACGCGGCCTAAACACATATTATAAAATTGTCATTGTTTGAAATGTGAACTGTTACGTCATGAGAGCAAATGGAACGTTTCGGCGGCAATTTATTTTTTTGAATTTATTTCTCGATTTTTATGAAAAATAATGAAAATTATGCCGAAATATATGTTTTGTTAGCTTCAGCATAGCATTATTAACAATTTAAGATGATTTTCTAAAAGTAGTCAAATAGCCTATTATGATGCAAAAATAAACAATTTGACAATTTGATACAACCTCAAATTCTATTTTTAACCTAACCTTGACACAGTGACCGTGGATCTCACAGTAAGGGAGAATCACACGAAACGATTTGTAGCCGGTTCACACGCGACCCGGTGACTTTGTATTTGCAATAATTTTTTAAAATAAGTTAATAAGTAAGTATATGGGTAGATGCTTTAGATGTAATGATGTAATAAGATATTTTACGTTAATAATGATTGTGAATTACGCCGAAATATGCACGTACGTAACGCAAATAAGGCAATTTTAAACAAAGGATTATTGAAGGGAATAAGATAAAGGAACGGACTCACTCTAATAGAAGCTGTTGGCAATCATGGAAGACCATTGAAGTTTTAAGGCTGCGACTTTTCTTCAGACTTTTCGCGACGATTGAAGATTCTTTTATTCTCGAAGGACCACTTGTTACCCTTTGCTATACTGCATAGGCGCTTGCTCGTCTTCACTCTTCGCGTTAGTCTTAGGTAAAAATCGTAGGTTTTTTGTGATGGCCGTTCTTCCTTTTTTTTTGATGATTCAAAATGTAATACGTTAGTAATATAATAATGAGCTTCTGTCATTGTCACTGTCACGCTTTTCTAGACCATAGGTGTGACGATGTAATCTATGGTCTAGTTTATGGTTGTGTTCACAACAGCCAGACAGAAAGTAGGCCCATTGCCGCTGGTGGAACCCGTTCACGAGCATGACGCATGACCCAGCCATTGCTTCGCTCAACCATATTTGAGGAAACGTAACAACCCGCATCACACGACACCACTGCAGAAATGTTAAAGAGAGTGTGACATACTTAAGCAGTGATAGCCTAGTGGTTAGGACTGTGGTCTCCTATTCGGGGGGTCGCAGGTTCGATCCCGGGTACGCACCTCTGACTTTTCGGAGTCAAGTGCGTTTAAGCAATTAAATATCACTTGCTTCAACGGTGAAGGAAAACATCGTGAGGAAACCTGCACACCTGAGAGTTCTTCATAATGTTCTCGAAGGTGTGTGAAGTCCGCCAATTCGCATTGGGCCAGCGTGGTGGACTATGGCCTGTAACCCTTCAGTAGTGAGCCGTTGATGGGTTGCTAATGATGATGATGGTAGGATTTATATCGATCGATCGTTTTGAAACCGAACCAAACCGGTGGTAGAGTCATGACGTGTCATAAGAACCACAGGTTGGCCTACATGAAATAAATAATTTTGAATTTTGAATTTTGAAAAGAGCAACTGCCGAGTTTGTTGCCAGCTCTTCTCAGCAGAATCTGCATTTCGAACCGGGTGGTATTATTGTTGATAAGGGAGCCACAGGTTGGCCTGAATTTTTAACTTGAATCAAACGTGTTCCTCACATCAATCAACAGACGTCCACTGCTGGACAAAGGTCTCTCGCATGGACTTCTCGACTCGCTGAGCTATGTATGACAAAATCTTTTTTTTTTTTTTATTTCGGGATAGGCTTGCGCTTGACAACAATCAATGCTGGACAGCACTGATGAGGTCTAGGTTGGAGCGCGCTTGCCTAGAAAATGCCTATTCACTCTTGCCCTGAAGGTACTGAGGTTATACGTCAAATCAAACGTATTATTATATTATTTCGTTACGTTCCCTCAAATATGGTTGAGCGAAGCAACGGCTGGGTCATGCATCATGCTCGTGAACGGATGCCGCCGGCAGGAATGGGGCTACTTTCTGTCTGCCCATCTTAACATGTATTGAATAATTGTAAGTGGTATGCATTTTTGGAACTTCCCCTCATTGTGGAAACAATGGATTCATAGCATAATATCTATTGTATTGTAAACTTGTTTTAAAAAGAGCAACCGCCGCGTTTCTTGCTGGTTCTTCTTGGCAGGAAGGGCATTCCGAACCAGTGGTAGACTCATCGACGATACAAAAGCACTTGTAAAAAAGTTTATTTGAATAAAAAATATTTCTATTCTATTCTATTAAATTTTATTTTATTTTTTATGTATTATATTAATATTATTAATTTAGATTCACTCCCGTCAGGCATTAACGTGGATCCAATTAGGTATTTAAAATTTCAATGAATTTAAATATTATGTTGTATATATTTATATATGTATGTAAAATATTTAAAGAATAACTAAATGAAAGAGACTGCAACAGCAAGATCTTCATAAATACCTGTTCTTAAATGTTCCAGCGTCTCTCCAAAAACACCTGAAAATAAAAAAATAACTTTATCGCATATCCACTTAACCTATAAAATAATGCAAAATCGTTTAGCTGTCAAATTCTTTAGTGAGCGCTCTCTCTAACTTTTTGTTTAAGTATATCAAATTACGCCAAAAATTATCCTAGATGGCGTTATCTTTTAAATATCGAATATCTAGTATTGCAACTTAATTTATTGGTTGACAAATATCTTATTTTATTTTTCTGGTTCGTCATAATTATTTATTTTATAGTATTAAAATAGAAATTTTTATAACAAACTAGCTGATGCCCGCGACTTTGTCCGCATGGATTTAGTTTTTAAAAACCCCGCGGGAACTCTTTCATTTTATCCGAGATAAAAAGTAGCTCTCCCGGTCTGAGGAACCACTACTACATCCATTACTATACCCATTATAGTGACTTGACGGAAACGCGGTCGAACGGGATAAAAAGTATCCTATGTCCGTCTCCTGGTTCTGAGCTACCTCTCCACCAATTTTCAGCCAAATCGGTTCATCCGTTCTTGAGTTATAAATAGTGTAACTAACACCACTTTCTTTTATATAATATATAGAATATAGATATAGATATCGTCATCATCATTAGCAACCCATCAACGGCTCACTACTGAGCGCAGGTCTCCTCTCAGAGAAGGGTTATAGGCCATAGTCCACCACGCTGGCACAATGCGAATTGGTGGACTTCACACACCTTCGAGAATATTACGAAGAACTTCCAGATGTGCAGGTTTCCTCACGATGTTTTCCTTCACCGTTGAAGCAAGTGATATTTAATTGCTTAAACGCACTTGACTCCGAAAAGTCAGAGGTGCGTATCCGGGATTGAACCTGCGACCCCCGAATAGGAGACCACAGTCTTAACTACTAGGCTATCACTGCTTAGACTATAATTATTATTAGACACTATTTGATAGTGTTTTATATACGTTCATTGAGTAGTTGTATCAAGCACCGGTAGATGGCGTGAGCTTTATTCTAATGTATGACGTTAGCAATCTATATCTTAAATCTATGCTTCTATAACTAAGCTCTGCAGTCAAGCATCAAGCGATTTAGCGTTCCAGTACGACAACACGCAGAAATCGATAACAGGTAAGAGTTTAAAAAATTGCCACATCTCTTCTTAGTCAGCCTGTTACCATCCGAGACTTTATTGTTTGTTGTCACTTACCATTAGATGAGATCGCAGTTATGGACTAATAAAAAAAATGGGAGAGAAATGAGTAACAATCCAGGCGAAATCGCGAGTAAAATCTAGTTATAGTTTAAAAGCATTCCCCTTTGAAGTGAAAATCAAAAAACCTAAGAGTTGATTCTATTACGCCGACCCCATGTCAGTTGAACACAAATCCTCTTCCATACTGAGCGAAATCGTATAAAAATAGGGCGCGTTCACATGGGGCGCGGGCGTAATATGATTATTGGATTTATATTTTAGTAACGTAACATGAGAGCAAGGTTTTTAAGAATTTATTGAAAACTAGCTGATGCCCGCGATTTCGTCCACGTGGATTTAGTTTTTAAAATCTCGCGGGAACTGTTTGATTTTTCAGTATTAATGATAACCTATGTCACTCTCCAGTGGTGCGATTGTCTAGTTATTCCATTGATAGTAATCGTATTCGATGACATTAGCGTCAAAGTAAAATAAAACATAACGGCATTGAATTAGAGCTCAACTTCGTGTATGCATTCTTATACGTTTATGTATGTACGATACGCTCCATAACGCTCCATGTTAAAATCCGTTGTACTGAATTTGTGACTTTAAATCAATACAATCAAGGATATTATTTTACTTTGACGCTAACGTCATCGAATACGAATACGATCAATGGAACAACTTTTAGACAATTGGTGCCCAGATCCTCAACTATATCCATGCAAAAAAATCACGTCGAGCTCTGTTGTAGCGTGACTGAAGGACAAACTAACAAAAAACACATTTTTGCATTTATTATAAAAAAAACATGCTACCGGACTATGAGAATGAAGGAATAGAGGTTGCACCTATGTTTGCGTGCTCACTATACTATAAATAGTTGCGATTCGATGATTGTTCGCTTAAAAAAGCTGCAAAGCAATTTTAAGATATAAACGCCAAGCTACAAAGAGTCTTTTATACAATATATTCAAAATAAATCATACTAATATCATAAACTCTCTATATTAACAACTCGGCTGGGCAGCGTTCGGGAAGCTCCGAGATGTCTTCTCGTCCAAAATTCCTCAGTGCCTGAAGACTAAAGTCTTCGAACAGTGCGTGTTGCCAGTGATGACTTACGGATCCGAGACATGGTCGCTAACTAAGGGCCTCATAAGTAGGCTCAGGATCGCCCAGCGAGCGATGGAGAGAGCTATGCTCGGAGTGTCCCTGCGGGATCGAATCAGAAATGAGGAGATCCGTAGGAGAACCAGAGTCACCGACATAGCTCAGCGAGTCGCGATACTGAAGTGGAAATCGGCGGGGCACATAGTTCGAAGAGCTGATGGTCGTTGGGGTCCCAAGGTGCTGGAGTGGCGACCCCGCACCGGGAAGCCCAGTGTTGGCAGACCCCCCCACCAGGTGGACCGACGACATCAAGCGAGTCGCAGGGAGCCGCTGGATTCAGGCGGCGCAAGACCGAGGCCTGTGGAAGTCCATGCAAGAGAACTATGGCCAGCAGTGGACGTCTATCGGTTGATAAAGAAGAAGAAGAATATTATAAATGCGAAAGTGTGTTTGTTGGTTTGTCTTTCAATCACGCCGCAACAGAGCTACGGATCGACGTGATTTTTTGCATGGGTATAGTTCCCAATCCCGAAAAATCAAAGAGTTCCCGAGGGACTTTAAAAACTAAATCCACGCGGACGAAGTCGCGGGCATCAGCTAGTAATTAAATATTCGTTTTAAATAAACCCAGCACCATGGAACCCCACTCTTACATTATTGGATTACCGGCCCGTCACATTTGATTTGTAACCTTAACATTATGCATGGCGGGCTCTATAGAATACATTTAAGAGAATTTTGATATGACGTGCCTGAACCGTGGCGCTGATAGCATAGCTGTTAAAACTTGGTCTTCTTTTCGAAGTCCGGGGTTCAATTCCCAGACACGCATCCTTACTAATATTATAAATTCGAAAGTGTGTTTGTTTGTTGGTTTGTTGGTTTGTCTATCAATCACGCCACAACTTGGCTACAGATTTACGTGAATTTTTGCATGGGTATAGTTGAGGACCTGGAGAGTGGAGAGTGACATAGGCTAATTTTTATCCCAGAAAATCAAAGAGTTCCCGTGGGATTTTAAAAACTAAATCCACGCCGACGAAGTCGCGGGCATCAGCTAGTTAGGGTTCCGTACCAAAATGGTAAAAATGGAACCCTTATGGTGAGACTTTCTCCGTCCGTCCGTCCGTCCGTCTGTCACAGTCGATTATTTCAGTAACTATTAAAGCTATCGACATGAAATTTGGCATAGTTGTGTATAATAGTGGCCCAACATCATTGGAATAAAGAAAAATCGAAAATTATTTTTAGTTTTATTAAAAAAGGGGGAAAATCGGGGGTTTGAAATTTCAAAGTAAAATAACTATACCGAGTGGGGTATCATATGAAAGGCCTTTCCTTGTGCATTCTAAAACAGTTTTTTATTTGTTTCTATATATAATAGTTTTTGAGTAATCGGCCAAAATGTCGAAAAAATACAGTTCCCCCCCCCCCCCTTATCTCCGAAGTTTACCAATCGAAAAATCTGAAATAATTATGGTCAATAGAGGTTTATGTATATTTTACAGGAAAAATAAAAGCAACGCGAAAATTATTTTAGTTTGATTAAAAAAGGGGGGAAATCGGGGGTTTGAAATTTCAAAGTAAGATAACTATATCGAGTGGGGTATCATATAAAAGGCCTTTACTTGTGCATTCTAAAACAGTCTTTTATTTATTAATATATATATAGCTGTTCGTGCTGATTCACTGATTCACTCACTCACTCACTCACTGATTGATCACCTCTCCTGTAAAATTTTGTATGAAAAATTTTTTTTTCACGAATGGTTTCGTATAGAAGACAAAAATTCATTCGGAGGAAAATTATGGAGAGAGCTGATGATTGAGGATTTCGGAGACGGGTGAGGAGCACGGCCAGGGTATTGTAGATAGGTGGGGGGTGCTCGAACAAATGTCATTCGAAACCTCATCCAATTGGCAGTGAGCTGAAAAAAAATCCCAAAATGGCGGAAAAAAAGATGGCGGCCATACAAACTTCGTCGGTGTCTATCTCGGAGAGGATAAAAGATGGAAGAGTGGTTTCTTGGCAAAAGATAATCAGGACCCGAAGGTCTACTTGATGAACAGAAAAAAAATCAAAATAGCGGAATTTTTTTTTCCATACAAAATATATGGCGAATATTAAAGAGACTAGAAGCTGAGAACTAGAAGCTGAGAAAATTTGTTTTTATAGAAGAATTCTCATTCTGAAAAATGATGAGATATGATGATCGAGGGTTTGGAAGGTGGGTGAGGAGCACGGCCAGGGTATTGAAGATAGGTTGGGTGTGCTCAAACAAAAGTCACTCGAAACCTCATCCAATTGGGAGTTAGCTGAAAAAAACTCCAAAATGGCGGATTCAAGATGGCGGCCATACAAATTTCATCATGGTCTATCTCGGAGAGTATAAAAGATGGAAGAGTGGTTTTTGATAAAAAATGATCAGGACCTGACAGTCTACTTGACGAGTAGAAAACCCGCGGTCCGCTTGCGGGCCGCGCACCCACGCGCCCAGTTTCTATATATAATAGTTTTTGATTAATCGGTCAAAATGTCGAAAAAAATACCGTTCCCCCCCCTTATCTCCGAAGTTTACCAATCGAAAAATCTGAAATAATTATGGTTAATAGAGGTTTATGTATATTTTACAGGAAAAATAAAATCAACGCGAAAATTATTTTAGTTTAATTAAAAAAAGGGGGAAAATCAGGGGTTTGAAATTTCAAAGTAAGATAATCATACCGAGTGGGGTATCGTTTGAAAGGCCTTTACTTGTGCATTCTAAAACAGTTTTTTATTTATTTCTACATATAATAGTTTTTGAGTAATCGGCCAAAATGTCGAAAAATATACCGTTCCCCCCCCCTTATCTCCGAAGTTTACCAATCGAAAAATCTGAAATAATTATGGTCAATAGAGGTTTATGTATATTTTACAGGAAAAATAAAACCAACGCTCTAACTAGCATAGTTTTTTTTTTATATTAACAATAAACCTCTACAAACAAAGTTAACGATAAATAAGCAAATTAATATAATATTATCGTTTTAGTTTTACTTTTGGAGTACGGAACCTTCGGTGCGCGAGTCCGACTCGCACTTGACCGGCTTTTTTTTTATTGGCTCAGCCCTATTCAGCATGCATGTATGTACCTTATACACATATATTTTACTAACTGTTATCATTAAAAGTTTTTCCACTTATTTATGTTGGCTACAAGTATTAATTACATTTGGCCCTAACTCAACCATAGAAAGATAATGGACGTTAAAGTAGATAAATAAATTGATAGCTAGTGCACGTGTTTACTGTTTATTTGTCACGAATGCTAGTTGTACGACAGTGATATTCAATTTATTATTTTATTACAATAAAAAAATTTCCAGCATGACGTCTGTTTCAACTGATGAACTTTGTGTATTCGGTGAGCAAAACGTTATGGTTCCGGTACATTTGAATTTTGGGAAATATGTGTTAAATAAGCTGCGGAAAATGGAAGACAAAGTGGCATTGGTAAACAAAGTGTTTATATACCTAATAAGTAACAAAAAAATTGGTTGTCTGCAAAGTCGGTTTACGGAAGATAGTTTTACGTGATAACGTCATGAAGGAACATTGATGAAAAATTGCATACTTTTATGAATAGAATTGAATTATTATCACTGAATTATCATTATTTTTTAAATAATACAAATAAGGAGTTACTTGAAAATTACATTTTTCTCTAGTTACAAGCCAACGCTTGGGCCGATCGTGCCTCTATATCTCTTGTACCGCGCTCTCGCTTGCACGCGCAGGCTCAGGCGGAACGTGACACTTTTTCGTGCGTGCAGCCGGTGTTCATCGATTTATAAGACTTCAAAAATAACTGTTAGAATTTTTGGCATCAATGGATACGTAGTATGACGGCCAAGGCAACTAAGCCGCGATTCTGGAAGAAATGCCGGTTCTGCATGAAATAATAAAGATCCCGTCGGTCTCTGCTTTTGGGGATAAAACGTATGACTATGGCCGCCTCCAGTTGCTAGTTGGGTGGATTTCCCAACAGCAAAATTTACGCGGCAAGTATGAAATCGGTAGTGCAGACCGTTACTTTACAGTGCTTATATTTTTTTCTAGGCAGAAGAGTATGTTATCTTTATGGAGCCAGTAAATATTTCTCAACAAAGATTGCAGTTTAGGAATTAAAAAAATTTTAAACCCCAAATTTTTCATTTCGGTGGCTGTCCTCACAACATTTTTCAGTGTAATTTCCTTCATAAAACAAAAACTTTCGGTTGTTTTGGCTTATGGTTCTTTTATTTAAATCGTTAATAGTGTTAGTAATAACACAAAGTAATTTTATAATAATATCTACCCAGATTAAGAACTGGTAAGTAAAAATGCACGTGTCCCAGAAAGTCCTTTCATTTCGGTGGCTTAAACTTAATCAAGAATATTTTTGCATAGAACAACTCTAGCTCCCCCTTATGCGTTGAGAACATACGTAATAGTGGCCTCTAGGTGTTTATCGTGTATGGAAGTGCACCGAATGCCTGCTTGTTCCCCAAAAAAACGTTTGTATGTCATTTCGGTGACGTGCGACACATTTCTTTTCATTTCCGTGTACAGGTATAACTTTTCTTGCAATAATCTAGTATATTTAATTAAATACTAATGAATGAGCTATTGGTAATATGTTTATTTGTGTAGTATTCCTTATATCCTATAGAAAGTACTTTTTTAGTTAGGCTAATTTTTACCCTTGGTTTTCATTTCGGTGGATTCGGTGGCCTAAACTGGCCACCAAAATGATAAAAAAACCCACCGAAATGATAAAAATTTTCATTTCGGTGAGCTTTTATCATTTCGGTGTATAATAGTTTCATTTCGGTGGATTGTTTTATCATTTCGGTGGATTATTATTTCATTTCGGTGGATTATTATTTCATTTCGGTGAAAATTCGGATGAACACGTAAAACTACTCAACGGATTTAAATATAATTAATTGATATACAGTTATAACCGTTTACGACGATATCGTTTAGAACAACATATTGGTTATATTGACCAAAATCAAAAGTCCCGGATGAATGGTATATGACCGCCTTATCAAAAATATCGCTTTTTACGACATCGCTTACTACGACATACCTGATTAAGCGACTACATTTCACTAATATCTTCGGAGAATGATATCTGTTAGAACGACCAGCTGTATTGTAAACAATTTGAATAGGTAACAATATCCACATCTGGTGCACAATATAATGGTCAATGGCTATTAAGATCGCAAAGTAAACAAAAACGCTTCGAGTTTAGGGTCTTTTGTAATTCTTAGAAACAAATTACACGTGCATGCAGTATAATCAAAGCCCGCTTCTTCATATCCCTCCAGTCAGTCTTTTACTTATCTGTACACAAGACGCACTAAAACTTATTGTCGAGTTATTGTCTAACAGAATGTAATCTCATTTATTTTATACAATATGAATATATTTTTCCTATTAATATCTATAGATTTATATATATATTATATACCCACACATTCAATATTACCACTTCATAAAAAAATACTTTGTACCTCGAAAACATCACAGGCTTTTACGGCTATCGGTTTTTACGACCAAATATGACTAGTCCCTTTGATGTCGTTGTAACAGGTTTTGACTGTAGTTAATAGGTAGCTGATACTCCGGGTCAAAATGTAACATATTATTATAAGATAAAAGATTTTATCCTTATAAACAATAAGGTTCCTCCGGGATATGAGATGAAAATTTTTGTTTATTTTACTCCATACTCCGTCAAATCTAATCCGATTTAAAGTTTATTTATATGGTTCTTCTTCTTCTTCTTTATCAACCGATAGACATCCACTGCTGCACAAAGGTCTCTTGCATGGACTTCCACAGGCCTCGGTCTTACGACGCCTAAATCCAGCGGCTCCCTGCGACTCGTTTGATGTCATCGGTCCACCTGGTGGTCTGCCAACACTGCGCTTCCCGGTGCGGGGTCGCTATTCCAGCGCCTTGGTACCCAACGACCATCAACTCTTCGTACTATGTGTCCGCCCATTTCCACTTCAGTTTCATTACATTCTGTTAGTCTTGTGTACAGATAAGTAACAGACTGACTGGAGGGATATGAAAAAGGGGGCTTTGATTATACTGCATGCACGTGTATTTTGTTTCTAAGAATTACAAAAGTAAACTCCTAAACTCGACAAGTTTTTGTTTACTTTGCGCTCTTAATAGCCATTGACCATTATATTGTGCCCCAGATGTGGATATTGTTACCTATTCAAATTGTTTACAATACAGCTGGTCGTTCTAACAGATATCATTCTCCGAAGATATTAGTGAAATGTAGTCGCTTAATCAGGTATGTCGTAGTAAGCGATGTCGTTAAAAGCGATATTTTTAATAAGGTGGTCATATAGAATTCAGCCGGGACCTTTGATGTTGGTCAATATGTTGCTCTAAACGATGTCGTCGTAAACGGTTTTAACTATATTTTGTCTGTCTGTATACGTTTTCGGTGCATTTTCATTTCGGTGGACACATTCTTTCATTTCGGTGGCTAGTTATTTCATTTCGGTGGTTAGTTATTTCATTTCCGTGAACGAATGTTTCATTTCGGTGGCATCCAAATTTCAAACACGAATTTACATAGGTTTAATAGGATATATTTTGATGGTATTACATAAGAGCATAACCTATATCAAGAAGTATAATATACTACAGCTTAAATTTAAAAAAAACTTATAATACGAAAGTTCACCGAAATGAAAGAAAAATACCACTTTGTTGAAATTGACCCAGTTATATCCCTGCCAAAGTTTCGTCACGTTAGTTTCAGCAGTTGAGCCGTGAAAAATAATTCGGAAAGGAACATTGTATTTTATTTTAATTAACTGTTTATTGTATCCCACCAAAAACATTTTCGTGTAAAATGTTGCCGCGACGAGACTAATGGCTCGCACTGTCAAAAAGAAATCAGATCTCATGTAGAGCCAAGTTTCTTACTCTACACGACCTAACTAGGGGCTTGTAGAGCCCTAACTTCACAAACTCTGCACCTAGCTGTTAAAATATGTGGCTTGGCCGTTGCGTTACATTCACAAAGGTAAGGTGAAAAATTTATTCACTGATCATTACTTTTCTATGATACAATAGTCTTGTAGTATATGTTTAATAAGTCCGCTATTGACATCATATCGCGAGAATTTTCTTTATCTGGTATAATCCAAACCCAAATCATGAGGTTTCAAAAAAACGACGAAGCGCTTCGAGAAAAGGTAGGTATAGTGCCCTTACGCTTCTCTTGGCTCTTGGGAGCCACTTTTTATATATCTAGAGATTGAGTGTTGGCAGACCCACCACAAGATGGACCGACGATATCAAACGAGTCGCAGGGAGCCGCTGGACGCAGGTGGCGCAAGATCGAGGCCTGAGGAAGTCAATGCAATGAGACCTTTGTTCAACAGTGGACGTTCATCGGTTGATAAAGACGAAGATATTGTAATGTTTGGATCGTGTGTATGTTCGGACTTCGCAGGTTAAAGTCCATTAGATAGTATAACAACGTAATGGTACAAAATTAATTTCATGGAAAACTCCGCTACACGAAGAGTTTGATAATACAAGGGTATTGTACCTATGGCGTTGTGATAACAACTGTGTGGTGTGTAACTTCAACAAAAAAACATGGTGATAACCTTATCATGTTTTTTTGGTTTGAAGTTGTTTTGTAGAGACTATGTAAGTTACGGTTTATAGATATAAACAAATAAAACAAATTGATAACATATTAAGGGTTGTTACTTGGAACAAAAATCTGATGTTATTGTATTTTGTCCATATTTTGGTTGCAACCTGTTTTGTGTACCTTTTCAATAAATAAATAACAATTTCGGAAGGGGTGCCCGGTATATAATATCTCGTATAATATTTTGACAACATTGTGTAACCTTACAAAATATATTGTAATGTATAATAATGTATGTATAATATTTACACATCTTTTTAGGGTTCCGTACCCAAAGGGTACCAACGGGACCCTATTACTAAGCCTACGCTGTCCGTCCGTCTGTCAGCGGGCTGTATCTCGTAAACCGTAATAGATAGACAGATGAAATTTTCACATATTATGTATTTCTATTGCCGCTATAACAACAAATAACTAGTGGTTCGCCCCGAACTGAGACCTCGCGGTAACGGTATCCCATGATTATTCATTCAATCGATACATGATAACCAAAACTGACATTATTATTATGCCCGTTTTCACCAAACATACCTAAATCATCCCCTAAGTAGAGTCTCTTAACGTAGGTAGCTCCTAAATACAATCCTAAGTCCTAACATCCGTCCCAATATCCTTTTAGGTGTCCCGTACAGGATCGTGATAAATAAGTTGACAGAAAACATCAATCACCTAACTTATAGGTAGCCCGTAAAGGTTAGGGAACGTTAGTGAAAACATTGAATTATTATGTAGGTACTAACGAGTGAAACCGGGTTACGGGCATCTGTACAAATCGTCATCTATCGACGCGAATAGAAAATATACAATATTTAACTAAAATTTAACTAAAAAATAATTTTAATTGAATAATATGGTACAAAAAAAATTACAATACAATTATTGTATTATAATAAGTAACTAAATAATAATGGTCGACGCAAAACTGTTTTTGGGATAGGTCGTTAGTCGTAACTCGTAGTTCCATGGGAATAGTTACTGACTGCGCCATCTATTAGCATTATTGTGAAGCTATGTTGATGCTATATGAATTACTGATGTACATTAAAAATTAAATAATCTCGTTTCTTTATAATATTCATATAATTTTAGTATTTGTTGTTCAAGTACAGGATATAAGTGACCTAAAAACATAAAATCAGTTTGAAAATCCATAGCGGATTTTCCTAGAGAGCGTCTTCAAGCGAGCGTATAAAATCGCCACTTTGAAAGCCCCCCATTTCGTCAATTTTAAGGGAAAAATTTAAAAAAAAATATTTTTGTACTCAGTTCAAAATTATCTTTAAAATGATACGTAACAATTTTATGTAACGCGATATTTTTTTTTTACTTCGCATTCGCTTCTATGAGAGCCCCCCTGAAATAAAGATTTTTATAACTTTTTAAGCCATTTTCGGCTGGAGGCCATCGGTTTACATATTATATCTAAATTTGAAGTAATTACGTTCAGTAATTCAAAAGTTATAAGGCTCTGACAGACGGACGGACGGACGGACGGACAAGTGCAAATCGCTCTAGTTAACTCAGAGACCTCGCTTCGCTCGGTCAATAAAAATTAAATTAAATTAAAAAAATTAAATATAAATATTTCCATGGGTACATGGAAATATTTTTATTTAATTTTTTTTTAACGGAACCCTAAAAGAGCGAGGCCCGACTCGCACTTGGCCGATTTTTTGGAAAATTTTAGAAAAAGTTTCAGGAAATTTTCCGTCACATTTATGTGACTTATGTACAAAACCATAAACGAGGCGGGCCCTTTTTGATTCACAATAATTGTTAACGAGTATCATAAAAAAAATCGGCCAAGTGCGAGTGGAGCCTCGCTCTTTTAGGGTTCCGTTAAAAAAAATTTAAATAAAAATATTTCCATGTACCCATGGAAATATTTTAATTTAATTTTTTTAATTTAATTTAATTTTAATTATTTGTTGTTATAACGGCAATAGAAATACATAATATGTGAAAATTTCATCTGTCTATCTATTACGGTTTACGAGATACAGCCCGCTGACAGACGGACGGACGGACGGACAGCGTAGGCTTAGTAATAGGGTCCCGTCGGTACCCTTTGGGTACGGAACCCTAAAAATGCGAAGAAAAAATATTTTTTTTAGCAAAATGGTTGACTTTGTAGACGAGTTAAAAGTCGACTATGATATTTCCACAGGTGAATGCAACTACTGGAGAGGAGTTGACTATCAGACAGTTAATTCAGTATTCTGTCAACCTGGCCACTTCACTTATGAAGTTGGGGATCGGAAAAGGTGACGTCGTGGCAGTAGGTTCAGAAAAACGCAATTTGTTTATGCCAACTGTCTTAGGTGTTTTACTTACTGGAGCAACATGTACTCCATATGACGTAAATAGCGGTAAAAGTAAGTTTTGAGTCATTTTCATACTTTACTAGCTGATGCCCGCGACTTCGTCCGCATGGATTTAGTTTTTAAAAACCCCGCGGGAACTCTTTCATTATCCGAGATAAAAAGTAGCTCTCCCGGTCTGAGGAACCACTACTACATCCATTACTATACCCATGCAAAAAATCGCATTAATCTGCTGTTCTGTTGCGACGTGATTGTAGGACGAACCAACATACAAACTCACTTTCGCATTTATAATTTATTATAACACTTTTTATAATTGTCAAATTTTTTACCATACTTAACCAAAGACAAAATTGCGTTTAGCTGTCATTTACGTTTTGTTATTCCACTGTCATTTGCGTTTTGTTATTCCATGTCAGATGCATTGCGTTTTTGTTATACCATGTCAGATGCGTTTTTAACCGACTTCCAAAAAGGAGGAGGTTCTTGTTATACCACGTTTTATAGTGACATGACGGAAACGCGGTCGAACGGGATAAAAAGTATCCTATGTCCGTCTCCTGGTTCTAAGCTACCTCTCCACCAATTTTCAGCCAAATCGGTTCATCCGTTCTTGAGTTATAAATAGTGTAATTAACACCACTTTCTTTTATATATATAGATATCATTAACCTAAGGGCGGTTTTGGATTAGCGTATTTTCAGCTCGTGTAAGCACGGTTTTAGAAGCGCGTGCAGGCAGCGCGTATCAGCGCACTCTATACCACACGCGCAACTCTTACGAGCGTTGACACTTGACGCGCTTAAGCTATAAGCTCGTATCACAGATTAGGTATTACATAGTTTCTGGCTCGTATAAGCACAGGCCGCGAGAGATGCCTTCCCGTTCGCCCACGCATCGGTTCAAACAAACACGCCGGAATAAAGGTCGATTCACACATATCAGTGAACCCACAGTTCCGGCACAGTACCGCATCAGTGATAATTATTCTTTCAAACATTCTCTATGGATGTATTCACACTTGTCAGTGTCAGTGTCGTCTCAGTACCGTCAGTGTCAGTGCCGGCACCGGCCATCACGGACGTGATCGGCGACGACGATATTTTATCACGGATCACTGACGCCGCTGCATCGAAAACAAAATGGAGGACGAGGTGTTGATTGAATTAGTTCGTGAGAATACTGTTTTGTATGATTTATCTCATGCAAAGTATATGGATACAAAATACAAAAACAATTTGTCATTCGTCAACGCTAGTCTGAAGGGAACGTCGTGCACGAAGACCCGCAGAGAACTGTACTGTGCCTGATATGTGTGAATTGAAGCACTGACGCACCACTGTAGCACGGATACGGAACTGTAACGGTACTGTGCCGGAACTGTGGGTTCACTGATATGTGTGAATCGACCTTAAGGGTACATTTATGCACACGCGACGGCGTTGTGCGGCACCCGCCGCGTCGCCTGCCGCGGCACCCGTCGCTGCGCGCGTGCGCATAAACGTACCCTAAGTAAGCGCGTTCGGTTTTATGAAGAGCAAAATGTGACGCGCGTGTAAGCGCGAAGGCCGACACCAGCTAATACGTACAAAAAAAACACTGGTCCGAAACCGCCGTATAATGACACACACACACCACACACACACACACACACACACACACACACACACACACACACACACACACACACACACACACACACACACACACACACACACTAATAGTGATAGTAATTGTGATAACTTGTGAATTGTAGTCTCGGAGGTAGCGGTGGCATCTGCAACACAGTTTTTACTAAAGCAGTGCTACCCCTGCCTTTTTACTGTAACTATATTATGTGCACATTTAGATAATTTTTTTTATTGTGTTTTGTATTGTAAAAAAGCACTTTGTAAAGTACTGAATAAATTTTATTATTATTATATTATTAATGCGGATTGAGCCTGACCTGCTATCATGTAAAATGTTTTTTCTTTCAAGTCAGTGCTGACTTGAATTTAATCTCGCTTTGACACAATCTTAATTTGCCTTAAGTCTATTACTGCCCCAATTTTTGTTAAAAAAAATCAGAATTGTCACATTTTTATTATTCTATTCTGTCTGTCTAACTGTCTGTCCATCCGTCTCTTGGACCATATGTAAAGGGCCTTTTTCTCAGGTAAAGAACGTATCACTATTTTTACTTACACGTCTTTGCTTTATTTTTCAGCCAAATTTCGACACAAATTGGCTACAGCCAAACCTACTCACTTTATATGCTCTAAATTATTCTGGGAGCAATATGAAGAAATGTTGAATTCTTGTGACTCTATAAAATCTTATTTTACATTGGATGGCTTTCCACAAAGCGCCATTTCGGTACAATCGCTGGTAGCAAACAAAATTGATATTGACAGATTTGAACCAGCGAGTGTGGTTGGACAAGTGGACTCTGCGTTGATATTGTATTCATCGGGGACGACGGGCAAGCCAAAAAGTGTTCATCTAACTCATCTGAACTGTATCATGTGCAGCATGCCTGACAATTAGTAAGAGGTTTTTTTTTATTCTTCTATTGGTAAGCCTTTGACTGCGATCTTACCTGATGGTTGGTAAATGATGATGCAGTCTAAGATACCTGGAAGAGGTATGACCGCTTTTATAAAATCCTTACCCTTTATCGATTTCTATGCAGCATGCAATCGTAATCGTAATGTTAAACTCTTCTCTAAAAATTTCACCTCTGTGCTAGAGAGTTAGTCAAAGGTATTGTAGTAATATCAATTTGTATTCATAATTGAAATCAACCGCAAAAAAAATTTTGAAGTCCAGAAAATCATTTTACTTGATAAATTCAATTTATTAATCACAATAATATATAATTTCAGTTTCAAAGATGAGTGGAATATAAAGACAGCTTATATTTTTGGGGAATGGTATCACAATTACGATACCTTCATGACATACAGATTGCTATTCTCTGGTAAAAAAGTTGTCTATGTTAACGACATAACCATTCAAAACATATTGGAATGTATAGAAAAATATCAGGTCAGTAAAAATTAAAAAAATAATTCAAGTAGTGTAGGTAATTATAAAATATCATGCTAGAATACTAAAACTCTGAATTATGATTTCCAGGTCGATATAACTATGGTTCTGCCGTTTATAGTTAACCTTATAAACAAAGAAGAAAACCTTGATAGGTTTAACTTAGATTCACTGAAAATTATCTACGCACGATCAACTCTTCTCCACAAAAATACCATTGAAAAAGTAATGGAAAGGTTAGATTACACGGTATTTTATAACCTTGATGCCCGCAATATCGTTTATGGAGAAATTATTTTCGGGAATGAAAAGTATAGGTACTATGAGGAAGCTACGAGTTGCCAAGTTTCAGCTCAATCGAATGAACGATACGCGGAACAAGGAATAGATTGTACAAGAAAATAAACAAATAAAACTTACTAATATTATAAATGCGAAAGTGTGTTTGTTTGTTGGTTTGTCCTTCAACCACGCTGCAACAGAGCTACGGAGCTATGTAATCACATTGTGTTTTTTATCATAATCACATTTTGCGTGGGTATAGTTGAGGACTGGAGAGTAGGTATAACAGTCTACTTTTTAACCTAGAAAATCAAAGAGTTCCCGCGGGATTTTAAAGTCTTGGGCATCAGTTAATTTCATTTATATAAGGCAAGATTTATTAGATTTTTTAGGTCATCGTCATAAATCTATATATATAAAAGAAAGTGGTGTTAGTTACACTATTTATAACTCAAGAACGGATGAACCGATTTGGCTGAAAATTGGTGGAGAGGTAGCTTAGAACCAGGAGACGGACATAGGATACTTTTTATCCCGTTCGACCGCGTTCCCGTCAAGTCACTATAAAACGTGGTATAACAAAAACGCATTTGACATGGAATAACAAAACGCAAATGACAGTGGAATAACAAAACGTAAATGACAGCTAAACGTAATTTTGTCTTTGGTTAAGTATGGTAAAAAATTTGACAATTATAAAAAGTATTATAATAAAGCATTACTGATATTATAAATGCGAAAGTGTGTTTGATTGTTGGTTTGTCCTTCAATCACGTCGCAACAGAACAGCGGATTGATGCGATTTTTTGCATGGGTATAGTAATGAATGTAGTAGTGGTTCCTCAGATCGGGAGAGCTATTTTTTTATCTCGGATAATAAAAGTTCCCGCGGGATTTTTAAAAACTAAATCCATGCGGACGAAGTCGCGGGCATCAGCTAGTCATAATATAAATTGTTTAACTTTGTTCAGATTACCCAAGTTAAAATACGTTTTACAAGGCTATGGCATGACTGAATGTGGGGAACCGACTTCAGAAATATGGGCAGATAAGGGTCCAAGGGCGGGAAGTATTGGAATGGCAACACCGGGGATCATCATTAAAGTAAGTTTTAAACAATATTATTAAATTTATATTAAATTAAATAAAAAATATAAACCATTAATAAGTCGAACGCTCGGTTTCTGTACGAGAAGAAAACGTAAAAAAAATATTGTCAAAAGTGAATCAAGAGAAGCAAGCGCACTCCATCTTAGTCTGCATCTTTCCCTACTAGATGAGATTCAGAGATCAGGTGAGATCGCAGTCAAGTGTTAGTCTATATATTGAAATAATAATATATATAAAAATTCTTTTAAAAAACCGACTTCAAACGCAACTAAAAAGTATAAAATAATTTTAATTTGTGCAGGTTTGTTGAAGTCGGGCGCGCCTCAATAGTTACTATTTAACTTGAACAGGACTTCAACATACCTGTACAAGCTAAAATTATTTTATACTTTATAATGAGGTAAACCTCACTATAAAGTATAAAATAATTCAAATTAATAAAATAATTAATAAAACGTCATTTTTATTAAGAAGGATTTTTATAATTATATTATTATTTTAAGCATTTTACTGGTAACTTCATTGGAACAATCTTCACATTCTCTGATCACGAGCGATTTGCTCGATGCGTCGAATTGATAACCTCCTCCTTTTTTTGAAGTTGGTTAATAAAAAGTTATTCGGCTGATTTATTGGACCGCCACAAAAATCCATTTTATTAATTAGAACTGCGTACAACATACGCTTTTTTCTAGATTGTAGTTAACCGGTAAGTGGCTCTATAGATTTTAAAGATGGGAAAGGTGAGACGTGGTGGGACTTTTCTTATGAAAATACGCTTTATAAAGCTGTAACTTTTAGTGAAATTAAACTAGAAAGTTGAAATTGTTTCGGCGGCTTGCCTTCTGGGGATACTTCCGTCAGGCGTTAATATGGATCCAAGTATTTTGTTGCGTTACAGCAATGGTTGCCGTAACAGCGTGTTCTTGCAGAGAGACCGGTGAAGGAAATAGAGAAACACAGACTGCAGTGTCTAATGGTAGTGGCATATATTACGTATTTACAAAAGATCTTATATACTAATTAATTTTATAAATAAAGGTGGGGAGAGATGTGCTTGGATATTACGTACGTGCAAAAGTTGCTGAACTAATATTATTATAAGTTTGTTGAAATAAATTACAAGGTTTTGTTATTGCGGAATTAAATATGCTATGAGGTCCGTATGGTCACGTCTCGTACGTGCCATAGATATTCCCCCCTTTAGGAAAAAAAATGACGTATACATCAAAAGGGAAGAAAAACTACTACTAATTAACATTGTTGAAAACGAACTGACTTCTTAATCTTGCTGTGGTTAGTTGAGGTAGGGAATGGTCCTGCGATATCACTTTGCTCATGCGAAAAATGCTGTGCAGGCATAAATTTCCCGAGTGGCGATACTGTGTGCCTATGCACTTTTGATAGTTGGCATGGTATGCACGAATCGCACCACTGATTTATTTCTGTGTTCATGCTAGGCCAAATGTAATTTCTTCCGATTAATTTCCTTGTCGTATTTTTGCCAGGATGGCTGAAGTTGTGATAGCTGTCAAAAATAGTTCTTCTAAGTTGCTTCGGAATGTATGGTCGCGTAATTCCAGTAGAAATGTCGCAATAAATCTTGCTATTTGTATTGGGTACTGCTACTCGCGTCATGTATAATGACCTATTTTGTTTGAGTTGCTGTAGCTCAATGTCACCTTCTTGGTATTTTTCTAGCTCAGAATAATCGATAACGGTGGGTAACGTGATAGTTTCCACAACTCGAGATAAGGCGTCACCCACTACGTTGTGATTCCCGCTTACGTGCTGTATATCGGTGCTAAATCGTGATATAAAATCCAAATATCTTATTCTCCTCGGAGTGTCATCTAGTGACGGCTTCTTGTCGAAGGCGTGCACCAATGGTTTGTGGTCGGTGTAAATTGTAAAAATGCGACCTTCTATCAGTCGTCGGAAATGTTTTACCGCCATATAAATTCCGAGTAGCTCTCGATCATAAGTTGAATACTTGACTTGCGTATCCGATAAGGATTTTGAAAAATATGCAATAGGTATCCATTTTTGCTTGACCTTTTGTTGTAAAACTGCGCCGACGCATTTTAAACTAGCGTCGGTCATTATTGCGATCGGTGCGTTTTCATCAGGAAATGCTATCGTTGCAATGTCACGTAAATCTTGCTTGCATTGTTGAAAAGCACGCTCGGCCTCTGTGTTCCACTTAATCAGCGTATTGTCGTTCTTTCTTGAATTTATTAAAAATATGTTGAGTGGAGCTTGATGCTTGGCGGATTGCTTGATTGCATGTCTGTAAAAGTTGACCATGCCCAGGAAACGACGAAGTTCCTTCACAGTTTTGGGTTTGGGATAATCGATGATTGCTTGAATTTTTTCTTGTGTTGGTTTCATTCCTTGGCTCGTTATATGATAACCAAGAAAATCTAGTTCTTGTTTGGCAAACTCGCATTTGTTCATGTTGATTGTAATACCATTTTGTTGCAATCTCTTGAACTGTTTCCAGATGTTTGTAGTGTTGTTCTTCGGACTTGCTTGCGATTAATATGTCGTCGACAAAAATGAAAACGTAGTCTAAATCTCGGAATATTGTATCCATGAATCTCTGGAAGGTCTGTCCTGAATTACGTAAACCGGAAGGCATTTTTAAAAATTCGTATAAACCGATCGGTGAAACGATCGCGGTTTTCTCGGGTTCCGCTACTGGTATAGAATGATAAGCCTTCCTAATGTCGATTTTGCTAAATATGTTTTTCCCGTTTGCGATATATGTAAAATCCAGTAACCTTGGCAACGGGTATCTGTCTGGAACAGTAATCTTGTTTAGGGCGCGGTAGTCACCGCAAGGTCTCCATTCACCATTTTTCTTTTTTACCATGTGCAATGGACTGGCCCATGGGCTACTGGATGGTCTGCAAATTCCCATCTCCATCATCTCTTGAAATTCTTTTTTAGCGATTTTGTACTTGTCAGGAGAAAGTGGACGAGCTTTGGCGCATACTGGAAATCCTTCCGTGATGATGTGATGTTGAACATTGTGTTGCGTAGGTCCTTTCATTGAAGTTAGCCTTGTAATACTTTCGTATTTTTCTAGTAATTGTTTGAGAGGAGCGGATAAGTTGTAGTCGATGGAGCGGACGGACGGAATATTTACTCGTATAGAATTCATTGGTTTCTTGATTTCAGTCGTTTTGTCGATTAAAGTTTTCTCGTGTATGTCTACCAAAGGTCGGTAGTGGTCTAGGAAATCAGCTCCTAATATAGGCATCTTGACGTCGGCAATAACGAAGGTCCAGATGAATGGGCGGCGTAACCCCAAATTTAAGGTTAGGGTTTTTTCTCCATACGTATTGATAATGGTTCCGTTGGCGGCAAATAATTTCAACTCGCTTGCCTTTTTTGAGCTCTGTGATGGCTTTGAAATTACTGAAATGTTCGCCCCAGTGTCCACGAGGAATCGATAACCACTGTTAGAGTCGGTAATCGTTAGGCGATTTGAGGGAAGAATAGCACAGAGTCTCGCCGCACGCTGTGCTGAATCTAGTTTTCCGAATGTTTGTTTACCCAAGAACAGGGTTTTTCACACTTTCGAGCTTTGCCTCTAAAGTTTTTATGATAGTAACAAAAATTGCTTCGTTGTTCCGATCGTGAATGCAGGCGTGAACTTGACCTAGGTCTATTGTACCGAGGTTGACTAAAACTGCTGCGTCGATGCATTGTTCGCGCGCGGTCATTGCGTAGCGCTGCAATTTCTAACTGCATCGTTGCAATTTGTGACGTCAGTTGGGTGATTAAATTTATGTCAGCTGATGCCGAAGACGATATGTTCGTATTGCAGCGGCTGTTCTCGTAGATGCGATCAGCCATTTCGCTTAGCTTGTCCAGTGCCAAATTTTCGGAAATCGCTAACACGGAGGTTACGGATGGAGGAAGTTGTCTCATCCATAATAAGCGTAGCGTGTCGTCATTGATCTTGCCGCAGCCAGCTTCTTTCATTCTTCTTAATAGTTGAGATGGCTTTTGATCTCCCAGGTCCATCTCAGACAAAAGCTTATGGAATCGCCGATGTTCGCTTTCTTCATAACAGCTGATGAGCCGTTCCCGGATGCAGTGGTACTTGTTCTCTGAAGGCGGACTCGTTAAAATGTCGCTGACTTGATGGATGACGTCTTTGGGTAATTTTGATACGACCGCGTTGAACTTGTATTCATCGCCTTGCTTCTGCGGAGCCACAATTGCGTCAAATTGAGAGAACCAAAGACGCGGTGAATCCGTCCAGAACTGCGGAATCCTCTCTGCTATTGAGACTGATGCCACCAAGTCTGTGCTGCCGTTGAGTTGTTCGTCTGTAGAGTTGCCAGCGCCGAAACCTTTGACAGGTGTTTGACGAGCCATGATGACGAAAAAATATGACTCACAATGATGAGGATGTCTTGATGTGTTGGCCGATCTCGTTGGTTGGTTGGACACGTTGGGTACGATCTCGTCGGATGAACGCGTCGGATGACTCGGTTGAGGATCACTGCTTCGTACGTCGGAGAGCAGAATCACGTTGAGGTTTTTTCACGGTCGGGGTCACCACTGTTGCGTTACAGCAATGGTTGCCGTAACAGCGTGTTCTTGCAGAGAGACCGGTGAAGGAAATAGAGAAACACAGACTGCAGTGTCTAATGGTAGTGGCATATATTACGTATTTACAAAAGATCTTATATACTAATTAATTTTATAAATAAAGGTGGGGAGAGATGTGCTTGGATATTACGTACGTGCAAAAGTTGCTGAACTAATATTATTATAAGTTTGTTGAAATAAATTACAAGGTTTTGTTATTGCGGAATTAAATATGCTATGAGGTCCGTATGGTCACGTCTCGTACGTGCCATATATTTAAATGTAGTTTGTATAATATTATATCTTTGAGTAAATTTTATTAGTAAACTATTTTACCCCTCCTGGCTTCGCATGGGTAGGCTACAAGACAAACACAATGATACAAACATCTGGAGCCTGGAGGTTAATGATTTGTGGACATTGATGTACTAATATTTTTCTATGGCTAAGACCCTCATATAAATTGTATGCATGTATTCGGTGATCGGTCGTTGTCTCTTATGCGAGTGACTTGCTGTTATCCGTGAAGAATTAATATCGTCCATCTCCGATAATATTGATTAGATCTTCATCCATATTAGAAATACCCGATTGTATACAATCTGGCATAGTTATGGGTGTTTCAAATTTAAGGTCACACGTATTTTTGAAAGTAAAGTAACACACTATGCGTCTAAGAACCCTACCACAGCTAACAAAACAACTTTGAATGCTGATAACTTTGAAACAGCTGAATCGATTTTGATAAAATGTGTCTAAAGACCACCGCTGGAAAACCTGCTTTAAAATTAAAATCGCACCCAAATCGATTCACCTATTTAAGAACCACGGTGCCACAGACAGATACACAGACAGATTTATAGCGGTGAAACTTATAACACCCCTCTTTTTGCGCCGGGGGTTAGAATCCCACGACTCATTATCATAATAATTATTATTAATATCTTTTTCAGATCGCGGACCTAACAACCAACATGAAACTAGGCCCAAACCAAATCGGTGAAATTCGATTATTAGGCCCAATGTTAATGAAGGAATATACAAATATTGACCCCTCAACATATCTTGATGAAGAAGGCTTTTTTAAAACAGGTGATATGGGATACTATGATGATGATAAATATTTTTATATCGTGGACAGAATAAAGGATGTAATTATTTATAAATGGGATAAGGTAATTATGCATTTATTATAATATGTATAAATATTTTTTATATTATGTTATCCTTTTATGTACTCGGATGTAGCTCGCTTTTGCTTGCATGGACTTACATTTTGAGAACAAAATAAACATTATTTACAAATAATTTCAAGTAAAGGCCAGAGAGATATCATTACCAAGCTTCAAAGAGCTTCCGCGGATCCGCCTAATGAATAATTACAAACACTTTAGAAGGCTTGGAACTAATAAACTTATTAAGACTTGAGATATTAAGATACTTGAAAACAATATTTATGAAAAACTAGCTGATGCCCGCGACGTCGTCCGCATGGATTTAGTTTTTAAAAATCCCGCGGGAACTCTTTCATTATCCGAGATAAAAAGTAGCTCTCCCGGTCTGAGGAACCACTACTACATCCATTACTATACCCATGCAAAATATCGCATCAATCCGCTGTTCTGTTGCGACGTGATTGAAGGACAAACCAACAAAGAAACACACTTTCGCATTTATAATATCAGTAATACTTTATTATTATAAAATTATTTATAATTGTCAAATTTTTTACAACCAAAGACAAAATTACGTTTAGCTGTCATTTACGTTTTGTTATTCCACTGTCATTTGCGTTTTGTTATTCCATGTCAGATGCGTTTTTGTTATACCACGTATTATAGTGACTTGACGGAAACGCGGTCGAACGGGATAAAAAGTATCCTATGTCCGTCTCCTGGTTCTAAGCTACCTCTCCACCAATTTTCAGCCAAATCGGTTCATCCGTTCTTGAGTTATAAATAGTGTAACTAACACCACTTTCTTTTATATATATAGATTATTATCAGGGATGAAAAATTATATTTCATTACGCTACAATTTAGTTGTTTAAAAATAAACAATTACCTATTAGTTATCCATAATTATTATTATTATGATTATTTTTATATCATTAAGTATATTAATTTTACAAAATGGGGAAAAAGTGTAATGTTATGGGTTGTTAAGGCAACAGATAGCATCAGTTCAAAAAAACTGCGAAGAGCTGGATATACCTACGTAATTATGTTACAATTATAAGAAAAACAATTAAAAACTGTAACCCGACTAAAATCGGATGTAACATCATTCTTATTGATTTTGTTCATATAAAAAGTACCCTATCATGTCGCCCGCACAATAACGAATCTCAAAATTGAAGCTCGATTTTCCATACAAATGTACAGTTTTTGCAATTCACGAAGGCGAGTGAGCTTTACTTGTGGTTACTTCGTGTACATGCACATTGCATAAGTGTGCGTGCCTGTCAAAGCCTAAGTGGAAGCGGGCAGGCGCGAGCATCGCGCTCGCTCACACTTATACAGATACGACACACACACAACCATAAGTCAGTCGCCCTCGTGAATTGCAAGAACTATAATTTTACTTTAATTCAGAACCTAAATAGAGTATGAGTGTGTGAATATTGAGGATCGAAATTAGTTTTTGCTGTGAAGATAATAACAGTAAAAAAGAGTGGATTTTTAAATGAAAGTAAACTACGTCCATATGGAAACTCGAGCTTAAGTGAGAGTAATATATATAAATAAGAAATGATAATATTATGGTAAAAAAAATCAGAAGAAAAATGTAATTTTTAACGATATTTCAAAAAAAGCTGCTCTGAGATAATTCACATATTTTTTAACCGTAGATTGCCCCGATAGAACTGGAAAGTTTGCTAGAAATGCATCAAAAGGTTCTTGAAGCCGCTGTTATTGGAAAACCAGACCCTGATAGCGGAGAACTTCCAATGGCTTTTGTAGTAAAGAAGCTAGGATCAGATGTCACCGAGCAAGAGTTGGTGGATTACGTAGCTTCAGAGGTAAGTTGTTATTAAGAAATGTTTTTGTTAACTATTCGTAATATTCAAACATAATTTTTAAAATATTATGGAGACCTTCTATGTAGAAGATTTAAATGTTGTAATTTTCAGGTGCCTTCATATATGCAACTAAGGGGTGGAGTGAAGTTTATCGATAAACTACCTAGAAGTCCCAGAGGAAAGATTTTACGTCGATATTTAAGAGAAATGATAAATTAATGTTCTTATCTTTCATTTTGTGTTTATTCTTTACATTTTAACATTCAATAAATCTTTATCAATTTTGCTGTGTCATTAATTAGTCTGGAACGAAAAGTGTATGAAAAAATTTCAAAAAATCCTATCTTAGTACATCATAAAAGGAACCTACTGTCAAAATTTCAAGTTTTTAACTTCAGGGGTGTAAATTGTGCATTGATAGATCAGTCAGTCAGTCAACCAGTCGGTCTGGACAAGTCTTTTTATAAGCATAAATGACAGATTAAGTAGGTAATTACTAGTTACGTTCCCTCAAATATGGTTGAGCGAAGCAATGGCTGGGTCATGCGTCATGCTCGTGAACGGGTGCCACCGGCGGGAATGGGGCTACTTTATGTCTGCCCATCTTAAGATAGAAGTTAGTCTGTATGCATTCTTGGAACTTTCCTCATTGTGGAAACACTGCACATATAGCATAGTATTTACTGTATTGTAAATCTGTTTTGATAAGAGCAACCGCCGAGTTTCTTGCTGGTTCTTCTCGGCAGGAAAGGCATTCCGAACCAGTGGTAGATTCATTGACTATTCAAAAGCACTTGTAAAAGTTTATTTGAATAAAAAATATTTCTATTCTATTCTATTCTATTCTATTCTAGGTACAGGCTACTAAGTACAGGTACCATTACCTACATAATGTTGACTTCATAATATATAAAAAATCTTTTTTAAAACCGACTTCAAACGTCACTACAAAGTATAAAATATTTTTTTTAGTTTGTAAAGGTATGTTGAAGTCGGACTAGCGTTGCAGTTTCACAGACTTCAACATAATATCTGTACAAACAAATTTTTTTTTATATATTTGGATAGTGGCGTTTGAAGTCGGTATTTTAAAAATAATTTTTATATATTATTATTTCAAGCTTTTTAGTGGTAGGTTCATAGGATCACTCTTCACAGTCTCTGATCGCGAGCGATTTGCTCTTATTCATTGAGGAGTTCCGTCCTCCATCACCAAAGATATTCATTAGATCTTCACCAAATTTAAATGAAATCAACCTGACGGTAAAAATAAAATAAAAATAAAATTAGCCTTTATTGCTGTTTAAACTTACATAACATTGACTTTAATTAACTACCTAAATTTTTTAATGTTATTTTACTTATATTTAACTTCTTATATCGACGTTCGGTACAAAAACAGCTTGTCTTTCGACATAGGCCTCCTCCAAAGATTTCCATTTCGCCCTGTCTTTTGCTATTCGGAACCATTCTGGACCAGCCACCTTTTTTATATCGTCCTCCCATCTTTTAGTTTGTCGCCCTTTGTTTCTTTTACCATCTCTTGAGTACCACTCCGTTACAATTTTCGTCCATTTCTCTTGTTTTTCCCTTAACATGTGTCCTGTCCATTGCCATTTCAGTGTTCGATATAATGAATTTACCTGCTTGAATTGTGTTTTGTTTTTAATTTCTGGTAGTCTAACTTTATCTCTTCTCTTGACTCCAATAACACTCCTCTCTATACTATTTTGGCAGACGTTTATTTTATTTGATAAGGTTTCTGTTAAAGCCCAAGTTTGACAGCCATATGTTAAACATGGCAGAATGCACATATTGTAGACTTTCCTTTTTGCTTTAATTGGCATGTCCCTGTCCTTCATAACTTCACTTAATGACCAGTATCTTTTCCATGTATTGGCTATTCTCCTATCTACTTCCTTATGCATGGTTTTCGTAGGTGATATTAACTGTCCTAGGTATATATATTCATCTACGTATTCTATTTCCTGCATGTTTACCGTGATCTTTTGTGACTTTGAGGAATAAGTCATAATTTTTGTTTTCGTGATGTTCATTGTTAGTCCAGCTACTGCACTCTGGTCTGATAGCTGTTGTAGCATTTGTTGTAATGTTCTTGGACATTCAGAGAACAGTATAAGATCGTCTGCAAAACGTAGATGACTTAGATTTTCGCCGTTAATCTTGAGCCCTTGATCTTCCCATTCTAGGTTCCTGATTATCCTCTCCAGTGCTGCCGAAAATAATTTAGGTGAGATAGGGTCGCCTTGACGAACGCCTCGCTCTATAGAGAATTCCTCGCCTGATTTTTCCAATCTGACTTGTGCTGTGCTTTTGGAGTATATATTCTTTAAGATTCTTATATATCCGTCCTGTATATTTTGTGTAGGCTCAGGACCGCTCAGCGTGCGATGGAGAGAGCTATGCTCGGAGTGTCCATGCGGGATCGAATCAGAAATGAGGAGATCCGGAGGAGAACCAGAGTCACCGACATAGCTAAGCGAGTCGCGATACTGAAGTGGAAATGGGCGGGGCACATAGTTCGAAGAGCTGATGGTCGTTGGGGTCCCAAGGTGCTGGAGTGGCGACCCCGCACCGGGAAGCGCAGTGTTGGCAGACCCCCCACCAGGTGGACCGACGACATCAAACGAGTCGCAGGGAGCCGCTGGATTCAGGCGGCGCAAGACCGAGGCCTGTGGAAGTCCATGCAAGAGACCTTTGTCCAGCAGTGGGCGTCTATCGGTTGATAAAGAAGAAGAAGAAGAAGATATTTTGCTCACGCAGAGCTTCCCAGATGTACCCGTGTTCCAGGGAGTCAAAAGCCTTATTATAGTCTACGAATCCTAAGAAGTAAATTTTATTATACTCGTTGTATTTTTGTAGAACTTGTCTTATAACATGAATGTGATCTATGGTTGAAAATTTACTTCGGAAACTCGCTTGTTCTCTTGGCTGGTTTTCGTCGAGTACTCTGGTAATTCTGGACAGAATAATTTTTGAAAAGACTTTATAAATGTTCGACATTAAACTGATTGGGCGATAATTTCCAATTTCCTCTTTATCTCCTTTCTTGTGTAACAGAATGATCGTTGATTTTGTCCAGTCTTGTGGAATGATTTCGGTTTCTATAATTTCATTAAATAAGTCTGTTAATATTGGAGCAATTATTGGTAAAGTAGATTTGAGTAGTTCGTTGGTTATTTGATCGGACCCAGGTGTTTTGTCTACTTTTTGTGTATTTATAGCTTTAGCAGTTTCTTCTTCTAATATTTTTGGTATAGGTTCAGAATTTAATGGATGTTGTTCCTCTGTAGCTATTGTTGGATTCTTGCTTTTATACCTTTATTATCTCAGGTCTTTTCCGTGTATGTTTTTTATTCTTTGTTTTTACTGTTAGCATCCATTCTTTTTTGTCATTTAATTCTTTAATAGCCTTTTTTACTCCACCAGTTCTTTTAATATGTTTTTCTAAATGTTTCCTGTCTTTTGATTTTCCTATCTTTCCTGATGCTTTCATTTATCTTTTTACTGACTTCTGCTATCTTGTTTCTTTCTTTTCGGTTACTTTCCTTTGATTGTAGCAGTTTTCTCCTTTCTTCAAGTAGCTGTTGGGTTATAGATGTTATTTTTTTATTTGCTTTTCTAGTTTCTGTTTTAAGTACGTTTAGAATCTTTCCATATTTTTCTTCAATAGATGTGGATTTTTCTCTGAATGTTCCCACCAACGCTTTTAAGTTGTTTATAAGCATCTCACTATTCCTAGTACACATCAGGGCTGAACCACTTTGCCATCTCCTGTTCTTTTGTATAGGTCTGCCTGTCAATGTAGCACGAACCATTCTGTGATCTGAATTGAAATTCAGGTTCTGTACAATAGAGATGTTTTTAAATGTTTTGAGGTTATTGGACAAGATAAAATCTATTTCGTTTTTATAGACACCATTTGGAGAGATCCATGTCCATTTCTTTGTTTTCTTTTTCTTAAAAAAGCTATTAAGAATACTAAGTTTATTTTGGAGAGCAAATGAAACTAGCCTTGCGCCATTCTTAGTTCTTTTACCATGCCCATATTTGCCAATTGTGTATTCTTCACCTGGGTTATCACATAATATTCCTATCTGACCATTAAAGTCTCCCATCACTATGATCTGTTTGTGGGCATTTTGAATCGTTTCTTGTAAGTCGAGATAGAATTTTTCTATTTTGGCTATGTCTTCTTTATTATTTGATTCCGGTGGAATACGCTTGGATGATAGACCATTTCTAGGGTTCCGTACCAAAATGGTAAAAATGGAACCCTTATGGTGAGACTTTCTCCGTCCGTCCGTCCGTCCGTCCGTCTGTCACAGTCGATTATTTCAGTAACTATTAAAGCTATCGACATGAAATTTGTCATAGTTGTGTATAATAGTGGCCCAACATCATTGGAATAAAGAAAAATCGAAAATTATTTTTAGTTTTATTAAAAAAGGGGGAAAATCGGGGGTTTGAAATTTCAAAGTAAAATAACTATACCGAGTGGGGTATCATATGAAAGGCCTTTACTTGCGCATTCTAAAACAGTTTTTATTTATTTCTATATACAATAGTTTTTGAGTAATCGGTCAAAATGTCGAAAAAAAATACCGTTCCCCCCCCTTATCTCCGAAGTTTACCAATCGAAAAATCTGAAATAATTATGGTCAATAGAGGTTTATGTATATTATTTTAGTTTAATTAAAAAAGGGGGAAAATCAGGGGTTTGAAATTTCAAAGTAAGATGATTATACCGAGTGGGGTATCATACGAAAGGCCTTTACTTGCCCATTCTAAAACAATTTCATTCAAAATTTCATATCAGGAAAAATAAAATCAACGCTCTAACTAGCATAGTTTTTTTTATATTAACAATAAACCTCTACAAACAAAGTTAACGATAAATAAGCAAATTAATATAATATTATCGTTTTACTTTTACTTTTGGAGTACGGAACCCTCGGTGCACGAGTCCGACTCGCACTTGGCCGGCTTTTTTTTTTATAACGAGACTAGCTGATGCCAGCGACTTTATGCGCGTGGATTTAGTTTTTAAAATCCCTCGGGAACTCTTTGATTTTTCGATATAAAAGTAGCCTATGTCACTCTCCAGGTCCTCAACTAATCCGTAGCTCTGTTGCAGTGTGATTGAAGGACAAACCAACAAACAAACACACTTTCGCATTTATGACTAGCTGATGCCCGCGACTTCGTCCGCGTGGATTTAGTTTTTAAAGTCCTTCGGGAACTCTTCGATTTTTTGTGATGAAAAGCCTATGTCACTCTCCAGGTCCTGAACTTTACCCATGCGAATAAATCATGTCGATCCGTAGCTCTGTTGCGGCATGATTAAAGGACAAACCAACAAGCAAACACACTTTCGCATCCTACTTCCTACTAATATTAATATTATAAAGGCGAAAGTTTGTGTGTATGTTTGTTCCTCTTTCACGCAAAAACTACTGGATGGATTTGGCTGAAATTTGGAATGGAGATAGATTATACCCTGGAATAACACATAGGCTACAAATTATCCCGGAAAAATCCAAGGTTCCCGCGGAATTTTGAAAAACCACAGATAGATTGCGCTGATTGTACTTAAATCACGCTTACATTATCCGCAGCATCGAGAATAAGTAAAAAATTCCAATTCAACACTTAAGTAGGATAAACACGGTTATTGAAGTTTTTCATTAGCAATAGAAAATTTCTTAGGGATTAGGGATGGATTACGAAATAAATAATACAAATAGTACAAGGTATCGATTTGTCCAGTCATAGTGAGTACATTGCTAGATATTATAATGACTGGTCATGTGTAGATCCTATCCTATCATATTATCCTATTAATCCTATTATAATATTATAAATGCGAAAGTTTGTGAGGATGGATGGATGGATGGATGGATGGATGGATGGATGGATGGATGGATGGATGTTTGTTACTCTTTAACGCGACAACAAATGAACCGATTTTGTTGAAATTTGGCATAGACATAAAATATTGTCTGGAATAGCACATAGGCTACTTTTTATCCCGGAAAAGCAAACAGTTCCTGCGGGATAGCATCGCTATTTTTTACGCATTTGTCCTTCAAAATACGCGCAATGGAGTTTTAGATTAACGTGATTTTTTTGCACAGGTAAAGTTAAGAGCCTGAAAAATGACAAAGGCTACTTTTTATCTCGGGAAAACAAACGGTTCCTGCGGGATATTAGTATACTACTTTTCACACACTTATCTTTCAATTATGCGCCAACGGGGTACAGATTGACGTGGTTTTTTGGATTGGCATAGTTGATGACTTGAAAAGTGACAAAGGCTACTTTTTATCCTGGGAAAGCAAACAGTTCCCGCGGGATATTAGTTTTCTACTTTTCACATATTTATCCTTAAGTTAGGCGCCAACGGAGTTACAGATTGACGTGGTTTATTGGATAGGCATAGTTGAGGACTTGAAAAGTGACAAAGGCTACTTTTAATCCCAGGAAAACAAACAGTTCCCGCGGAATATTCGTATGCTACTTTTCACACACTTATCTTTCAATTATGCGCCAACGAAGTTACAGATTGACGTGGTTTTTTTGATAGGCATAGTTGAGGACCTGAAAAGTGAAAAGGCTACTTTTTATCCCGGGAAAACAAACAGTTCCCGCGGGATATTCGTATGTTACTTTCACATACTTATCCTTCAATTATGCGCCAACGGAGTTTTAGATTGAAGTTTTAGATTATTTTTTAGCGCAGGTAAAGTTAAGGGCCTGAAAAGTGACATACATACACACATACTGTAGTAGTAGGTATGTATGAATGTATGTATGTATGTATGTATGTATGTATGAATGTATGTATGTATGTGTGTATGTATGGAATGCATGTATGCATGTATGTATGTATGTATGTATGTATGCATGTATACATGTGTGCATGTTTGCATGTATGCATGTATGAATGTATGTATGTATGTATGTATGTATGTATGTAGGCATGCATGTATGCGAACATACATACACACATATCTACTACTACTGTATGTGTGTATACATGTATTTATGTATGTTTGTATCCTCCTCCTACTAACAATAAATACTTTAATTATATCCTATCCTACTTATTATTACTCATATTATCCCACTAATATTATTAATGTGAAAGTTTGTGATGGATGTATACGGATGTATGTTTGTATAGATGTCGTATACGGATGGATGGATGTATGTTCTCTGAGATAGGGGTTGAACTATTTAGACTGTTATACTCCATAACTTCGTTTTTGAACTAATTTTCATTGTTACTTTAACCGACTTCAAAAAAGGGAGGAGGATCTCAATTCAACGGAAACTTTTTTATGTATGTTCACCGATTACTCGAAGACGCCTGAACCGATTTGGAAAATTCTTTTTTTGTTTCAAAGGGTGGTTTCACTTCCCAGGTGGTCCCATTTAAATTTTATAGAAATCAGTCGAGCGTTTTTAAAAAAATCTACAGTAAATTATATACTTTGTAGTGGCGCGGGCGTTTAAATGTATGCTCCCGGGACAAAAAGTAGCCTGTGTTATTTTGCAGGTCGTCAACTTTACCTGTGTAAAAAAAATCAGCCAATTGCGAGTCGGTCCTCGCTCTTTTAGGGTTCCGTTAAAAAAAATTAAAATATTTCCATGGGTACATGGAAATATTTTAATTTAATTTAATTTTTTTAATTTAATTTAATTTTTATTATTTGTTGTTATAGCGGCAATAGAAATACAAAATATGTGAAAATTTCAACTGTCTATTACGGTTTACGAGATACAGGCCGCTGGCAGACGGACGGACGGACAGCGGAGGCTTAGTAATAGAGTCCCGTTGGAACCCAAAAAATCACGTTTACTATATGCACTTACACTTTATATGGTGAAATATTAAAACTGCGAAAGTGCGTTGGTTTGTCCTTCAATCACGCCTCAACAGAGCTACGGATCGACGTGATTTTTTGCAGGGGTACCTATAGTTGAGGACGGAGAGTGACAGGCTACTTTTTATCCCGCAAAGTCAGAGTTCCCAAGGCATTTTAAAGGCTAAGTTTACGCAGACGAAGTCGCGGGCATCAGCTAGTTTATAATATTACTTAGTAAAGTTTGATACGAGTAGGTTATGCTTACGTTAATTTAAGAGAATTTCGATAAATGGTGTGCGTGAAACGAAGTTGTGATAGTCTAGTGGTTAAGATCTCAGCTTCCTTTTCTGGAGATCCAGGATTCGTGTCCCAGATCTAACTTTTAGTGTTATAAGCGTTTTAAGCAAATAAGATGTTGCCTATCTTAATAAGATGATATTATATGATGATATAAATAAAAAATCTTTTTAAAAAACCGACTTCAAACGCCACCACAAAGTATAGCTATTAAAGTAAACATTACATTATTAGTATACATTCATCATCAGTTCGTTTTCACCAATTTGTGCTTTCCGAAAAGAATTGCACGACATACTATAAAAATACCTGAATCGCTTCAAGGTTGCCCATATAATTTGAAGAGATCCCTCAATTTCTCCAAGACCCTGACCTGATGACCATGTGACCAACTGGGAAGTATAAGCTTTCAAACAAAAGAAGAATTTTCCAAATCGGTCCAGGCTATTTTGAGTAATCGGGGAACATACATAACAAAATCCGACGAATTGAGAATCTCCTCCTTTTTTGAAGTCGGTTAAAAATAAATTATTTCTTACCGATTAAATCTAATATATAAAATTCTCATGGCGCGGTGTTTGTTACCAAACTCCTCTGAAACGGCTGGACCGATTTTTATGAAATTTTGTGTGCATTTCGGGTAGGTCTGAGAATCGGCCAACATCTATTTTTCATACAATGATAAGGGTGACCAACCACTAAATATTTTTGTTGGCGGTACAAAGTTCGCTGGGGCAGCTAGCTATTAATAATATTTTATAACGCTTAGCTATCTCATACATGTTTAGTGGAAAGCCAGCTTAAACTAGCGGCACGCTATGATGGCCGGTTTGACGTTTGTCCGCTCATGAAGTTCCGTATTAATTGATAACGACTTTGAAGGAAATAATTGTATTACTTTATTGACGATAGTGATGTGCAGAGATTCATAAATTTTATCGAATGTAGTTTTAGGTTTAGGACTCAAAATTTATTTATTAAATTGATTTCTAAAATGTATACAAGTGTAGAAAAATCAGTTTGCACCATTTAAGGGGTGAATGTACTTGTGAATATGAACAATTTTCACTATGTGGACAAACCTCTGAAATCGCAAAAAAATATCAGCTGTTTCATACAAAAGGTAAAATTTTTATTTTTATATGATATATACCACAACTCGGCATTTGGTTTTCTAAATTGAAAATTTTTAAAAATGGAATCTAACACGATCGTCACATAGGATCGCTGGCTAGCACAACTACTACCTCCGGCAAACTCGCGTCAATGCTCAATGCAAAACAAAGCAGTTTCGAATTGACGTTGCTTCGAAAAGTATAAACTGTCAGTGCAATGCGATTGTGATATAGTTTTGACCTGGCTTTGGATTTCAAATATTGATACTGCATTACTGTTGACCCTTGCTCGTTAATTTGGACTCTGTTCAAGCCCTTTGTTGTGGATTTCGTCGATATGACCGAACGTACGCAGAGAACTGTTCTAAATAGTCAGACACGTGAGTTCGTAATACGCCTTCGTAACTATTTCGATCGTGAAGCTCAAAATGGAGGGCCAATTTTACCTATAACGTCAGTGGTTGAACGCGTAGCTGATGCGCTTAATATTGGACAACGAACTGTTAGACGGATAACTAAAAAAAAATATGGCGAGACTGGCACAGAAGAAAATAAACTTCACACACCAAAAAAGAGAAAACGAGCAAAACCAGTCGTAGGCATCGATAGCTTTGATGCCGATGCTATCCGAAGACATGTTTACGGCTACTATTTACAGAAGGAGTATCCAACAAGAAAAAAGTTGGTGCATTCACTGAAGGAAGCTGGATTATTCTTCGGTGGGGAAAGTTCTTTAACGAAGATTTTGAAGACCATTGGATTTCGATACAAAAAATGTAACAAACGCAAAATATTGATGGAAAGATTTGATATAGCGATGGCAAGGTATACTTTTTTACGGCAAGTGAAAGAAATCAAAAATTGGCAAAATGTTGTGTTCTTGGATGAAACATGGCTTAATGCTAACCATACTGTAGGCCGTTCTTGGAACGATGACACAGCAGCATCTACTTCCAAAGTTCCTGTAGGAAAAGGATCGCGACTTATAATTTGTCACGCCGGAACCATCAACGGGTTTGTCGAAGGTTCTCTCATGGCTTTTGCGTCAAAAACCACTGGAGACTATCATGAAGACATGAATGGAGAAAAGTTTACTGAATGGTTTACCTCAATGTTGTGTAGCCTCCCTGAACCATCTATTATAATTATGGACAACGCCCCATACCACTCGATGCAAATTGACAAGCCACCTGCCCAATCCCAAAAGAAAGCTGATATCGTCGCATGGCTTCGTAAAAATGGCGTAGATGCAAACATGAATATGTTAAAAGCGGAATTAGTACGTCTTTTAAAAGAAAACAAACCAACCAAGATCCGATACGTCATTGACGAAATAGCATTAGAACATGGGCACAGAGTTATACGGTTACCGCCTTACCATTGTGAGTATAATGCGATTGAGTTGGTGTGGGCTCAAATTAAGGGATATGCTGCAAGACACAATACAGAACCCCCATTTACCACAAAAAAAATGCTAAAATTATTAGAAGAAGCTTGTGAACATGTGACTAAAGGAGACTGGGAAAAGGTTGTGAATAGAACTGTTAAATTAATAAGGGAAGATTATGAAAGAGATGTGAAAATAGATAATATTATAGAAAACGAACATATAATTATTAATGTAGGTGATGATAGCAGTGACGACAGTGAAAATAGTAGTATGGACGAATCTGATTAATTATGGCCTTTTGTGGCACCTTTTTTGGTATCTTTTGTATTCATATGTTTCTTGTGTGCATATAAAGTATGTATATTCATTTTCATTCAAATATTCAGTTCGTTCAAATAAATTAAATAAACATATACATTTTTGTTTTATTAAACCTATTTAATCAGGTACAAAAACAAAACTTAATTGTTTTTTGTTCGAGAATAAATTGACATTCCACATCACTATTGTAATGTGTCAAACCGGCCATCATAGCGTGCCGCTAGTGTAGTGCAAAACATTTATCTCTGGGCGCTACGTTGCTACGAAGCGGCGTAGCTAGGTTTATACGTAGCAAATTGTAGCTAGGTTTATCGTAGCACATCGTAGCATGTAGCATCGTAGACTACTGGTACATAGAAACAACCGTAGAGTACGTTCAAGTCAGTTGACATGGGTAAATTGAGTAACATTGTGAAAGAGTCATCGATGAATTAAACAGTTTGATAATTTACATGAAAATAAATCTGATTGTAATTAAAAATAAATTATGCACTCATTAATGTGGAAAGGTGGAATAAATGGAAAAAAGTAACCCATCTAAGTACTGACTGACTTATTAAACATGACTATACTACCGAGAAAAATATCGCGAGGATACATGTAAGTCTTAGTACAACATAATGTTCACAAAGGTGTGTTAAGTCTTTCAATTCGCATTGGACAAGCATAGTCTCCTATCTCTGAGAGGAAACCTGCGCTCAGTATTAGAACCGTTGATGGGTGGTTGATGATGATAAATCTGTCACGACTTAACTCCATCTCCGAGCAAGCTCTATAGATCTCTTTTTTATAATCTATATATCGCCGGCGGGAATGGGGCTACTAATGGGTCTGCCCGTCTTAACATGAATTGAATTGTAGTGCTCTTTTTTATGGAACTTCCCCTCATTGTGAAAATATTATATTTTATTAGCTAACAAAGTTGCATAGGTTAAATCGGCTTGGCATCCAGCTGCCCACAAGATAGTATAAAAAAATACGTGTGGCACTCGGGGACTGCCGCGGTAAAGCTATTGCATAGCATTTTTTATCAACTTATGCAATTATAATTATAATATATGTATGCAATATTTTTTTTGCATAATAAAAATTATGCAAAAAAAATATTGCATAAAAACTCGAGCAGCTCGTCTCGATCCGTGCGAGCTTCGTACAGTCTGCACGCATACGTCTAGTCGCACGCACACAAACACCGTGCCGAAGTCTGCCGAACTGAAGCGACGGGGTGTTATGTTTATTTTCGTTACGGAATTTCTTGATTCGGTCGCCGCGCTCAAAGCCCGCGATAAAAGCTATGCAATAGCTTAAAAACTTATTACAATATAATAGCTTCATAATAATATTGTAAAAGAGTATTTTCAAAACAGCAACTGCTGAGTTTCTTGCCGGCTCTTCTCAGCAGAAACCGCTTTCCGAACCGGTGGTAGAGTCATGACTTGTCATAAGAGTCACAGGTTGGCCTACGTGAAATAAATAATTTTGAATTTGAATATATTAATTGGGAGCAAACGAGCAGGCGCGCGGGTCACCTGGTGTTAAGTGATTACCACCTCCCATGAACATTTATAGCACCAGAGGCACCACCAATGCGTTTCTGGCTTTTCAAGAATTTGTACCACCCCTTGAATGACTCCATGTTGTAATTAATCAAAGATCTCAGTCTAACATGGTAGTTATTTTACTTGGATGGGATAGCCAGTGGTGAAATCGGTCAAAAGGTTTTAAAAACTTTAAACAAGTTCTAAAACCTCTATTTAAATTCAAATAAAAACCTTCACGACCTACTTAGACCTTTTGACTGATTAGGCCGACGAACTAAGCTAGATTTTGCTGTAGCGTCAACAACAAAAGTAGCCCTTTTCGTTAATCTATTTGAACATTTTGATCAGTTTATAAAATTCATAACTTTAATTTTTAACAGACTACATAATTCGACCTACTCTTCAATAGGCTCGTTATTGAATCTATTAATATCCTTATAAATGTGAATGTGTGTTTGATGTTGGTTTTTCCTTCAATCACGCCGCAATAGAGCTACTTAAGTATGGGCTTGATTTTTAACCCCCGACGCAAAAAGAGGAGTGCTACAAGTTTAACGTGTGTAATGTGTATTCTGTGTGTCTGTGTGTCTGTCTGTTTCCTCGTAGCTCCCTAACGAATGAATCGATTTTGATGCTGGTTTTCTGTTTGAAAGTTAACGACGTGATCGAGATATATAATAACTATAATAATTGTTGGGTGCCACGGCGAGAATGATGCTACTTTCTGTGTGTCCATCTTAACATGTATTGAATTTTAAGTACCATTCCCAACCAATGGTAGATTCATTTATTTATATTATTCAGAGAGATGAAAGCACTTGTAAAAGTTTATTTAAATAAACTTTGCTTCAACTGTCCACAAGATAGATGAGCTACATTTTGTAACATTTATCGTTTTAAAAAGAGCAACAGCTGAGTTTCATGCCAGCTCTTCTCAGCAGAATCAGCTTTCTGAACCGGTGGTAGAGTCATGACGTGTCATAAGAGCCACAAGTTGGCTTACATGAAATAAATGATTTTGAAATTTGAATTTGAATTAATTTATGAAGATCTGTTCAGGCGTTTGAAGACCATCAGCTCATTTTTTACTTGATTAAAGGGTCTTACAAACTTTGACAGTTGCGATGGTGTACTGTTACTTCGGATTGATTCCAAGGCATGGTAACCTTGAGCTGATGCTGCAGCGTCAAGTAGTCTGCGGGATACCCAACTCCTCAGCAACTTACGGCAGATAAAATGTGTTTGGGCTTATAAGTCTATTGTCTCAATGAGTAGGGGTTAGTTAGATGATAATCGAGGAGGAAGATCTTATGATAGAGCAGCAAACTGGGTAACATGAGTCAAGTATACCGTACGTAATCCGACCATAGATTCACATGTCGGGGGTGTTTTTACCTACACTTGTTTGCATGGTTATTGTTGAGAAACCTAGAGAGTGACATGTAAGCTACTTTTTGTTTCGGAAATCCAAGAGTTCCCGCGGGAATTTTAGAAACTAAAACAAAGTCACGGGCATCAGCTAGTCATATTATAAAATTATTTTCAAGCCCATTTTTTTGTAATGTAATTATTTTTTAATTTACCTGCCTCCTATACAAATTATAAACAGAAAGAGCCTTGATCAAAATTCGAGCCTTTTCATTAAAACCCTTGTACATTTTTTTTGCTAACCCTACACCGGGCGTCGTGTTACAAACAAAATATTTTCACGCGACGCTCGGCTATTGCGTGTAATTTATAACTCGAGGGTTAAAAAGGCCGATAACGGTAACAGAGGATAATAATTAACTATTTAAACCTAAGTTTACGAGTTGTGGTCATAGGTACCTTTCAACAATGCAACACGTTGCAAATTGCAATGTGGCTTCAAATTAATAGGTTTTTATTTATTTATTTATACGATGACAAGCTAGTCCTTGACTGCGATCTCACCTGATGGTAAGTGACGATGCAGTCACAGACACAGACAAGATGGTAGCGGGCTAACTTGTAAGGGGTATGGCAGTGAACATTCAACCTATAACCCAAATTGTTTTCTACACGCCATCGTACCGGAACGCTAAATCGCTTGGCGGCACGTCTTTGACGGTAGGGTGGTAACTAGCCGCGGCCAAAGCCTCCAACCAGACCAGACCAGAGACAATTCAAAAATTATAAATTCCCGAATTGACCCCGCCGGGAATTGAACCCGAGACCTCCCAGTTATAAGGCAACAGCGCTCACCACTGAGCCAGAGAGGTCGTCGAAACCTCAAGGTAACATGGAATAGGTTGCTTTAACGGTGAAGGAAAACATCTTGAGGAAACCTGCACACCTGAGAGTTCTCCATAATGTTCTCGAAGGTGTGTGAAGTCCGCCAATGGCAATGGGCCAGCGTGGTGGACTATGGCCTATAACCCTTCTCTGAGATGAGACCTACGCTCAGTGGTGAGCCGGTTATAGGTTGCTAATGATGATGATGGATTAGGTACTAACAAACACACTTTCTTAAATAGTATGATTAGGTAGGTTTCTTGTATGGACTTCCACACATCTCGGACCTGTGGCGCCTATATCCAGCGACTTAGACAGCGTGTTTTCTGATGTCGTGTGGGGGGTCTGCTAACACTGCGCTTCCCGGTGCGGAGTCGCCACTCCAGCATTTTGGGACCTCAACAACTATTGTTTCTTCGAACTATGTGTAGAATAAAAAAGAATAATTTTTTATTCAAAGAAACTTTTAAAAAGTGCTTTCTAAGCTTATGTATGTAACATAGCTATAGTTATTACTATATTTTAACATAATTTAATGACCATGAAAAAAAACCTTCATTATATCGCAAAATCTTACGATTTTAGCACTAAAGTGTTAACTGTTGAATAGAAGATTTAACCCATTTGTAAGTAAATAATGATATTTATTTAAATAGTAAATGATTTGATTATAGAAATTATAATTATATAACTTAAGAGATTCCGAATTATGATACTTTACACACACACACATATCATCAACATCATCATCATCAGCAGCAACCCATCAACGGCTCACTCCTGAGCGCAGATTTCCACTCGCAGAAGAATTATAGGCTATAGTCCACCGCGCTGGCCCAAGGCGAATTGGCGGACTTCACACACCTTCGAGAACATTATGGAGAACTCTCAGGCGTGCAGGTTTCCTCACGATGTATTCCTTCACCGTTAAAGCAAGTGATAGTTAATTGCTTAAACGCACTTGACTCCGAAAAGTCAGAGGTGCGTGCCCGGGATCGAACCTGCGATCCCCCAAATAGGAGACCACAGTCTTAAGCACTAGGCTATCACTGCTTATTACAGACACACATAGTCTTTGTTAGCACACACATACACAAGTATATTTTGTACTGTTCTAAGCATTATTATATCTCAGTGTTTTCATTGATAGTTTTTCATTTATTTTTCACAAATGCCCCCTATTAGTTTTCTATGGTGGTACTGATCAGTGGCGGAATTAGTTTTTTTTAAATCCCTCGGAAACCCTTTTTTTTCTTTTTTCTTTTTTTTTCAGGATTTCTGTTTTTTTTTCGGAAATTCTTCAGGGTAAAAGGAAGCCTATATCACCAACTAGGTGTACTCCGACTCAACTGTACCTACCTATACAAAAAATCACGTCCATCCATTACTCCGATGCTGCGTAATTGAAGGACAATCAAAATCAAAAACAAAATTACATCAGAAAGGATATATATATAAGCTTCTCATTATTATATAAAATTTATAATTATATAACTTACGAGATTCCGAATTATGATCCTTTACACACACACATAGTCATCGTCAACACGCACATACACGAGTACAGTTTATTCTGTTCTAAGCACTATGTTTTAGTGTTTTTCATTGATAGTTTTTCATTTATTTTTCACAAATTTTCCCTACCATGGTGTGGTGGTCTACCGTGGGTCTACCGTTAGACCTTTCGCGTACGCAAGCGTAGTTGTACTGCCATTTTACCGACACAGGCGCGCTGTTAGGGTTGCGGAGTGTCGATAGTTCTTGACGACATCACAGGCGCAGTGGTTAGTGTAATGTACTTATGTGTGTTAAGCTTTTGTTGTATTACTTTACTCTATGTTTTGTACTCTATGGTTAGTCACAAATAAAGAGATTTAACAATGGCGACGAGTTGAAAAATTGAAATACGAAAAAGGAAAAAGAAAAGTTGAGAAGGCAAAATGGCAGGAAAATCGTATATAGGAAATGTGGACTATGACGAAAGTGAGAAGTTTAGCGATTACATCGAACGTTTTGAAATGTTTTTGGAGTGTAATCAGATAGAAGCGGTCCGGCGGAAGGCGGTTTTTCTAAGTGTCATAGGCCCAAAGTTATTTAGCCTGCTAAAAAATCTTTGTACACCAGTGGCTCCTAAAGAGAAAACTTATGACGAATTAAAAAAGATTCTTTTGAATCACCTCGAACCGAAACCAAATGTGATCACCGAGAGATACAAGTTTGGCCAGAGATGTCAAATGCAAGGTGAAGCGATAAATGCCTATTTGTCTGAACTAAAGAAGCTGTCCCTATATTGCAATTATGGGGAAAGTTTATCAGATCAAATAAGGGATAAGTTCATTTCGGGGTTGAGTAATGAGAAAATTAAACAGAAATTATTGAATGAATGTGAAGTTTCATTGGAGAGAGCATAATATAACATTGCTGTGCAGATGGAGAAAACTGATCGAGATTTGGAGGTGATGACGACCAAGGTGCACAAGTTAGGAGTAGCAAGGAGGAATCAAGGAAGACAACGGACCGGACGGAACGATAACCGTAGTTACCCGAAGCAAAGTGTTAAAAGTGATTACCAATACAATAGAGGGTGTAAGTGCTGTGAAAAAGGGGCGTATACAAAGGAAATGTGCTGGTTTAAAGACAGGAAGTGTAAATTTTGTGGGAAAAATAGGGCATTTATTAGCAGTTTGTAGACTAAGGAAGAATAAAAAGCATTGTAATTACATTGAAAATGAAAATGATCAAGAGAATGTTTTGGAAGGTATACAAAATTTGTTTACACTAAGTGACATGCATGTATCGCCCTATACATTGGAATTACAAATAAATACAAGAAAAGTAAGCTTTGAAATAGACACGGGAGCAGCTATCAGTGTTATTAGTAGAATAGTGAAAGATAGGTATTTTAAGGATTGTGAACTATATAAATGCAATCTCAAACTTAAAACATATATTAATGACTTAATAGCTCCTCTAGGTTTTATAAATGTGGATATTGTTTATGATAAAAAAAAGATAAAAGCTAAATAATATGTTATTGAGAACGGGGGACCTTCTCTCATTGGACATGATCTTTTAAAAAAATTAAATATTAAAACATTAAATATAAATTCATTAAATCTTGAAAATATTCAAGATACATTGGTCAGTAAATTTCCTGAAGTTTTTAGTAATGAATTAGGCACGTACAAAGGAGAGCAGGTCAACCTGGAACTAAAAGAGAATGTGCAACCAAAATACTTTAAAGCTAGACCCTTACCTTTCAGTATGAAAGATTTAGTTGAAGAAGAAATAAATAGGCTGGTAAGTCAAGGCATATTGACCCCAGTAAAAAGTAGTGAGTGGGCTACGCCAATAGTACCAGTGTTAAAAGGGAATGGCAAATTAAGAGTGTGTGGCGATTTTAAGGTCACAATCAATCAATATTTGGTAGACAACAAGTATCCTTTACCAAAAATTGAGGATTTATTTGTAAATTTAAATAAGGGTGAAAAATATTCCAGAGTTGACTTAGCACATGCTTATCAACAATTGATGTTGACAGAGGATGCGAAAAAGTTAGTTTGCATCAATACACATCTTGGATTATTCCAAGATTACCTTTTGGTGTTAAAGTAGCTCCGAATATTTTTCAACACATCATGGATCAGTTGTTAGCAGGTAGACCAGGTATAGCTGTATTTATTGATGATGTGGTTATAACAGGGAAAAATGATCAAGAACATTATGAAAATTTATTGTTTGTTTTTAGTAAATTGAGGGAAATGGGTCTTACAGTGAGTGCAGATAAATGTGTATTTTTTGCTGATAATATACATTATTTGGGTTATATTTTGTCCAAGGACGGGTTACAACCCGATTCTAAGAAGGTGGAGGCAATAACTAAAGCCCCAGATCCCACAAATGTCACAGAGTTAAAAGCATTTCTTGGTTTAATAAATTATTACATGAAGTTTTTACCAAATGTGTCAACAGTGTTGGCACCACTGTATAACCTATTAAAAAAAGACACTAAGTATAATTGGAATCAAAAATGTAAAGAAGCTTTTGAAAAAATTAAGAAAATGATGGTATCAACTCACATTTTATCTCACTATGACCCCTCACAAGAGTTATATTTGGCATGTGATGCTAGTGCATATGGAGAAGGTGCTGTTTTATCGCAGAAAAGGAATGGTATTGAAAAACCTATTGCCTTTATGTCTAGGACGTTGAATGAGGCAGAGAAAAAGTACAGCCAAATCGACAAGGAGGCTTTAGATTTGATATTTGGTGTTACTAAGTTCAATCAATACTTGTGGGGTCGTAAATTTACCCTGGTTACTGATTCTAAGCCTTTAGTGAGCATCTTTGGTCCAAAAAAAGGTATACCTACCATAGCTGCTAGTAGACTTCAGCGATATGCATTATTGTTATCTGGCTACAATTATAACATTATGTATGTCAAGTCAGAGGACAATAATGCAGATGCGTTTTCAAGATTACCGTTAGAAAGGGTTGAAGGTAAAAGTACATCAGAATATTCATATTTAAATTTTTGAAAGATAATGTAAGCTTACCTATTGAGTATAACTTGATTAAAAAAGAAACTTTATTAGACCCAGTTCTAAAAATTGTGTTAAATTTTATAAATAAAGGTTGGCCAAACTATACTAATGATGATAACATAAAACCTTATTTTCTTAAGAGAGAGCAATTGTCGGTGGAGCAGGGAATTATTATGTATGGCTATCTGGTAATTCCTAACAAGTTAATTCCAAATATGTTACAGGAACTTCACTCAACACATCTAGGAATTGTCAAAATGAAATCAATAGCTAGGAGTTATTTCTGGTGGCCTTCTATAGATAATGATATACAGTTAATGTCAAACAGTTGTACTACTTGTATATTGGAAAGGCCGAATCCAACTAAAGTAAATTTACATGTGTGGGACTATCCTAAAAATCCATGGTCACGTTTACATGTAGATTACTTGGGTCCTATACATGGAAAGTATTATTTTGTGGTTGAGTGTGCTTATACAAAGTGGATTGAAGTGGAGGAAGTTACTTCAACTTCAGCAAGTCAAGTTATTAAAATTTTGAAAAAATTACTGACTACCTTTGGTTTTCCAGATTTAATTCACAGTGACAACGGCCCTCCATTCCATTCCATGGAATATACATCATTTCTTAAAAACTTGGGAATTAAACAATCATTTTCACCGCCATATAATCCTCAAACGAATGGTTTAGCAGAGAGTGCTGTTAAAATATTAAAAAAATGTATTAAAAAAGCAGTTTATGAAAAGAAAAATGTAAATGATTGTATTAATTCATTTTTGTTTATGTATAGAAATTGTAAACATATGACTACTGGAGAAAGTCCAGCATATTTGAAGTTTTTAGAGAAACTTAAAAACTAAATTTGATTTGTTAAGACCTAATGTTGAGAAACATGTTCAGTATAAGCAAGAGTTGCAAAAGAAATATGCAGGCGGTAGTAGAGTAAGGGAATTAGAAATAGGGCAATGTGTACCTAGCTAGAGATTATAGAAATAATTGTAAAAGTGGAGGGAAGGAATAGTATGTAAAAAACTTGGTCCAGTAACGTATTTGATTAAATTGCAGAATACAAATATAATTTGGAAAAGACATATTAATCAGATTTTGAATAAGGTGAACAGTAATTTGGATGATGATGATACAGAGACCTTTGATACAGATCCAGTACCATTGGTGGAGTCCCAGTTTAAACAAATAGGTGGATCAAGTTTGCCAAGTTCAAGTGTGCCATCACCATTGGTGGAGGCGCAGTTTAAGCAAATAGATAGTTCAAGTGAGCCAAGTTCAAATGTGCCAGTACCAATGATTGAGCCTCAGGGTGAGCAAATAGTTTGTTCTCCACAAAAGACAGAATCTTCACCAATAGTGTTGAAAAAGTCAAGTAGAATAAGAAAAAAACCTGATAGATTGAATTTGTAGTGGGAGATGTGTAATGTACTTATGTGTGTTAAGCTTTTGTTGTATTACTTTACTCCATGTTTTGTACTCTATGGTTAGTCACAAATAAAGAGATTTAACAGTTACTTTACGACCATAGACTTAATAGAATAGAATAGAAATATTTTTTATTCAAATAAACTTTTACAAGTGCTTTTGAATAGTCGATGAATCTACCACTGGTTCGGAATGCCTTTCCTGCCGAGAAGAACCAGCAAGAAACTCGGCGGTTGCTCTTTTCAAAACAAATTTGCAATACAGTAAATACTATGCTATAATATGCAGTGTTTCCACAATGAGGGAAGTTCCAAAAATGCATACCGACTAACTTCTATCTTAAGATGGGCAGACATAAAGTAGCCCCATTCCCGCCGGTGGGACCCGTTCACGAGCATGACACATGACCCAGCCATTGCTTCGCTCAACCATATTTCGCTCAATATAATATATACTACCGTAAGGAGACCCCTTAAGGTGGATTATACGGGTCTGCCCGCGAAAAACAAATTTAATTTGGTTTTTCGCAATTTGTAAACTAAACTAGCGGCACGCTATGATGGCCGGTTTGACGTTTGTCCGCTCATGAAGTTCCGTATTAATTGATAACGACTTTGAAGGAAATAATTGTATTACTTTATTGACGATAGTGATGTGCAGAGATTCATAAATTTTATCGAATGTAGTTTTAGGTTTAGGACTCAAAATTTATTTATTAAATTGATTTCTAAAATGTATACAAGTGTAGAAAAATCAGTTTGCACCATTTAAGGGGTGAATGTACTTGTGAATATGAACAATTTTCACTATGTGGACAAACCTCTGAAATCGCAAAAAAATATCAGCTGTTTCATACAAAAGGTAAAATTTTTATTTTTATATGATATATACCACAACTCGGCATTTGGTTTTCTAAATTGAAAATTTTTAAAAATGGAATCTAATACGATCGTCACATAGGATCGCTGGCTAGCACAACTACTACCTCCGGCAAACTCGCGTCAATGCTCAATGCAAAACAAAGCAGTTTCGAATTGACGTTGCTTCGAAAAGTATAAACTGTCAGTGCAATGCGATTGTGATATAGTTTTGACCTGGCTTTGGATTTCAAATATTGATACTGCATTACTGTTGACCCTTGCTCGTTAATTTGGACTCTGTTCAAGCCTTTTGTTGTGGATTTCGTCGATATGACCGAACGTACGCAGAGAACTGTTCTAAATAGTCAGACACGTGAGTTCGTAATACGCCTTCGTAACTATTTCGATCGTGAAGCTCAAAATGGAGGGCCAATTTTACCTATAACGTCAGTGGTTGAACGCGTAGCTGATGCGCTTAATATTGTACAACGAACTGTTAGACGGATAACTAAAAAAAAATATGGCGAGACTGGCACAGAAGAAAATAAACTTCACACACCAAAAAAGAGAAAACGAGCAAAACCAGACGTAGGCATCGATAGCTTTGATGCCGATGCTATCCGAAGACATGTTTACGGCTACTATTTACAGAAGGAGTATCCAACAAGAAAAAAGTTGGTGCATTCACTGAAGGAAGCTGGATTATTCTTCGGTGGGGAAAGTTCTTTAACGAAGATTTTGAAGACCATTGGATTTCGATACAAAAAATGTAACAAACGCAAAATATTGATGGAAAGATTTGATATAGCGATGGCAAGGTGTACTTTTTTACGGCAAGTGAAAGAAATCAAAAATTGGCAAAATGTTGTGTTCTTGGATGAAACATGGCTTAATGCTAACCATACTGTAGGCCGTTCTTGGAACGATGACACAGCAGCATCTACTTCCAAAGTTCCTGTAGGAAAAGGATCGCGACTTATAATTTGTCACGCCGGAACCATCAACGGGTTTGTCGAAGGTTCTCTCATGGCTTTTGCGTCAAAAACCACTGGAGACTATCATGAAGACATGAATGGAGAAAAGTTTACTGAATGGTTTACCTCAATGTTGTGTAGCCTCCCTGAACCATCTATTATAATTATGGACAACGCCCCATACCACTCGATGCAAATTGACAAGCCACCTGCCCAATCCCAAAAGAAAGCTGATATCGTCGCATGGCTTCGTAAAAATGGCGTAGATGCAAACATGAATATGTTAAAAGCGGAATTAGTACGTCTTTTAAAAGAAAACAAACCAACCAAGATCCGATACGTCATTGACGAAATAGCATTAGAACATGGGCACAGAGTTATACGGTTACCGCCTTACCATTGTGAGTATAATGCGATTGAGTTGGTGTGGGCTCAAATTAAGGGATATGCTGCAAGACACAATACAGAACCCCCATTTACCACAAAAAAAATGCTAAAATTATTAGAAGAAGCTTGTGAACATGTGACTAAAGGAGACTGGGAAAAGGTTGTGAATAGAACTGTTAAATTAATAAGGGAAGATTATGAAAGAGATGTGAAAATAGATAATATTATAGAAAACGAACATATAATTATTAATGTAGGTGATGATAGCAGTGACGACAGTGAAAATAGTAGTATGGACGAATCTGATTAATTATGGCCTTTTGTGGCACCTTTTTTGGTATCTTTTGTATTCATATGTTTCTTGTGTGCATATAAAGTATGTATATTCATTTTCATTCAAATATTCAGTTCGTTCAAATAAATTAAATAAACATATACATTTTTGTTTTATTAAACCTATTTAATCAGGTACAAAAACAAAACTTAATTGTTTTTTGTTCGAGAATAAATTGACATTCCACATCACTATTGTAATGTGTCAAACCGGCCATCATAGCGTGCCGCTAGTGTAATACGACAAAGTAGGCTTATTGCATTCTAATTGCGATGGCAGTATCATCTTCACAGGTTTATATAATAAATCTTTACTTGAAAGTGTCCAGTTTCCATCCAGTCCAGTCCAGTTAAATATTCTGATTAATTTCTTAAGCTTATTGATAACAAGATAATATGTGATTCTGATTTATCCGCGTGGATTAAGGACTTTGATTCCCGCGGGAACCCTTTAAGTTTCCGGGATAGAATGTAGATGTATAAGCTAGCTTGTGAGGTTTCATCAAATTATATTATACATCTTAACATATTGTGTTGAATTATAATTAGGTATGCTTTTGTGGAACTTCCCCTCATTGTGGAAACACTGCGTAAATAATATAGTATCTATTATATTGTAAACTTGTTTTGAAAAGAGCAACTGCCGAGTTTCTTGCTAGTTCTTCTCGGCAGAAGGGCATTCCGAACCAGTGGTAGACTCATCGATGATTCAAAAGCACTTGTAAAAAAGTTTATTTGAATAAAAAACATTTCTATTCTATTCTATTCAGTAGTGAGACTTTAATGGGTTGCTCATGATGAGGTTTTGCGTGAAAGAGTAACAAACATCCATCCATCCATCCAACTTTCGCATTTATAGTATTATTTTATAACGACCTCCCTGGCTCAGTGGTGAGCGCTGTTGTCTTATAACTGGGAGGTCTCGGGTTCGATTCCCGGCGGGGTCAATTTGGGAATTTATAACTTCTGAATTGTCTCTGGGCTGGTCAGGTGGAAGGCTTTGGCCGTGGCTTGTTACCACCCTACCGTCAAAAGACGTACCGCCAAGCGATTTAGCGTTCCGGCACGATGGCGTGTAGAAACCAATTAGGGGTGTATGGGTTGAAAGTTCACTGCCATAGCCCTTCCAAGTTAGCTCGCTACCATCTTAGACTGCATCGTCACTTACCATCAGGTGAGATCGCAGTCAAGGACTAGCTTGTCATCGAATAAAAAAAAAGTATTAGCAGGATATCGATAGCAGGTCGAGTCACATCCCTGGCCCATCCCGGTAGTGCGATCGTTCAATATTCCGCCAAGCTCGGAAAAGCGGCGAGCGAGACGGGAGACCAACCCAAACAAATTTCCCCATACGAGTGAGAGGGACCGCGACACTGAACATCCTTTATAAGAAAATTGTATTATTTGTTTATTTTTATTGAATTCCACTTTATTGTTTGAAGTTAAATGACTTAAAGGATCTGCCGCTTACCATAGAGTAGTTTAAATGTGTCCCTGTAGATAATAATTAAATGAATGGTAGAGTTTTATTCATTTAAGGATAATGCCAGTATTAAGTATCTATGATACAACCTCGCCTTACCTATGATACATTTTAATAATAATTAATAGGTCCTTCTCTCTCTCTCTCTCTGCATCGTATTCCTCATTGCTTAGGGTCGTGACCCCTTTCCATTATCCTTACTAATATTATAGATGCGAAAGTGTGTTGGTTTGTCCTTCAATCACGCCGCAGCAAGGCTACGGATCGACGTGATTTTTTGCATGGTATAGTTGAGGACCTGGAGAGTGACATAGGCTACTTTTTATTCCGGATAATCAAAAAGTTCCCGAGGGATTTTAAAAACTAAATCCGCGCGGACGAAGTCGCTGGCATCACCTAGTTCATTATAATGGCAGGAGTTTTCTCAATATAGGTACGATGGGTTCACAGATCCTTTCGCATACTTACGACTCGATAAAGAGAACGATATTTCGACTCTTTTATAAGGGTTATATTTTTGATGTTAGTGATAATTCGAGTCAACTGAAACACTCCTCACATCTTTGAAATAAGGGCATCAGAATCTGAATCTATATTAATTAGCTTTAACAGATAGCTGAAATGTTACCTTTGTTTTTCCAAACTTTTATAATTTGTAATTTATATTATGTAAGTATATTTTAGTCTTAATTTAACTGTCATTTCACCCGAGTGTCAACTGTAAACATAAATTGTTAATAGTGGTGAATTGGGCCCCACGATACAGGATTACCTAGTGTGGGTCTCAACGGATGTACCAATCTTTGTAAAGTTGTTTTTTTTGGAAAATAAATATTTTTTCATTTTCATTTTCAATTAATAACCGGTACTGACGGCTTTAAATACCTACTCTCCGAGGCACGGAGGGAGCGAAAAGGCCAATTTGGTCACCCAAAATCGGTCACCCATCTAGTTACGGATCGGGGTCAAAGTTGCTTTACAATCGTGATCGTTTGATATAATATTACGCTGTCACAACTAGGCCACACGTTTTAAAGATAGTAATAGGTATTATAACCGATTTTGAAAAACTGATGATGTTCGGAAGTATCTACAATTTCGAAAAAAATATCTTATTTAGAAAAAAAAAAAGCTTTGGTAGGTAAAATTGCCATTTCAATTTTAAGTTTTAAAATTCACGCGAAAACGCTCGCCGGTGTCATGACGTCATTCGTGACGTCACCTCTATGTTAGCTAGCTAGCGTGGTGGACTATGGCCTATATAACCCTTCTCTGAGTGGAGATCTGCGCTCAGTAGTGAGACGTTAATAGGCTCCGAACATACTGGACCGATTTAAAAAATTCTTACACCATTAGAATCCTACATTATCCCTGATCGAAGCAGTGATAGCCGAGTGGTTAGGAGTGTGGTCTCCTATACGGGAGGTCGCAGGTTCGATCCCGGGAACCTCTGACTTTTCGGAGTCAAGTGCGTTTAAGCAATTAAATATCACTTGCTTCAACGGTGAAGGAAAACATCGTGAGGAAACCTGCACATCTGAGAGTTCTTCATAATGTTCTTGAATGTGTGTGAAGTCAGCGTGGTGGACTATGGCCTGTAACCCTTCTCTGAGAGGAGACCTGCGCTCAGTAGTGAGCCGATGATGGGTTGCTGATGATGATGATGATGATGAACATAGGTGATAGAATATTTTCAAAAAGTTAGGGATCCGTATGAAAACTTCGATAATGTAACCCAAGGTGTGAAAAAAATACCAAAAATAATCCTTATAATATAGCGTACGCTGCGAAAACTATTGACAATAGAGCAAAGTGATGTACTACACAGTTTTATAGGGGACATCAATATCTACTAAAAAGTCAATGATACCATATGTCTAACTATTGCAGTTATGCCACAATAATTACTTTTCCTTATTAATTATCTTACTAATATTATAAAATGTGAAAGTGCGTTTGTTTATTGGTTTGTTCTTCAATCACGCTGCAACGAATCTACGGATTGACGTGATTTTTTGCATGGGTATATTTTAGGACCTGGAGAGTGACATAGGCTACTTTTTATATTAAATCAAGGAGTTCCCGAGGGATTTTAAAAACTAAATCCACGCGGACGAAGTCGCGAGCATCAGCTAGTTCTAACAATAAGTACTAAAGTCTAAAGTAAGTAAAGGGCCTATCTCACTATCGTCAAATAAACATGTACACGTTTTGGTTTATCTTTTTTTTTTTAAAAGAATATCAGGCAAGTTGAAATTCACTAATATTCTCCGCTCCCCTCCAAATAAGCGGAAAGCTTGTGTTAGGAGTGGGTACGACAATAGTGCAACGGGTGGGATTCGAACTTGCGACCTTTCAGTTTTCAGTCCGTACCTTTAACCGTTGGGCTATTGAGGCTTATCTGTTAGTGTATAGGTATTGTTTAAATTGAAATAAATAAATATAACTCTACTAATACTATGCATTAGCAAGTATGTTAGTTATACAATAAGTTACATGTCTAGATTGTGTAATTAAAGCTACATAATTATTGACCTTTTCTAAAGGGCGGAGGTAAAAACACACCTAAACTAGCGGCACGCTATGATGGCCGGTTTGACGTTTGTCCGCTCATGAAGTTCCGTATTAATTGATAACGACTTTGAAGGAAATAATTGTATTACTTTATTGACGATAGTGATGTGCAGAGATTCATAAATTTTATCGAATGTAGTTTTAGGTTTAGGACTCAAAATTTATTTATTAAATTGATTTCTAAAATGTATACAAGTGTAGAAAAATCAGTTTGCACCATTTAAGGGGTGAATGTACTTGTGAATATGAACAATTTTCACTATGTGGACAAACCTCTGAAATCGCAAAAAAATATCAGCTGTTTCATACAAAAGGTAAAATTTTTATTTTTATATGATATATACCACAACTCGGCATTTGGTTTTCTAAATTGAAAATTTTTAAAAATGGAATCTAATACGATCGTCACATAGGATCGCTGGCTAGCACAACTACTACCTCCGGCAAACTCGCGTCAATGCTCAATGCAAAACAAAGCAGTTTCGAATTGACGTTGCTTCGAAAAGTATAAACTGTCAGTGCAATGCGATTGTGATATAGTTTTGACCTGGCTTTGGATTTCAAATATTGATACTGCATTACTGTTGACCCTTGCTCGTGATAGCAGTGACGACAGTGAAAATAGTAGTATGGACGAATCTGATTAATTATGGCCTTTTGTGGCACCTTTTTTGGTATCTTTTGTATTCATATGTTTCTTGTGTGCATATAAAGTATGTATATTCATTTTCATTCAAATATTCAGTTCGTTCAAATAAATTAAATAAACATATACATTTTTGTTTTATTAAACCTATTTAATCAGGTACAAAAACAAAACTTAATTGTTTTTTGTTCGAGAATAAATTGACATTCCACATCACTATTGTAATGTGTCAAACCGGCCATCATAGCGTGCCGCTAGTGTAGGGTGTTATTTCATAAAATACACAAGTATAGTGTGATTGGATCGTTCGAAACTTGTAATTATATCTAGTTAAGTAACTACTAGTTCATAATAATTATGTTTTTGACGTGATAACGTCTTATAAATCGAAGAACACAGGCTGCACGCACGAAAAAGTGTCACGTTCCGCCCGTGCCTGAGCGTGCAAGCAAGAGCGCGGAACAAGCGATAGAGAGGCACGATCGGCCCAAGCGTTGGCTTAGAGAGCGCCCGCCGCCGCGCCGCCCGCCAGTCATCGTCAATGTTTCTTTATGACGTTATCACGTAAAATTATCGTCCGTAAACCGACTTTACAGACAACCAATTTTTTTTATTACTAGATGATGCCTGCGACTTCGTCTGTGTGGAGATAGGTTCTTAAGAATCCCACAGCATTCCTGTGTTCTTCCGGAATAAAATCCCTAGCCTATGTTAGCCTATGTCACTCTCCATATCTTTAACTATACCCATACAAAACAACACGTCACTCCGTTGCTCCGTTGCTGCGTGATTGAAGCAAAAACCAACAATCAAACACACTTTCTTCTCAAGGTGCTGGAGTGGCGACCCTGCACCGGGAAGCGCAGTGTTGGCAGACCCCCCCCCCCCAGGTGGACCGATGACATCAAACGAGTCGCAGGGAGCCGCTGGATCCAGGCGGCGCAAGACCGAGACCTGTGGAAGTCCATGCAAGAGAACTTTGTCCAGCAGTGGACGTCTATCGGTTGATGAAGAAGAAACACACTTTCGCATTTCTAATATTAGCAAAGATTGCGGCGAATAGATAAACAGGTCCTATTTAATTGACCTTTTTATAAGTATCAAGACGTTCGAGCGCAGTATAATTAATAAACAGTCCTATATGTCCGGGATTTCCTAAACAAATACCGTATAAACGTTTTGTTGATACTGCGAGCAGTCATTTTTCGGAGTATGCGTTGTATATTAATTTTCCCAGGAATTTTCCGGGGAAAATACAATGGTCCTTATATGGGACCCTGATAACAAGTAACTCGATACTGGCGTCCTTTTAACCCGACTGCGCGACGCAAAGGAGTGGTAATGTGTTTATCAGTGTATGTATGTATGTTTGTTTGTTTGTTTGTTCCTTTGTGGCACTCTAGAGACCAAGCGCGTGGGTCGATTTTGATAAGTGGCACGTCGTTAGATTCGCCATGCCAGCGCGAGTTTCAAAGAGAACATAAAACTTTGAAAAATCCAAAATGGCGGATTTTGGACGCCAAAATGTTGGGTTCATTTTTTTCTTCAAATCCTATTGAGTGGGGTATCAAATTAAAGGGTTTGAAAAGGTGATTACGAAAATATATTTTTCATTTTTTTTTCTCATAAATTTGATAATTGATATATTTTCATTGATATTCTTTAAAGCCTTTGAACAGGCAATTCTTGTATATATTATGTATATATATAATCCGAATCTCGGAAACTGCTCCAACGATTTTCATGAAATTTAGTATGCATGGGGGTTTCGGGGGCGATAAATCGATCTAGCTAGGTTTCATTTTCGGAGTCGGAGCCAGCTCAGGGGATTACTGCAAACCTAGGGCTTAGACTGTGGGAGAGGTAGCTTAGGAGACCACCCTCAAATGTCGGCAAGTTTAAACAATTGTAGCCTGACTACCGAAAATTGTATACAGGGTGGAAAAAAATTATGGGCCCTGGAGGGGAACTACCTTAAATCCTTAAGTTTCATTTTACTTAAAGGAAACATTCCCTTATTTTTAAAAAGAAACAATACTGCATTCAAAGTTTTTCAAAAATTCGCTTGTCTCACCCGGGAATCGAACCAGCTAAAAATTCAAAAATAAACACTCGCTATTTTATTGCACTAGTCGATATAGTCGATGTTAAAGATAAAATTTCTCCAAGAAACATTATGTCTTACACTGGTCTGTCGTGCAAGATATCCATTTAATCGAATATTTAGTATACAAGTTCTTTAGTCAACATTACCTAGAACTGAACACTTTCAACAAGTAAAAGACACGTTAGGTACCTATAATTTTCTAATAACTTTACCATCCAAAGAAATTGTATACAGTACAAATCTTGCTAATTTTACTATCTATAAGTACCTTTTTGAAGACTTAGATAAGAAAATCGTTTAATGGTAATACCTAATAATTCTATGCACATTTCCTTCTTACGAACAGTTTAAAAATTTAAACGTTTAACTTTGCGGTGCGGGACGGCAATTTTGAAATTCAATGACACATTTTGAGCATTTTTATCGATTTCGTTTTGTTTTGCTTCCATTTAGTAATTGTGTAGGTAATCAAGTATCAAGAACAATTCGATTTATTAGAAGCTTAAGTACTTTTCAAACAACAAGAATTGTAATTATTTATCTCTACAGTGTAGAAGCTAAATTGCAATTCTTTTTTTTTTCAATTCTCAAAAAAACGATTTTATCTAAATCTTCGACTAGATACATATGAGATAATTAGCAAGCTTAAACTTCATACAATGTCTTTGGATGTTAGACTTATAAGAAAATTATAACGTGTCTTTTACTTATTGAAGGTGAACAGTTCTAGGGAATATTGATTAGAGAAATTCGATTCTATGGAATATCTTTTCGACAGACGAGTGTAAGGCATAATGTTTCTTTGGTTCGATTCCCGGGTGAGACAAGCGATTTTTTGAAAAACTTTGAATGCAGTTTTGTTTCTTTTTAAAAATAAGGGAATGTTTCCTTTAAGTAAAATGATCTAACTTAAGGATTTAAGGTAGTTCCCCTCCAGGGCCCATAATTTTTTTCCACCCTGTATAACCAGTAAAGTAACATTCTGTCCATAGATTTAAGATTGGTAGCTTAACTTCGCTATTAGATACCGCCCTTGCTACAAACAACCTTTGGGCTACTGAGGCTTCATCATCAGCAACCCATCAACGGCTCACTACTGAGCGCAGGTCTCCTCTCAGAGAAGGGTCATAGTCCACCACGCTGGCCCAATGCGAATTGGCGGACTTCACACACCTTCGAGAACATTATGGAGAACTCACAGATGTGCTGGTTTCCTCACGATGTTTCCCTTTACCGTTGAAGCAAGTGATATTTAATTGCTTAAACGCACTTGACTCCGAAAAGTCAGAGGTGCGTACCCGGGATCGAACCTGCGACCCCCCGAATAGGAGACAGTCCTAACCACTAGGCTATCACTGCTTCTGAGGCTTATAAGTAAATAATTTCGTTCGTTACGTAAACGTTCCCTCAAATATGGTTGAGCGAAGCAGCGGCTGGGTCATACGTCATGCTCGTGAACGGGTGCCGCCGGCGGGAATGGGGCTACTTTCTGTCTACCCATCTTAATTTATGTATTGAATAATTGTAAGTAGGATGCATTTTTGGAACTTCTCCTCATTGTGTAAACAATGGATTCATAGCATAATATCTATTATATTGTAAACTTGTTTTGAAAAGAGCAACCGCCGAGTTTCTTGCTGGTTCTTCTCGGCAGGAACGGCATTCCGAACCAGTGGTAGACTCACCGACGATTCAAAAGCGCTTGTAAAAAAGTTTATTTGAATAAAAAATATTTCTATTGTATTGTATTCTATTCTATTCTAATTAAAAGTAAGAGAAAAATAAATAAACTAAAAAAAAGTTGTATGAATTTACAGCATAATATTATAGTAGTGAAATTTTAACTGTCTCTTATTCTTTAAGGATTGCTGTGTTATTCTAGGCTAAAACCTAAAAGATTAGGTACCTAAGTACTCCGAGGCCGCTACTCCAGATATAAATATTGCAAGTATAATAATTCACTAGCCTCTGCACCGCGACTTCATCCGTGTGGATTTAGCCTTTTTAAACCTATACTAGCTGACCCAGCGAACTTCGTATCGCCAACTTATCTATATAAATAAAACAAATAAACTATCCCAATCCAAAAAAACTATCCTATCTTTTAAGTTGGACCAAATTACAGATAGTTACGAAGTTTGATAAAAATCGGTTCAGTAGTTTAGGAATCCATCGCGGACAAACAACGTGACACGTAATTTATTTATATGTATTAAGAAGAAGAAGATTATACCTTTGCTTTTCCCGGATAAAGGTGGCCTATGTTACTCTACAGGCCCTCAACTACGTAGGTGCTATACGGTATACCCATGCAAAAAAAGGTTGATCCGTTGCTCTATCGCCGGGTTATTGAAGGACAAACCAACAAATAACTTTCGCATTTATAATTACAAAGTTTCTTTTTTTAATAAAAAATTGTATAGGAAGAACGGCAATGTACAACGCATATTTTTTAACCCCGGACGGAAAAAGGGTATTATAAGTTTGACATGTGTATCTGTGTTAGTCTGTTCCCTTGTAACTCCCTAACGAATGACCAGTTTTTATCTGTTTGAAAGCAAACGTGATCGAGATGGATCTTAGCTATAAGAAGATCTGCTCAGGCGTTTGAAGATCATCAGCTCATTTCCTACTTGATTAGAGGGTCTTACAAGCTTTCACTGATGCGATTAATTTGAAATTTGGTGTACATATTCAAATTACAAATTTCATGGAAAAACATACATTAGAATAAATTTTTATAAACACATATCAAAAATTCCGAAGCCAGCGGGATTCGAACCCACATCTCTTGGGAATCGCGCCCGAGTGTATTAGCCACTTACACTATAGCCACGGTCGAACTACCCGTCAGCATCGAAATTAGTGATATGTATCTACTTTTTCAGTTTAAGCAACTGCTAGCGACATCTAGTAGCAACACGTTACAGTTATTGATCTACTTTCCAAGACCCCATATTACAATGGAGCTCGTTAGGAACTAGAGATGCCACATTGCTTTTTACTTTTTTGATTCCCAAGAGATGTGGGTTCGAATCCCGCTGGCTTCGGAATTTTTGATATGTGTTTATAAAATTTATTCTGATATTTCCTTAAGTGTAGGTTAACACTTTAATAAAAATAAATAGTAAACATACATTAAAAAAAAAGATTACGAATTGAGAAGCTACTCCTTTTTTGAAATCGGTTAAAAATTAATCCGGTAAAAATCAGCACTCTCACAACTCAGCACAAACCTAGTTACTTGTAAAGCAAACTGCATCAAAATCAGCAAATTGGATTATTATATTGTTTGATCCACCCCTCGTCGGTACATCGGCTTAAAACTAACGCGAGTGACCTACGTCACAATACCTATAGTAGGGTAGCTGTGTATAGCGGTAGCTTTTAAACCGTTTAAGGCGCTGTGTTCAGTCACGATCTTCATTCGTGGAGCCGAATCACAAGCCGAATGAAGATCGTCTTATTTAAAATCTATGGGTCATAATATTATGAAAAAAAAATTGGTTATAATTGATCGTATTTCTGGCCTGATGGCTGTTTCCTAAAAACGATGACGCAAACTTTTCTCGATAGAAAAAAATTGCAAAGTTGACTCTGCAAATACATAAAATCCCATCGTTCTCTGTTATGCATACATTTATTTTGATAAAATTAAGTACAATTGTTTTTCATATCTTACTACAACTAATGGCTGTTTTAGATTTTATTTATTGCGACTGTTAAATTATTGACGGATAACTGGAATTAACATCCATCATATCATATCCATCAATTTCTCTAATATAAAAAAAAAAAAAAAATTAGGGAAAAATTCCACAAGTAGAAATTATTTAAAATAAAATTGAAAATAGAAAATTCTGTCTGTCGAGCTGGGATTCGAACCATCGACTTTGAACTGTTAGGCGACTGCTGGAGCCACTAGGCTACGGAGACCCAATGTTGTATCGCGAAAATACCGAACCCAATGCAAAATTCACATTCAACAAAAAAGTGTGGGTTTAAAAATTTGTCGAGTGTCGGTTCCTTAATTTTTTCCGTCTAGCCCCCTTCCGCACCGCGCGATAAGGAACTTACGTTCCAATATATAACGTAAACTCTCTTCTACCAAATAAAACCAATTTAATAATAAACACGAGTATAATATTATATTTACAACAATAAATTAATCTATTCCTCTGCACCTATCCGCCGTGCAGTGTGGATATGAAGGTGATGACGTCATCTCTCCGCAGTGGGTAGGAGAGCTCTCCGCACAGCTCCCAGTCCGCGTCGTTCACGAGTACCAGGATGCCGGGCCGCACCGAGTCCCCCTGGGAACAGGGCTGCGTGTTAGTGGCAACCACGCTGGGAACAGTAGTCTTGTATAGTAACATTTACTAAGTACTTTTTTTTTCTAAAAGAATATCAACCAAGTTGAACTTGACTGATATTCTCCTCTTCCAAATAAGCGCAAAGCTTGTGTCAGGAGTGGGTACGACTATAGTGCAACAGGCGGGATTCGAACCTGCGACCTTTCAGTTTTCAGTCCGCACTTTTAACTGTTGGGCTATTGAGGCTTAACCTTTGTCAACCTATAGACGTCCACTGCTGGACAAAGGTATCTTGCATGGACTTTCACAGGCCTCGGTCTTGCCCCGTCTGAATCCAGCGGCTCCCTGCGACTCGTTTGATGTCGTTGGTCCACCTGGTGGGGGGTCTGCCAACACTGCGCTTACCGGCGCGGGGTCGCCGCTCCAGCACCTTGGGACCCCAACGACCAAGAACTCTTCGAACTATGTGCCCCGCCCATTTCCACTTCAGTTTCGCGACTCACTGAGCTATGTCGGTGACTTTGGTTCTCCTACGGATCTCCTCATTTCTGATTTGATCTCGCAGGGATACCCCGAGCATAGCTCTCTCCATCGCCCTCTATTAGGAATCATCATCAGCAACCCATCATCGAATCACTACTGAGCGCAGGTCTCCTCATAGAAGGGTTATAGGCCATAGTCCACCACACTGGACTAATAAGAATTGGTGTGTGAAGTCCTCACACACCTTTGAGAACTTTATCAGATCTTGTGTTCAATTCTTTCAACACTTGATGAAAAAAGCATATTACTATTATTGTAATAAAAGATTATATTACAATAATAGTCATATTTAACTACAACTACTATTTTTTTTATTACAATATTAGTGTTATTATTGTAATAAAAGATTATATAAAATGACAAAAAAGCATAGATATATCTCGCTCCAGCAATTTATGAGACAGTAATAACAATTTCTTGCTGGTTCGTTTTGATTGGAACAGCATTAAGAACCAGTGGTAGTTTCACTTGACAATTCGAAAGTATGTCTGCAAAATTAAAATAAATAGCGAGTGACTCTTGCTACCCACACAATAAAGTGCAATTCAGGTTGCACTGCACAACTTCATCATCATCATCATTATACCCATATTACCCGGGATCGAATCTGCGACCCCCCCCCCCCCCCAAATAGGAGACCGCAGTCGTAACCACTAGGCTATCATTTCTTACCTACAGTCATAGCCTAGAAGTTGCCTCCCTTTCTATCGCGATTCCTTATCCCCTATCCTAAGCTTGATAGTGATGCTAGACATGAATGAAGATGAGGCACTTCCCTACTAATACTATAAATGCAAAATTGTTTACTTGGTCTGTTGATTTTTCCTTCAATCATGCAGCAACAGATATACAGATCAATTTGATTTTTGCATGAACCTAGTTGATGACCCAGCCACTTTTGAACCCAGAATAGTTTTGGGTTTCAGTGGTATATTTTTAACCAGCTTCAAAAAAGGAGGAGGTTCTCAATTCTTCAGAATCTTTTTTTTTTTTTAATTTAGGTAAGTATGTTCACCAATAATAGGTACTCGAAGACACCTGGACTGATTTGGAAAATTCTTTTTAGTATCAAAGGGTATACTTCCCAGGTGGTCCCATTTAAATTTTATCGAAATCGGTCGAGCAATTTTTAAAAATCAACAATAAATTATATACTTTGTAATGGCGCGGGCGTTTGAAGTCGGTTTTGTAAAAAGAATTTTTATTATTTGTTATTAAAAAACCTTCAAAAACTAACTCCACGCAGATGAAGTCACAAGCAAAAGCTTGTTAAAATGTAAATGGTACCTGTAAGAACAACTCGGGTCTCTCTTTCAACAAATTATCTCTAATCCAAACAAGAAGTTCTCTGATCGTCCAACTCTCGCTCTGGCTGTCAGGGAAGTACTTTCTCAGAGCTGGTAGCTCAACTTCCCTCTTTTTGACTTTGTCGAACAATAGCTCAGCACCGCCGCCGAACTGTAGGTGAATATTCAGCGTTTCCGGCATATTTCGGGCTGAAATCTAGACAAATCAGATCACAAAGTACTACAAAAATGAAAAATAAACAACTTTTTTGTGGTTATGTTTTGTTTTTTTGTTTCTCACTTTCATAGTAGTGATGTGAACCGGTTTTAAAAAAACCTAAAAAATGCCGGTTTTCGTAAAAACCGAGAAACACCGGTTTTCGTTTACTGAAATCGAATATTTTTCTCTCTCTACTTTGATCTCGCGGGGATGCTCGCACTGTTCGAAGACGGATTTTGGACGAGAAGACATCTCGGAGCTTCCCGAACGCTGCCCAGCCGAGTTGGATTCGTGATCTATATGTGCCTACGGCAATAGAGTGCATTGACCGCGATGTACCGGCGATGTACCGACATCTACATTAATTCAGTAATAAACAACTGCTCGAGTGAACCGGTCTATCATTTATTACATTGGCGACGAGGATGGGATATTTACCCGCGCGTTTGAGAAAAATGATATAAAATGTCTTATATTGGGAAATTAAATTGTTTCGATTATAAATCTAGTGAGTGGGCAGTATTTAAGGGCCAACTTAACCAGTTTTTTATCGTTAACGATGTGGACGACGCAAAACGGAGTGCAGTTCTTTTGACACGCCTAACAGAAGAGTCGTACCGTCTTCTTCGAGATCTTGCGTATTCTAATAAATTGGAAGAATATTCGTTCACGGAGTTAGTTGCATTACTCGATGTTCATTTTAAGCCGCGGAAGTGTTCGTATGCCGAGAGGGCAAAGTTCTACAGAGCGGTGAAGCGACCTGACGAGACGCTGCCAGAGTGGGCGGCACGGCTACGTGGCCTGGCGACCTACTGCGGCTTCGGTACGGCCTTGGAACAGAAACTCACCGACCGCTTCGTGCTTGGGTTGGGTGCTGGTTCTGTGCGAGATAAGCTCTTCGAAAAGGATGCGGCCAACATGCAACTAGCAGAGGCGCTAGACGTGGCGCAAAAGGCAGAAAGCGCATTAGAAGCGAAGAGTGTATCTACTATCGAGGAGGAAGTCGCCATCAAGCAAGAACCAATCTATAAGGCAACTTATAAAAAGGGCGTTGGCGGAGGCTCGCGAAGAGGAGGCAGTGCTGGCGGGTCCGATCAGGCCCCTGCATCGGGCGGGGCTGACTGTGCGGTTTGTGGGTTAAAACACCCTGGCGGCTGCAGATTTAGGAACTATACGTGCAAAAGATGCGGTACTATTGGCCATTTACAGAGGGTCTGTAAGGGTGCAGTTCCACGGGTTAAAGGTGCAGTTTCACGTGTTAAAAATATGGAAACGAAAAGTGAATCGGCAGAAAAATGTTGTGGGGAATGCCAAAACTAGATTCTGTGTCACGTGCATCAGTAATATCTGACAGACTATATTACGAAAAGTTCTCAGATATTAAATTAAATCCATGTGATCTGAAAATGTGTTTATATAACGGACATAAAATCACGCCCTTAGGATTTTTTGTAATTAATGTAAGTTATAAGGGCGAAACCAAAAGAATAAAATTTTTTGTTATTAAAGGTGGTGGGCCGCCTCTATTAGGGCGAGATTTCATGTCCGCTTTTAATTTATCTTTAACGGTACAAATAAATACAATAAATAATGATACGGAAGTGCAAGCCTTGTTGGAACAATTCTCTGACTTATGGAAGGATGAATTAGGTACCTTCAAAAAATTTAAGGTTAATTTAGTTTTGAAAGAGAATGCGAGTCCTAAATTCTTTAAAGCACGTACGGTCCTTTTTGCGCTAAAAGAGAAGGTCGAAAAGGAGTTGGAACGGCTAGTAGGTGTAGGTATCCTTGTTCCAGTCAGTAGCTCAGATTACGCGACGCCCATCGTGTCGGTTTTAAAGGAAAACGGGACCGTAAGAATAGCGGGCGATTTTTCAATTACTTTAAATAAAGATCTAGCAATCGATAAGTACCCGTTGCCTCGGATAGAGGAGGTGTTCGCGAAGTTAGGAGGTGGCGAGCACTACTCCAAATTGGATCTAAAAAATGCGTACAATCAAATTGTGCTCAGTGACTCATCACGAGGTCTTACAACAAACAACACTTCCAAGGGACTTTTTCAATATACAAGGTTGGTGTACGGCTTGGCTAATGCGCCAGCTATTTTTCAAAAGTCCATGGAAACCCTCCTATCGGGCATCGATGGTGTAAGTTGTTGGCTCGACGATATCTGTATAACGGGTCCAAATAAGAAAATTCATTTAGAACGACTTAAAGAGGTGTTGAGTAGGTTAAATGATGCAGGATTACGTTTACGGAAAGAGAAATGTGAATTTTTTAAGAAAAGTGTAACTTATCTCGGTTTCACTATAAACAGTAGCGGGTTACAGACCAGCGCGGATAAAGTGAAGGCTATATTAAATGCGCCGGAGCCGAAAAACGTCACGGAGGTTAAACGATTCCTGGGTATAGTCAACTATTATAGAAGTTTCATTTCGAACGCGTCCGCCGTGATGAGCCCACTCCACGAGCTGCTGCGCGCCGGCGCGAAGTGGAGGTGGGGCGAGCCGCAGCGGGAGGCCGTGCGGCGCGTGCGGAGCGGGCTGGCGCGGGCCCGGCGGGGCTCGGCGCGGTGCTCGCGCAGCGCGACCGCGACGGGCGGGAGCGACCGATAGCCTACGCGTCCCGGTCGCTAGGAGCCAGCGAGAGAAACTATAGCCAAATTCAGAAGGAAGCGACAGCCATAATTTTTGGAGTAAAAAAGTTTCATCAGTATTTGTACGGCCTTAGTGAACCTTTCTTACTAAAAACGGATCATCGTCCTCTGGTGTCGATATTTAATAATAAAAATGGCATTTCGGTAACTACGGCACTGCGTTTACAGAGATATGCTATAATACTTTCGGCGTATAATTATAGAATACAATACACATCTAGTGAGAATAATGTCGTAGCGGATTATTTTTCTCGCGCCCCGTTAAACGAGACTTCGTGCGAAAGTGACAGGGAATATGATTCGTATATGTCGATAAAGTTTCTCGATGGCGCTTGGCCCGCCATTAAACTAGATGACGTCATTAGTGCAACTACCGACGATAAAACAATTCAAACGGTGCGTAGATATATGTCGGCAGGTTGGCCAAAGAAAATACATTGTAAATCAATTCTACCTTTTTTGCAAAATACCAAATAGTGTTTTGTATTTCGGCTTGGCTCGGCTCGGCTAGGCGTGGCTCGGTTCGGCTAGGCTCGGCACGACTCGTCTCGTCTCGTCTTAACTTGGCTTGTTGTTGTATTGTGTTGCATTGATTACAAGCATGCTTTGGTATAAATACGGGTAGCATGCCTTGCGTTTCATTCATATACGCACCCGACTCACGTACGCGGCCCCCGCGTGGTATGCGTTAGCGAGTGAGCCGTCGAGGAAGACCCTACGAGCCCAACAGTCCATCGCATTACGGAGGATAGTGGACGCCCCTCGATACGTGAGAAACTCCACTATCAGGAGGGATTTACGTATCGAGGAAATCGACGAATTTATTCGGCAGATCGCCCCGTGGCACGCCCGCCCTCCAGACCGGAAAGCGTTCCCTCGGGATCTCCTCCCGAGCAGGGACGCCGACCCTGAGGACGACTGAAGCAGAGATAGACTCAAACTGATCCCGTAAGGGACCTATCCAAGGACCGCGCCGTATTTACGGCGCGCGGAAGATCCCATCCGCAGGGGGCTTACCCGCCCTGAACGGATTTCCCCACTTCCCATGGGGGAAGTGTGCGAAGAACCACAAGAGCGTTTCATTCTCGCTCGAGACGTCGGACTGTTCGCAGCTCGGCTCGGCACGGCTCGGCTCGGCTCGGCTCTACTCGGATCGGCTCGGCTCGGCTCGTCTCGTCTCGTCTTAACTTGTCTTGTTGTTATATTATGTTGCATTGATTACAAGCATGCTTTGGTATAAATACGGATGGCTGATGCCTTGCGTGTCAGGGAGTCGCCCAGCTGCCGTCGTGTGCAACCGTTTGCACCGGCGCTCGGGCCCCTAAGTGTTTCGGTACTTCGTGCGATCGCCTTGCCGAATCTCTCTCGCGCCCGCGGAGGTGTTGGGCCAACACGTCACCCCCGCCGGTCAAGGCTCGGTCTGCCACCAGCGGCAAGCCCCGGGTTCGAAGCCGGTGGGGTGCTGGCGTGCCGGCACCCCCGTTCGGGCCGCGCCCAAGGCAGCTCGCCCCCGCATCGACATCGATATTTCGTTACGCCAATGCAACCGGAGTTTTTCGCGTCCGCGTTCGCGTAAACCACCATGCCACCGCCAAGCCTGCCGCCGTTGCCGCAGCGGCGCGCGACTCGACCGCGCGCGCTGCGCCGCAAGGTGTATGTGCGGTCGGCAAGACCCGCCCTTGAGGCCGGGCTGGACGCGATGATAGCGTCCGGCCAAGCCACCCTCGCTGCCTGCTCAACGAGGAAGACCGACCCCGCGCAAGCGGGTCCATCGACGGGAGCTGGCGAGGAGACCTTCGTCGCGAGTCCGCTGACGATGTCGCCAGCCCCATCCACCGAATCAATCCCATCCGTCGTCCGACCGGCAACGCCCAGACGACGACCGACGCCCGCACCGATCGCAGTACCGGTGCCAGCCGTGCGCTCCGCGACACCCGCGACGAGGCACGCCACGCCGGCCCCGCCATCGCACACGCCGCGCTTCCCCGCCCCCGCGCATAACATCGCCGTGGGACGTTTCCCCTCCCCCCCGAAGGCAAGGGGCGAGAAGACACCGGCGACCTACACCTCGCCGAGTATGCCGACCCTGTCGCCGGGCTCCCCCATGGAGACCGCGACCAGCCCGACGTACGCGACTACAGCCGCGTCCAAACGAACGCCGGGCGAAGTACCCGCCCCCGCCGCTAGCACTAGCGCTGCCACTCAGCCCGCTGCCACCGCGCCCACTGCCACTGCCGCTGCCACTACCACCGGCACCGCCGCCGCCGCCGCAGCTACTCCAACCGCCGCCGCCGCCGCCGCCGCCACCGCTCCGACCGCCAAGACACCCAGCCGCTACCCGCCGCTGATCGTGGAGGTGCTGCCGGACTGGCCCACGCACTTCCGGGAGCTTAAAAAGCTCCTCGGCCACACCCCTAACGGACGCCCGTTTGGCAAGGGCGTCCGTTTTATACCGAAATCGGACCAGGAGTTCCGTGTAACCCAGCGCTATCTGACGCAGCTGGAGGGCAGCACCGGAATCTCCTGGTTCTGCTATTCGCTCCCCGCGGAGAGGAGCGCAAAAGTCGTCATTCGAGGCCTGCCGGCGAACACAGAGCCGGCACTAGTGGAGGCGGAGCTGCGCGAGCTCGGGTACGTCCCTGAGCACGTGCGCACAATCCCAGCTCGCCCGGGCAGACCTGGCTGCCTGATGTTCGCACAGTTGCAGCGGACTAAGGACCTCATCCCGGGCATCTATGAGGTGCACGAGTTACTGTGCATGCCCGGGATCACCATTGAGCCATGGCGCGGCAGGAAGGGGCCCGCGCAATGCCATCGGTGTCAGCAGTTCCGGCACTCCTCCCACAACTGCCACCGGGTGTCAGTCACCAGCCTGCGTGCGGTGTGGTGAAAACCACCCGGCGAGGGAGTGCCAACGCCCACGCGAGGACCCGCCGACGTGCGCTAACTGTGGCGGCGCGCACACGGCAAACAACGCCACCTGCCCTGTCTTCAAAAAGGAGACCCGCAACCGCCGAGCAGGCACTACCGCGCGCACCGCTACATCTGCGCGCGCGCCCTCTGCAACCGCCCACGCATCGGAGGCCAACGCGCCCGGCTCGCTTATGGCTGCCGCCAACCAGCCAGGGCAGACGGGCAAACGCCTTCGCAAGCGCGGCAAGCGCGCTCAAGCGCGCAAAGGCACGCCACCCGCCGCACAGCCCACCGTGCCATCCACCGCACCGCGCGCCGCGCCATCTGACGCGCCGCGCACCGCGACGCCCGCCGCGCCGCAACCTGCTCAGCGCAGCAAATCGTCTAAGCCCACCGTGGTCGCCGCCCCTGCAGAGGGGACGAAGGCGAAGCGAGTAGCGCCGCTGGACCCGCGACTCACCAAGGTCATCAGTACACTCAACCAGGTGCTGGTGGCCATCCAGGAGCAGCGAGACCCTATCCCGCTGATCCTGGGCTGCATCGCGGAGCTCTGCGCCTTTTATGGCTGAGCTCCGCATCGCGTTCTGGAACGCCGACGGGCTTTCACCACAAAAAGCCCGTCTTCTCAAGACCTTGCTCTCTCAGCGTCGAGTGGACATCGGCCTGATCAACGAGACTCACCTCAGACCAGTGGACAAGTTGAAGGTTTCCGGATACTATGTCTACCGGGAGGACCACACCTCGCCGATCGGGACTGCTTATAGGGGATTAGCAGTCTTAGTCCGTCGGAATGTCATCCACCAACTGCTGCCAGTACCACAGCTGCAGACGTCGTACGCCTTGGGCGTTGAGATCTGCATCGACCGCCAGCCCACCCGCGTGTTCGCCTTCTACAAGCCGCCGCAGAATCGACTCACAGTGACTGATGTCCGCACCTTGCTGGACTCGCCGCTGCCCACGATCCTCGCTGGCGATTTCAACGCGAAACACACGGCGTGGAACTCCACCATCGTGAGCCCGGACGGCAGACGCCTCCTGGACGACGCAGACCGCCACGGCTACGAGGTGCTAGGACCAGAGGTCCCGACGCACTACCCGTACTGTGCAGCCCACACGCCGGACGTCATCGACATAGCAGTCGCTCGCGGCCTAGTCGCCGCACCGTCGCTTGACGTCCTCGATGACCACCTCATTTCTGACCACCAAGCTGTCCTCATGACGCTGAAGACGACTCCAATGACGACATCGCTGCCTTCTCCGAAGCATCGCCAGGACTGGCGAATCTTCGCCGAACACATGGCCGAACATTCGCCGTCCTTCAGAGTAGAGAGCCCCGCAGACGTCGACCGACTCGCCACGGACCTCAGCGCAGTAATGTCCAACGCGCTTCGAGAGTCCAAACTCGACGCTGCATCTACTCGTAGACAACCCCAGCTCCCTGCCTACATACAAGCGATGTTGGAGGAGAAGAGGAAGCTGCGAAGGCAATGGCAATACCTGCGGTGCCCGACCATGAAGACGCGGCTCAACGCTCTGGCCGCTAGGATATCAGACGCGCTGGAGACAGTCGCAGTCGAATCTTGGCACTCCGCCATTGAGCGAGCCGGCGACGACTGGTCCGGCATGCACCGCCTCTGCCGCCAACTCTCCGGGAAGCCGCCTCCGATTAGACCCCTCATGGCCAGTGACGGTTCCCCACGTTACCGCGCCGAAGATCGAGCGGAGATCTTCGCGGATCACCTGGAGACGCAGTTTACACCCAATCCGACTGCGGATGTGCAGCACGTAGAGACCATCGAGCAACATGTGAAGGACTACTTCGAGTCGCCGATACCTCCGACAGAAGACCCCGTCGTGTTCTCCCCCGGACAAGTCCAAAGGGTGATTCGGCGAACTAGACTGCGCAAAGCCCCCGGCCCCGACCGAGTCACCAACGAAGCCCTGCGTCACCTACCCCCGCGAGCAATCGCGACGTTGACGCGGCTCTTCAATGGAATCCTCCGTACCGGGCACTTCCCATCGTCGTGGAAGCTCGGCCGAGTCATCCTGATTCCCAAGCCTGGCAAGAACATCATGCTGCCTGGGAGTTACCGTCCCATCACTCTTCTGTCGTGCACCTCGAAAGTCTTCAAGAAGCTACTGCTGCTGCACATCACGCCCCATCTTCAGCCACGCGACGAACAGTTCGGTTTCCGTGCCGAACACTCCACCACTTTACAAGTGGCGAGGGTACTGCATCACCTCGCGGCCGCCTACAACAAGCGAGAGCAGTCAGTCGCAGTATTCCTCGACATGGAGAAGGCGTTCGACCGCGTTTGGCACACTGGCCTCGTGTACAAGCTGTCCACGTCTACTACTCCGCGCCGAGTAGTCAAGACTGTGGCCACCTTCCTGCAAGACAGACGTTTTCAAGTGGCGGTTGAAGACGCCCTGTCCACGGAGCGCACCATCCGAGCCGGTGTACCTCAGGGAAGCTGCCTGTCGCCCGTCTGCTATAGCAGATACACGGACGACATCCCAGTCGCTGACGGCGCCATGTTAGCGCTGTATGCCGACGACGCGGCCTTCATTACCTCCTCGCTGAATGCCCCGCATGCAGCGCTGAAGATGCAGCGAACACTGGACGCGCTTCCCACATGGCTGGAGAACTGGAGACTCAAGGTCAACGTGGCGAAGACTCAGGCGATCTCCATCGGGCGGGCGCGACTACTGCCGCCCCCGATGTCACTCATGGGCGAGACCATCGAGTGGTCCCCGAAGGCCAAGTACCTCGGCGTGACCGTCGACAAGACCCTCTCGATGCGGCCCCACGTGAAGAACGTGGTCAACCAGACGCGCGCCGCACGGAACCTCCTCCGACCCGTGCTGGCGTCCCACCTGCCTCTCCGTACGAAGCTGTACATCTACAAGGTGTACGTTCGCACGCGACTCACCTACGCGGCCCCCGCGTGGTTCGCGCTGACCAGCGAGACGGACCGCAAGTCGCTGCGAGCGCAGCAGTCGCTGTCGCTCCGCACCATCTCCGGAGCACCACGCTTCGTACGGAATCAGGTCATCTCCAGGGACCTGCGCATGGAGAGCCTGGACGACTTCGTTCGCCGCCTAAGTGCCTCTATGTTCGCACGCGCCGACGGAGCGCGATCCCAGCACCTGCATGGCATCGCGCCATACCATCGACGACCGCCGGACATAAGAGGCCTGCCACGCGACCTAGTCACATAGGATACGACTGCTTCCTCGCCGCTGGCTGATGGGCGCTCACCGGTACACTACCGGCGGGCTCGACCTCGCTGAGCGGCGGGCGTAAGCCCACCATGGACCTACCACCCTGCCGCAGTCCGCAGATCGCCCGCGACACTACGCGGGCTCGATCGCACTGCAGCAGGATATCACCGGACAAGACTCCACGGACACGACACCCCGGACCAACCGGTCCCACCCAGTGCCCCGCCTGTAGTTGCAGGCGGCGTTGCCACCACTGTAGGGGGCCATCGCCCCGAACAGTTACCCCGAGGCCTGTGAAGGCTTGCGTGGAAGACCCAGGCGATTGCGTGTCATTCTCGCTCGAGACGTTGGACCGTTCGGAGGTCGGATCAGCACGGCTCGGCTGCCGCTGCTCTACCGTGCACGTCGGAGCCTGTCGCAGCGCAGGCCACGGCGCGTCTGCGCCTCACCTGCTGGTGCGCTGCCATGCATGTCGCAGCGGCAGCCACGGCACGTCTGCGTCTCATCTGCCGGTGCACTGCCGAGCACGCAGAGGCGTGTCGCAGAGCCGGCCACGGCGCGTCTGCGCCTTACTTGCCGGTGCACTGCAAAGCACGCAGAGGCGTGTGTGCCAGCCTTAACGCGTCTGCGCTTCACCTGCCTGTGCGCTGCCGAGCGCGTTGGAGCGCGTCGCAGCGCTGACCACGACGTGTCTGCGCCTCACCTGTTGGTGCGCTACTGAGCTCGCAGGGGCGTGTCGCAGCGCCGGCCACGTTGCGTCTGCGCCAAACCTGCTGGTGTGCGCGTTGGAACAGCACAGGCCACGGTGTATCTGCGCCTCACCTGGCAGGGCAGCCATGCGCTTTGGAGTGTGTCGATGCGCTGGCCACGGTGCGTCTGCGCCTCACCTGCCGGTGCGCTGCCAAGCGCGTTGGAACACGGCGCATCGTTGGCCACGGCGCGTCTGCACCTCAGCTGTCAAGCTCGCAGGGGCTTGTCGCAGTGCCAGCCACTGCGCGCCACTTGTCGGTGCGCTGGCGAGCACGTCACCTCCTGACGCAGCGCCAGCCGTGGTGTCACTGCGCACCACCTGTCTGCGCTGGCGAGCACGTCGGGGCGTGTCGCAGCATCGGCCATGGCGCGTCTGCGTCGGGTCTGGCCTCGCCTGGTCTCATCTGGTCTCGTCTGGCTCCTCTGGTCTCGTCTCTCTGGTCTAGTTTCGTCTCGTCTCTCTGGTTTAGTTTCCTCTTGTCTGGTCTCGTCTGGTCTGGTCTCTCTGGTCTAGTTTCGTCTCTTCTGGTCTGACCTCGCCAGGTCTGGTCTCGTCTGGTCTGGTCTTGTCTGGTCTGATCCCATCGTCTGTTCTCGTCTGGTCTGGCCTCGCTAGGTCTGGTCTTGTGTGGTCTCATCTGGTCTGGTCTGGTCTGGTCTGGTCTTGTCTCGTCTCATCTGGTCTGGTCTTGTCTCGGTCTGCCTTCATCGTTTCTTCTCGTCTGGTACTCATCTAGTCTGGTCTGGTCTCGTCTGGTCTCGTTAATGATTTGTGATAAGATACGTTATTAGTGATAAGATATGTTAATAGTGATAAGCAATAATTATTGTTTAGCGATAAGATAATTTATTAGTGATAAGCCTTAATATATGGCCTAACCTGCCGGTGCTTTGTCAAACAGTGTCGCAGCGTCAGCCACGGCGCGTCTGCCCATCAACTGCCGGTGCGCTGCCATGCACGTTGGAGCACGGTGCAGCGCCGGCCACGGCGCATCTACGCCTCACCTGCCATTGCGCTGTCGAGCTCGCAGGGGACTGTCGCAGTGCCAGCCTTGGCACCACTGCGCGCCACCTGTCGGTGTGCGTGCGAGCGAGTCACTTCCTGACGCTACGCCAGCCGTGGCGCCACAGCACGCCACTTGTCTGCGCTGGCGAGCGCGTCACCTCCTGACACAGCGCCAGCCACGGTGCCACAGTGCGTCACCTGTCTGCAGTGCGTAATGGAGCGTGTCGCAGCGCTGGCCACGGCACGTCTGCGCCTCATCAGCCGATGCGCTGCCGAGCACGCAGGGGCATGTCGCAGCGTCGGCCAGGGCGCGTCTGCACCTCACATGCTGGTGCACCACTGCAGTGCGCAATTGAGCGTGTCGCAGCGCTGGCCACGGCGCGTCTGCACCTCACCTGCTGGTGCGTTGCCGAGCGTATGGGAGCGCCGCGCCGACAACGGCTCGTGTGCGCTTCACTTGCCGGTATGCTGCCGAGCGCGTTGGAGCACTTCGCAGCACCGGCCACGGCACGTCTGCACCTCACCTGCTCGTGCACTGCTGAGCACGTCGAAGCGCAGCGCCGCCCACTGTGCGTCTACGCCTCACCTACCGGTGCGCCTCACCTCTGCGTGCTCAGTAACGCACCGGGCGTTACTGAGCACGCAGAGGACCGTCGCAACGCTGGCCACAGCGCGTCTGCGCCTCACCTGCTGGTGCGCTGTCGAACACGCAGGGGCGCGTAGTAGCGCCGGCCACGGTGCGTCTGCGTATCACCTGCTGGTGCTCTACTGGGCACGGCTCGGGCCGGCTTTGCTCATCTAGTCTTGTCTTTTCTTGTCTTGTTGTTGTATTGTGGTGCATTATCTTGTAGTTGTATTGTTGCATTGATTACAAGCATGCTTTGGTATAAATACGGGTGGCTGATGCCTTGCGTCTGCGTGTCATTCTCGCTCTAGATGGTGGACCGTTCGCAGCTCGGCTCAGCACGGCTCATCTGCCGGTGCGCTGCCGAGCAGGTCGGAGCTTGTCGCAGTGCCAGCCAGGGCGCGTCTGCGCCTCACCTGCTGGTGCGCTGTCCAACACGCAGAGGCGTGCTGCAGCGCCGGCCACGGCACGTCTACGCCTCACCTGCCAGTGAGCTGCCGTGCGCGTTGGAGCGAGTCGCAGAGCTGGCTACGGCGCGTCTGCTCCTCACCTGCTGATACGCTGCCGAGCGCGTCGTTACACAGCGCCAGCCACGATGCATCTGCGCCTCACATGCCGGTGTGCTGCAGTGCGCAATAGAGTGTGCCGCAGCGCTGGCCACGGCACGTCTGCGCCTCACCAGCCGATGCGCTGCCGAGCACGCAGGGGCGTGTCGCAGCGTCGGCCACGGGGCGTCTGCGCCTCATATGCTGGTGCGCTGCTGAGCGCGTCGTTGCACAGGGCTGGCCACGATGCATCTGCGCCTCACATGCCGGTACGCTGCAGTGCGCAATTGAGCGTGTGGCAGCGCTGGCCACGGCACATCTGTGCCTCACCAGCCGATGCGTTGCCGAGCACGCAGGGGCATGTCGCAGCGACGGCCACGGAGCGTCTGCACCTCACCTGCTAGTGCGTTGCCGAGCGTATGGGAGCGCAGTGCCGACAACGGCTCGTCTTCGCCTCACCTGCTCGTGCGCTGCCGTGTCCGTTGGAGCACTTCGCAGCACCGGCCATGGCACGTCTGCGCCTCAACTGCTCGTGCGCTGCTGAACGCGTCGAAGCGCAGCGCCGGCCACTGTGCGTCTACGCCTCACCTACCGGTGTGTTACTGAGCACGCAGAGGCGTGTCTGTGCACAGCCGTGCGCGTTGGAGCACAGCGCAGCGCCGGTTACGGCGCGTCTGCCTCTCACCTGCCGGTGTGCTGCCGTGTCCGTTGGAGCACGGCGCGTCTGCGTCTCACCTGCCTGTGCGCTGCCGAGCACGCAAAGGTATGGTCTGACTCGTATGGTCTCGTATGGACTCGTATGGTCTCATCTGGTCTTGTCTCGTCTGGTCTTGTCTGTTCTCGTCTGGTCTCATCGTCTGTCCTCGTGTGGTTCCGTCTGGTCTAGTCTGGTCCTATTTCGTCTGGTCCTGTCTGGTCTCGTCTCGTCTGGTCTTGTCTGGTCTTGTCTGGTCTCGTCTAGTCTCGTCTAGTCTGACCTGGTCTCGTCTGGTCTGGTCTGGTCTGGTCTGGTCTCGTCTTGTCTCTTCTGGTCTTGTCTGGTCTCGTCTGGTCTCGTCTGGTCTCATCTGATCTCATCTGGTCTCATCTGGTCTCATCTGGTCTCGTTAGTGATTTGTGATAAGATATGTTTTGAGTAATTTGCGATAAGATAAGTAATTATTTATATGCAATAAGTTAAGTAATTATTATTAGCGATAAGTAAGATAAGATAAGTAATTAGTGATAAGCGATAAGATAAAAAAATTGTGATAAGATATGTCATTAGAATAGCGATTAGTTAAGTAATTAGTAATAAGCGGTAAGATAAGTAATTAGTGATAAGATATATTATTAGTAATTAGCGATAACATAGGTAATTAGTAATAAGCGATAAGATAAGTAATTAGTGATAAGATATATTATTAGTAATTAGCGATAACATAGGTAATTAGTGATAAGCGATAAGATAAGAAATTAGTGATAAACGATAAGATAAGTAATAAGTGATAAGATATGTAGTTAGTCATTAGTAATTAGCGATAAGATAAGGAATTTGTTATAAGCGATAAGATAAGGAATTAGTGATAAGCTATAAGATAAGTAACTAGTGATAAGCGATAAGATAAGAAATTAGTGATAGTAATCAGTGATAAGCGATAAGGTAAGTTTTTACTGATTAGCGATAGGATAAGAAATTAGTGATAAACTATAAGTAATTTGTGATAAGATATGAAATTAGTAATTAGTAACAAGTAATTAGTCATAAACGATTAGATAAGTAATTAGTGATAAGATATGTTATTAGTAATAAGCCATTAGTAAAATAATTAGTGATAAGCGATAAGATAGTAATTAGTTAAAGTAAGTAATTAGTAATAAGGGATAAGTAATAAGTGATAAGCGATAAGATAAGAAATTATTGGTTAGCGATAAGATAAGAAATTAGTGATAAACGATAGGATAATTACTTAGTGATAAGATAAAAAATTAGTGATAAGATATGTCATTAGTAAATAGCGATTAGTTAAGTTATTAGTAATAAGCGATAAGATAAGTAATTAGTGATAAGATATGTTATTAGTAATTAGCGATAACATAAGTAATTAGTGATAAGCGATAAGATAAGTTATTAGTGATAAGCGATAAGATAAGAAATTAGTGATCGACGATAAGATAAGTAATTAGTGATAAGCGATAAGATAAGGAATTAGTTATACGCGATAAGATAAGGAATTAGTTATAAGCGATAAGATAAGTAATTAGTTATAAGCGATAAGATGTGATTAGCGATAAGTAATTAGCGATAAGCGATAAGATAAGTAATTATTGATTAGCGATAAGATAAGAAGTTAGTAAAAAACGATAAGTAATTTTTGACTTGCGATTAGATAAGTAAATAGTGAGTAGCGATAATTCACTATCGCTACAAATATTTTGACACGCCTAAGTCATAATAATTGTCAATTAATTTGTGCATTTTGATGTCTACCCTCACGTTCAGATGGTGGTTTGTCTGTCGTGTTGTAGTTAAAATGATTAGATGTGAGGTCAGGGGCCGTTATAGGGGTGGTTGGAGACGGCTTTAGGTAGGGTTTCAGCGTTAAATCCTTAAGCCTGATTAGTTTTTCAGTAATAATTCCCGTTTCTGGACCATGGCTATTGTGGCTATTTATTGATCAAATCAGTTCTCAGGTCTATGTAATAAATTGCTGTTCCAAATTATCCTGAAGTTTCGTTAAGTAGCCCAAAAACTGGTCGAGAACTGATGCTGAACCTAAGAATTATCCCTCGCCCTTCACAAATCCCACATTGAATCTCGGTCACTCCGAAATACAGGATCCAAAAAAAATAAAATTCGCGATAAGATAAGTAATTAGTGATAAGCGATAATATATTATGTATATAGTGATTAGCGATAAGGTATGTAATAATTAAATGTGAATTACTTTATATGTGTTGCAGACCCCGGAATATTAGTAGAAATGACTGTGTACGCTGGTTATTTATTTAGATTAAATAAAAGAAACTAATTACCCATGAAATTTTGTAAAGTTTAATTTAAATTAAATTTTGAGAGTATAGGCATAATAATTTCTTAAAGGTTCTTAGAACAACAAAAGTTAAATCGATATTTTAAAATTTTTGACCAATGGAACCTAAAAAATAAACAGTTCTTTATTTATATATAACCAATTACCATTTACTTAGCTATGTTTTATGTTACTATCCGATTACATCTCACACGGCAAATACTCAGTCGAGCTAAACATCAGGGAACGTGAAATCCGTGCAGTGCAACAGTAAAATTTACACTATTTATCCAATACACCTATGATTCATCTAGAACTGTTCAAGTGTAAACCATGTGTTATTGCAAATCTAAAGTAACAACTACTGGGAATTAAGTTTCTAAATAAAAATAAAAATAAATTAAACGTGTCCACTGGTTTCATTTCCCTGGGAGGAAGCCCGCAGACAGACTTCGCAAACTTCCATAGCATTCCTCAGCAAAGGTAAGTCCAATTTGAACTTTTCCTCAACCTACTATTTTGATTATAATAAAGATTATATAATAAAGATACTTATAAGTTAGTCCGCTACCATCTTAGACTGCATCATCACTTACCATCAGGTGAGATCGAAGTCAAGAACTATATTGTCATAGATTTAAAAAGAAAAATTACTTAAAAATTTTCGATGTTTTGTTCTTTATTTTAAAAAAATAAGAAAAAACCTAAGAATATCTATAAAAACTGTTTTTTTTACAAAGTAATCGGTAAAAACCGGTTATCAAATTTGTAATCGGTTCACATCACTATTTCACAGAGTAGGTACTAGGTGCTACATAATACATGGAACTAGGAATTACGACTACGTCTAGTAGGTCTATGGACGTGGACTCAGAGTAAATATAATAATATTTACCCTGAGGACGTGGACTACACAAACGTGTATCCATGGAACTAGAAATTACGACTACAAATCATAAACTTCAAAAAACTCTGTCGGGTCGATTGCGGAAAAGCTGCATCAATCATTGTAACCACAGATTGTAACACTCTCTCGGCTGATAACTGGTTATAATAATTGCTATAGTGACGATCGGAATCACCTCTGATTGATTCAATAAGCTAAAATGAACACTTTCAACGAGGTCCACACTAGAAATTCAGCCAATCAATAAGATTGTAACAATGATTGATGCAGCTTTTCTGCAATCCAACCGAATTAGTTTTAGACATTCTCGTGACTGCATGTTTTACCATAGAAATAGGTTAGACGTATTTTTTTTTTGTAGTCGTGTTTCCTACTTCCATGTGCTTTACAGCTGATTGCTGTCAAAACAACCGTCTTGTTCAGTCTTGTTGTTGTTGGTCTGTGAACATTAGTTTGACAAGTACATACAAAAAATCGCAAATTTTGTGTTGTGCTGTGATTTTGGGGCAAAATCGCTAAAATTATCATTTTTGTTTACTAACCTATAATGAAGCCATCGGTGGACATAGATGCGCTGCGCACCGAACACGAGTCCGACGAACAGTGGGACGTGCGCCGCAGCTTCATGATGGAGCATAAAGACGACTTCGATGAGGCAGAACTGGTGACATTGGCGCAGATCTTCACTAACATCGAGTTTCTGGGATGCAGGTAACAGTATCAAGACCTTTTACGCGTCTGAATAGACTGTATGGTTGTGGATCTTCGCGTGTCCCAAAGAGAGACGAATTCTTCATAGCCTACTTATTAGGTACTAGCTTCTGCCCGCGACTTCGTCCGCGTGGAATAGTTTTAACCTGTGATTTTAACTTTTAACTTCACCTTCACAACCTTAAAAACACCTTCGCAAATAATGCATTATTTTAGAACAAATTTGGTTAGCATAAAAAAAGGTTATAGTGAGCCAACCTTAAAATATGCTGTCGCGGGAACAATTCTGTAATAGGTACATGATTTTTGCGAAACTTTAAACTTTTACGCAGCGCACGCAGCGGAAGCTCTCAAAAGGGAAAAAAACCCCTGATATTGAGACATTCTTCATTGGTGCTCCGCTCCTATAGGTCTTAGCGTGATGATATATAGCCTATAGCCTTCCTCCATAAATGGGCTATCTAACACAGAAATAATTTTTCAAATCGGACCAGTAGTTCCTGAAATTAACGTGTTCAAGCAAACAAACTCGTCAGCTTTATATATTAGTATAGATGTACAGTGGCGTGCAGTAGGGTTCAAAGATAGGCAAGCCAGGTGCTTAAGTCCTATTTACTTATGTTGAACTCAACAAAGCACACCGAAGTTCACAGAACAGAAGAAATACTACTACTAGACATAATAACATTTATAAATTAAAATATTATCTGTTATACATATTGTCTTTTATTTATACTTAACTTTTACTAGTTTTTGAAATACACAAGTCGGGATTAGGTTTTAGTGAATTTATAAGAAGTTAAAAATTTTACCTTATTTTCGCCAGTCAATATTTGCACACACTTTAAGTAACACACTTTAAGCAAGACACAAGGAATAAGTAAAAGTTTAATTGAATAAAAATCTATCATATTTAAAAAAATGAGTGAGTATTGTAGGACACTCAGTAGGAATGAAGTTCTTTTAAGTAATAATAAAAATAAATAAAATAAAAAATAATAATCTGAAGTCAGAATTCGAGCCCCCGAACTGATAGTTTCACTCCTTCATTTAGCTGCTACACCACCAAAGCTATGATGGAACGTGTGTAATAAACGAAGTCAACACCCAAAGGTGGTAACGGAAAAATACCCGATAAGGAACTTCGTTCCAAAAAAGTACTTATCAATTTTCTTTGTTTATTACAGATATCCAGCCCAAACCATGAAAAGAATAGCCAAACTAGCAGAGAAAGTGTCCGCTAAGTACAAGGAAAGTCGGAAGAACAAGCTAAAGAGGACCTTCATCGGAGCCAGCGATGCAGCAGAGCAAAAGGCCAAGCGGACTTTTAAATGAATAATAATATTTAGTAACTAGCTGTTGCCTGCGACTTCATCCGCGAGGCTTTAGTTAAGCTATTGCATAGCTTTCAAACAGTTTGAGCGCGGCGACCGAATCAAGAAATTCCGTAACGAAAAAACCTAAGGCCGTCGTTCAGTACGCGTTCAACATTTTAGACTTTTTAGAGGTTCACATTTAGCTCTGTTTGGCGCAGTGGGCGAGCGACCGCTTTCTTTAGATGTCGCAGGTTCGAATCTCACGCGCGAAGTAGTGACAGTGCGCTTTTCTTGTTTGTTTGTTTTTTAATTATTTTTTGCATAATTTTTATTATGCAAAAAAAAATATTGCATAAATATTATAATAGGGAATATTCATGGTTTTTTTTTATTTCTTAAATTAATCATTTACATCTTTGTAACATAGAAAAAATATAAATTTGGTTTGAAAATAGTCAAATAATTTTTCAAAGTGAAATTTAAAACATTGAATTTAAATAATAATTAAATAAAAAAAAATACCTTTTACGTATAATATATAAGCAATAAAGAATCTAGAAAAAAATATTTGAGACAAATTTAAATGTTATGCATATTCCCTATTGCATAAGTCGATAAAAAATGCTATGCAATAGCTTTGCCTCTGCAGTCCCCGAGTGCCACTTAATTTTTTTTAAATCCTGCAGGAACTATTTGATTTTCTGGGATAAAACGTAGTATATGTCACTCTCTAGGTCCTCAACTATACCCATGCAAAAAATCACTTCGATCCATAGCTCTGTTGCGGCATGATTGAAGGACAAACCAACAAACAAATGCTCTTTCTTAAAATAGCTGTGGGATAAAGCAGTTACAAACATCCAAGCTTTTTTGACGTGATAACGTCTTATTAATCGATGAACGCCGGCTGCACGCACGAAAAAGTGTCACGTTCCGCCTGAGCCTGAGGGTGCAAGCGAGAGCGCGGACCAAGCGATAGAGGGGCACGATCGTCCCAAGTGTTGGCTTGTGCCGCCCGCCAGTCATCGTCAATGTTTCTTTATGACGTTATCACGTAAACTATAGTCCGTAAACCGACTTTACAGATAACCAATTTTTCAACTTTATTTAACCTAAATGTACATAACTTTCACTTTAAGTAAGATTAAGGTGCTTCCACAAAGCATTTTCGTAACTTACTAGATTTTGTCTGTGACTTTGTTCATGTGGTGATAACTTTTTAAACATCCTGTGGGAATAAAAAGTAGTTTTTCTGGGATAAAAAGTAGCCTATATCACTCTCCAGATCCTGAACACAAATGATAGAAATCAAGTCAATCTGTTGTGTAACTTGCTTAAAGGAGTTTCTCTTTCTCTCTCTTCTTTCCTTTCTCCAACAAAATAAACACAATTTTATAATATGAGTAAGAATGGATAAGTAATTAAGTAATAATGCATTATTATTATGAAGTAAGATTATATATTTTTTTTCATTGATCCATTCTAATACTTAGGTATATGATAATATATGATATGTGAAAAAAGAAGAACCTATCACCATATTTTGATAATAATCTATCAAAATGCTAGGTATTGATAAATGATTAACTGATAATGTCTTTATGATCTATAATTCTATCCTATAAAGAGATTTTATCTTAAATAAATAGTTAAGACATACAACAAACTCTCTTTACTTATAAAATTAACAGGCTATATTTTTTATTATATTATTATAGCTATTACAGTAGTAGTTACTATAAACTCACATTTATTATTATTATACATACCTAGTTTATTTAATTTAGGTTAGATAATAATAAGTACTATTTCCTTAAATAAATACAGTTTAATATTTTTAATTTAATCTTTTTCTTAACTATCCTAATTTATATATTCATACTCGACCACAAAAGTTCTTATTTGCTGAGGAACCAAAGTGATATCGTTGTCCAAATTCACATCTTCAACTACCTTCAACTCATCACTAATATAATCAATATCACCACTACTACCATAAAAATCATTAAAATTCCTCACAAAACTACCGTTTACATGCCAATTTAGTTTGACATTATCTTTTAACAACATATTTGCTGCTAAAGTCATTTCTTTCAAACTCAAAACCTTAATTTTAAAGAACAAATTTTTCAGATCAACTCTTTTTACGCCACTTTTAACTACATCCACTTTTTCTAAGTAATTCTCTAATCTCAACAGAATAGTTTTATCATTCCATTCCTGTAAAGTTAAAACATGGACACCTACAGGTAATTTTTTGTTTAAACTAGTGAATTCATTGTTATAATTTAACCAAATTTCTTTGGCTAAATCTTGTGCTATTCTACTGAACATTATTTGCGGTTTCAATTCTATCTCTTTTGCAATTTTTTTCTCGTAAACTCTATTCTGTTTATAGTTAGCTTTGGTTAGATATAAATAATGATTTCCTCTAACGATGAGACCTTTGCCATGTTCTGTTTCATTGATTACTATAAAAGATGCAGATGTATCAGTCAAAATTCTTCTATGCACCATCAGATCTATAGAACCTTCGAGAAGAGAGCTACCACCTTGAGATCGATCGTTGAAAATTGAAAATCGTAGATTCTTTTTTGGATCTTCAATGTATATCCGTGATGTTACTGGATAGAAGTTACCTGGAAATTTTATTTCAAAAGTAATATTTTGGTCCTCGAGTCAATAATATTGAAATCGTTAGATTTTATTTCACATATTAAGTAATCTTCCGTACAGCAACAATACAAAACAGCGATAATATTGGTATTCATCTCCAAAGTTTACCAATCGAAAAATCAGAAATAATTATGGTCAATAGAGGTTTATGTATATTTTACAAGAAAAATAAAACCAACGCGCTAACTAGCTTATTTTTTTTTTATATTAACAATAAACATCTACAAAGTTAACAATTAATAAGCAAACTAATATAATATTATCGTTTTACTTTTACTTCTTGAGTACGGAACCCTCGGTGCGCGACTCGCACTTGGCCGGTTTTTTATTATTATTATAATCTTACTGAATACTTTTAAACTTTTAAAAGTTGGTTATGAATCTATCATCAACTTACCAGCTACAGGATCCAAGTCATACGGTTCGTACATGGGTCGCATGTGCCTTATCCTCTTAATCGTCTGTCTTCCATTTGCGTCTGTATAAAAAACACCTTCGTTTTCCAAATCTGTTGTATATCTTATGAAAACTTCTTTACCAATATTATCTTCTACAGGTACAGGTCCGATTACCCAATCTATTTCAATTATAGGATTATTTATGTACAGTTTTACAGTAAATGATGCATATTTAGAATATCTTGTATGTATTTCTTCGACTATATCACTTTTATAGATTTTAGTTTCGATAAAATCTATAATAGGTTCAGGTTGAGTACCTGCGGATCTAAAAATGTATGCTCCAGGTTGTCTGGTAGAATTGTCTGTTGGTACATCAGATATATAGTAATAGTATTGTATATCTAGAGATGTATTTACACCATTGGATAGGTTCATGCTCGTTATTTTTCGGAATTCATCGATGTTTATTTGAATATACTGAAAACGTGAAAGATTTTTTAGAATGGCATTGGTGCCAAATTATTGGTCTTAAGGTGGATTATACGAGTCTGCCCGCGAAATTCAAATTTAATTTGGTTTTTCCCATTTTGTAAACTAATACGACAAAGTAGGCTTATGGCGTTCTAATTGCGCCAGTAGAATTATCTTCACAGGTTTACATAAAAATCTTTACTTGAAAGTGACCAGTTTAAGAAATTAATCAAAATACCGAGTTGGACATGAGTTACTCACAAATTAGTCAGTATTTCGATTAATTTCTTACTGGTCACTTTCAAGTAAAGATTTTTATGTAAACCTGTGAAGATGATAATTCTACTGGCGCAATTAGAATGCCATTAGCCTAGTTTGTCGTATTAGTTTACAAATTGCGAAAAACCAAATTAAACTTGAATTTCGCGGGCAGACCCGTATAATCATCCTTAATATTAAGTCTAGAGTAGGTACTGTGTCGATTTTGATGTCTTTTTTAACCTAAATAGAGAATCTTAAATAGATTTAGAGCAATACATATTCTTTTTAAATTATTAAATCTTACTTTAAGTCAGATTGAAGTGAGATTTATAGATTATAATATAAATTATATGGGTTAACTGGAATACTTACCTGATTTTTTATAAAATTATCATTTGATTCTATGGCGTAGTAATCTTTATTTAAATCACTAGAACTTATGTTTTTAAGTTTTTCGTTATCATCTACGTAAGCCCATGTTCTAAACTTAGTTCTATGTAATAGCTCAGGTGGATATCCTTCTGTAGTTTTCTCAGTATCTAGCACCTCAATATTTTCTGTAGTAGTTATTTCAATTTCGTATTTTTTAACAGTTTCAATATCAAGATTAGTTATTTGACTTTCATCAATATTTTGACTAAGTGGTTCGCCACTAACAACAGCTTTATGGTTTTCAAAAAAAGTTGTATTATTTGAATCATTGTCATTAGTTATTACGGTTTCATCAATATTTTGACTAATTGCTTTATTATTTAGAAATGTCAGAACTTTGTAATTATTTGTATTATTCGATTCATCATCAACATCATTCATAACATTTTGACTAGTTAGTTCATTATAATTAACTGGGTTTTTAATTTCATTCAAAGTTGTACTATTTGATTCGTTGTCTACATTAGTTGTCTCATTTTCATCAATATTTGTATTATTTAATTCGTTGTCAACATTACTTATCTCCGTTTCATCATAACTTTTAATAGTTGATTTAATTTCATCGTTAGTTGTATCATTTGATCTGTTGTTAACAGGAGTATTATCAAATTTACCATGATCTTCTATATTTGGTTCATTTTCACCAAAAGTTTTCTTATTTGATGCATTAATATGAGGTATAATCCCCAATTCATCATTATTTTCAATACTTGATACAAGAATAGATCGATTATTATCACCACTTTCACCAAATTTTGCACCAAAATGTTCAGCATAGTTACTATCGAGTTCATGATTTTTCATTACTAAATCATTATTGTGCCTTTTAGCCATTTCATTTTGATCATAATGTTTGATAGGGGATTCATTATAAAAATTGAAAATTTGACTGTCATCAGTATCTTTGATAATAATTGATTCAACATCACTTTTATATTTCGGAGTTATTTCATCATAATCGTTTACCTCATCAAATTTATCAGTACTACTAAACTCTATTTTTGGCTCTGGTTTTTGTTCATCATACTCACGCGTCATCTCTATATAAGTTCTATTTTCTTTGGGATTTTGTCTTATATAGTACTTTTTCTGTTGGTTTTTGCTCTTTTTTTTAATTATAGATCTTTTTACCAGTACTTTGTTCTCCCTTTGAACGAAATAACCCCTTAGTCCCAGTGGTGGGAGATTTTCGGCTATGAAAACTAGCTCGTACGTAACTGGTACCTTTCTATTAGGTATATCAAAAACGTGCTCTGATATTGGCATTTTTATAGCCTTGATTTTTCTACCTGTAATGTAAAAGCTTATTATATTGTAAGATTTAGTAACTTTATTATGGAAAATAATATGGTTTCATATATTTTGGGTTTTATTATAAATTTTTTTATTGATTTCTTAATCGACTACAGTAAACGGAGGGATTATAGTTTTTACAGGCTAGGCATTTTTTGTAAGTATGTGACTATTTACCAATGCTCCACAGTAGCGCCTAAACTACTGAACCGATTTTGATGATGTTATACCTTTTCCGTAATCGGGTGCTATTTTGACGTGTATATTTGTTTATGTGTCTGTGTGTTTGTCTATTCCTTCGTAGCTCCCCAACGAATGGATGGATTTTGATGCGGTTTTTTTTGTTTGAAAGCTAACGTAGTCTAGGTGGGTGTTAGCTATTTGTAAATTTATGAAGAGCTCAGGCGTTAGAAGATCATCAGCTCATTTTCTACTTGTTTAAAGGGTCTCACAAACTTTCAATGGTGCGATTGATTTGTTTGGTGTACTGTAACTGTTACTTCGGATTATTTCCAAGGCATGGTAACCTTGATGCTGCAGCATCATGTAGTCTGCGGGATACCCAACTCCTCAGCAACTTACAGCGGATATAGTCTGTTTGGGCTCGTTAGAATGGTCTCAATGAGTAGGTGTTAGACAGATGATGATCGAGGATCAAGGAGGAGGATCTGATGATGGAGCAGCAAACTGGGTAACAGGATGTCAGGTATATCGTACATAGTCCGGCCATAGATTCACATGTGGGGGTACTGCATAAAGTATACTTACCTGATGGGTCAAATACTTCATACTTCACATTTCGTATCGGTAATCGGACAGGTATCGTTACGGGCCATGCTAGAGGGTTGTAGATTGTTATCTGTAATATAAATTGCAATTAATAATATTGGCGGACCCTTATTATTTTTACAAAAAAACACAAAGTAAGGAATTCTTCATTTAGTAACTAAGCAAATATCCGTTACTCAATAATTGAATAAATAATACAACACAAGTAGGTATAAAGAGACGTGACCGGCGTGACAACTCGAAGCAGAATGGCGCCTGACGTCGATACTCGTTGGCTTTTATGGAATTGACGAACGGCGCACTTGGTAGTTATTATAAAAATCTACCCTCGCTCTATTGTGGTCGCAGGTTCGATCCCGGGTACGCACCTCTGACTTTTCGGAGTCAAGTGCGTTTAAGCAATTAAATATCACTTGCTTCAACGGTGAAGGAAAACATCGTGAGGAAACCTGCACACCTGAGAGTTCTCCATAATGTTCTCGAAGGTGTGTGAAGTCCGCCAATTCGCATTGGGCCAGCGTGGTGGACTATGGCCTATAACCCTTCTGTGAGAGGAGACCTGCGCTCAGTAGTGAGCCGATGCTGGGTTGATGACATAATATTATATAACCAATTCTCAAATAATATAAACTCAAAAACTACTGAGCAGATTTTCATTGGTTTTCACCAGTAGATAACGTGATTCTTTAGGAAACTTTAGGAGTATAATTTGTTAAGGTTTTGTGTAAATTGGTTGAAATATGAGGATAATTGTTAAAAATATCGGAAAAAGTCAAGCCGCCTGGGTGCTTTCATCGAAAACGCTGCCTAATCCTTTTGAGATATAACAAAACAATGTATGGTGGTGGTATGGTGGGATAAGTTTTTACATAAAAGTCCGCGATGGTATAGGATAGCTTACTATACCCATTTTGACTTCTAAAAAAATGGTCACATACCATGCACAGAGTACTATTTATATATAAGGGAATAGAGGACAATCTCGCTAGCCAAAAGTGGCAACAGATTACAGCTCAGTGGCGCCTCTGTATTCGGCGAACGGAACTAATACTCGTAATACATACCTACCGTAGATGCCTATATTGCTACTATATAATCTATAACCTACGTTTCTATAGTATCACTGCTATTTGTCTTTATGTAGCTCTAGGAAGGTAGGATTAGGCGTTCAGATTAATTGATATTATTTTCTTAATTATTGCTTCACAATTTAACGTAAAGAAAAACTATCAATTAATCTGAATATAATTAAATAAAAGAAATTTGTTGATTTTTTCTTTATTTTCACATTAATCCAATTTTAATCACTCATTATATATAAGTAAACCCAACCAGGTATAATAAATATTACGAGTCTTGTTTCACAAAAACACTAGAGTCCTACTCAAAACACTGGAGTCCTGTCTCAAATACTGGAGTCTCTGTCTCAATTTTAATGCACCAACACAAACGTGGGTTCACTGGTTCGGAGGAGGTGGCTCAACTCAACAAACTAAGCGTGAAAAGCACCAAAAACAGACCAAAAAGTAATGAAAAAACACAACCAGAAAAGTAACACGACCAGCAGCGCAGCGGTTATTTTTCGGAGTATTTATAAATGTTGCCAGAGTTATATGGTCATTTCAACCATTTACTTCTAAAGCATAAAAATAAAGTCCGTATTATTTACATTTTGAAGCATAGAATGCATTTCTGAGGTACTTTGTTAGAAAAACAAATATATTTTATAGAGTTACAATATTTTTTACAATTAAAAAAAAATTAACTGAAGAATCTTCATGAAACTTAACTACTAATTTGGTAGAAAATTTAAACATGGGCTGCCTTGACCACAAAATAATCCGCCTAATTAATAGTGTCTTATTAATCATTGCACGTCGAGTATTTTCACTTGCTTTCTAATTTCTTAGCGTAATAGCTAAAGTAGCGCCATCTTTATCTCTCGTTCAGTACTTTTATATATAAAATACTACCAAATTCAAAATACGTTCCAAGTATGGCATTTTTAGACGCTCTGAATACTTATCAATTTTGTCGGATTATGACTGCCTTGTATACCAGACAATTTGTTCGAAGATTGATGACCCTGATACCATGCGGTAATTGGAAAACTATTTGACGGATACAGTTTTAATCCTTATCAACTTAAATACGTTAGTTACCATAAGCATTTCATGCACATTATGATAATCCTTTACACCATATAAAATTTAAATGAATATCTTAGGAGTTATCGCAAAATAAAACGAACGCGCGCGAAAATAAATTGACCCTACGACAGAAAAAACCATGTAGCTCGCACAAATATGATCAACTACAAACCATGTAGCTCGCACAAATATGATCAACTACCCGTGCTAAGTCGGGGCGGATGCCAGTTTTTAAAGGGCCGGTTTTATCAGTACAGACAACTTTGGGGTTGCCATTAAGCGGGCTCTTAGTTGGTTTTGTTTAACCGACTTCAAAAAAGGAGAAGGTTCTGAATTCGGCTGAATCTTGTTTTTTTGGAACGTAAGTTCCTTATCGTGCGGTGCGGAAGGGGGGCTATACGGAAAAAATTAAGGAACCGACACTCGACACTATTTTGAAACCGACACTTTTTTGTTGAATGTGAATTTTGCATTGTGTTCGGTATTTTCGCGCTACAATATTGGGTCTCCGTAGCCTAGTGGCTTCGGCAGTCGCTTAACAGTAAAAGTCGATGGTTCGAATCCCAGCTCGACAGACTGAATTTTCTATTTTCAATTTTATTTTAAATAATTTCTACATGTGGAATTTTTCCCTAATTTTTTATTGTATAAATTGGATAAAATGTTATTGTACTACTAACGCCATCTGTTAAAAAACAAAATAACTAATACAATATAATTCATCGTAGTTAATCAATTTAATACTAGATGACACCACTAGTTTATTACAATTCCTTCACTAATTAATCGAAAGGAACTTCGTTCCATCCGGGTGTCCCTTGACATCTCTCAAGTTTTTTTATGTGTGTTCACCAAGACGCCTGAACCGATTTGGAAAATTCGTTTTTTGTTTTAAAGGGTATACTTGCCAGGTGGTCCCATTGAAATTTTGTCGAAATCGGTCGAGCGGTTTTTAAAATATAAACAATAAGTTATATACTTTGTCGTGGCGCGGGCGTTTGAAGTCGGTTTTTAATAATTTGATATGAAAAATTCCTTTTAATTTAATGTAACGTGTTGTGTACTCACGTGGAATCTATCCAGTTTGGTGTTGGGACACGACGATATATTGAGGTAGCACAGGCGATACTCTGTGTTCGGAGGACTCTTACGTATTTTACTGAAATGAAGATCAAAAATTTTAATAAGCTAAGCATCTTTATAATGAATAATCAGAATAATATATTTGAGCGAAATAACGATGCGACATGCTCGTGAACGGGTTCCACTGGCGGGAATGGGGCTGCTTTCTGTCTGCCCGTCTTAACATGTATTGAATTGTAGTGCGCATTTTTGGAACTTCCCCTCATAGTGGAAATATTGTATTGTATTCTATCAAGTCGCATGGGATAAATCGGCTTGGCATCTGGTTGCCCACCGGATAGTATAAAAAACTTATTGCAATGTAAATAGTTACCTACATAATAATATTGTAAAATGATTTTTTTGAAAAGAGCAACTGCTGAGTTTCTTGCCGGCTCTTCTAAGCAGAATCCGCTTTCCGAACCGGTGATAGAGTCATGACTCATGACGTGTCATAAGAGCCACAGGTTGGCCTACGTGAAATAAATAATTTTGTTTTTTTTTAATTTTGAATATATAGGTATACCAATATAGACCTACCCGAAATGCCCCCGCCGGGAATTAAACGTGAGACCTCCCAGTTATAAGACCACAGCACTCACCACTGTGCCAGGGAGGTCGTCAAAGTCGTCAAACTTCTTAAAATCTTATTTTGGAACTTCCCCTCATTGTGGAAATATTATATCCTATTCTAATTTCTAACAAAGATACATGGGTTAAATCAGCTTGGCATCCAGCTGCCCACAAGATAGTGTGGGGGAACTGGAATGCTCACGTCAGCGTTACACGTCGCCTGCGAGCGATGCCTAAGTGAGTTAGTCGCGCGGCGCCACGCGATTCGCCCAGTTGTGTGTTTGAAATAGTGTGAATGTGACTTTATCTAATTTAACTCTAATAAATGTATTTTCCAAATTGTTATGCGTGAATGTGATATATAAAATAAACTAACATCAAAAGCAGTGTAGCCGAGTTTTAATGTAGTTGGACCCCGCACCAACAGTTGGACGAGGAGACCAGTACCTGGAGTCAGCACCACCATTAAGAACCAACCCTCGTCCCAACAAGTGGTGACCCCGACGACGAACATGCTCAGAGATAGCGTCATCAACATGCTGAAGACCCCCGACGAACCCGAAGAACACGAGGAACAAGTGAACAACAAGCTCAGGGGTCCCAACAAGTGGTAATGACCCCGACCAGCACGCTCACGGATAGGGTCACCAACAAGTGGTGACCCCGATCAACAACGCGCACGGCCCGACGAACAGCGCGCACAGCACCTGCACCCTGCACACCTGAGTTTCGAGTTTCACGTACGCATCCGGTACCATGTAGAGGATGACGCAACCGACGCCGATTACGCCCGGAGAGGCGAATGACCTCGCGGAAATTGGGTTGGCATCCACAACAAAGGGTTAACGACAGCTGGCATTTTTCCCGAAACAAGGAGTTCCACGTTGCGTCACTACAGTGTGTACCATCGCAATGTATTAGCCAGGTACACAGCTGTAACACGTCAGAAGAATGATCGGAAAATGCGCAGTTACGACGCCTAGACGCGAACGACAGCTCCATTTGCAGCACAGCTGTGTTCGAGTATAGAGTATACCGAAGGCGAAGAAAACCCAGTGGATGACGCGCCATCGCGAAACGAAGCCATTGTTTGCCCAACAGATTACCAAGGATTAGCGACGGACCGGATGCCGGCGATGTAGGTACACGATTGCGCAACGATCGCAGCGCAAGCAGTTTGCAGTTGGAACGCGTAGCATGTCTAACGATAACAAAAGTATTTAGTGTGACGTAGTAGGCGAATTTATTAGCCGATACGTCACAGTAAAATTAAGAAAGCATGTGAGATTCGCGGAGTATATAAGTAGGTAACATACAACAAGTAACAGTAAACAAGTAACATGTAATAGCTATTTCATTTTTGTGATTTTTTATCCTATCCTATTAATATTATAAATGCGAAAGTTTGTGAGGATGTTTGGATGGATGGATGGATAGATGGATGTTTGTTACTCTTTAACGCGACAACGAATAAACCGATTTAGCTGAAATTTGGCACAGACATAGATTATAGTCTGGAATAGCACATAGGCTACTTTTTATCCCGGAAAAGCAAACAGTTCCTGCGGGATAGCATCGCTATTTTTTACGCATTTGTCCTTCAAAATACGCGCAATGGAGTTTTAGATTAACGTGATTTTTTTGCACAGGTAAAGTTAAGAGCCTGAAAAATGACAAAGGCTACTTTTTATCCCGGAAAATCAAAGAGTTCCCGAGGGATTTTAAAAATCCACGCGGACGAAGTCGCGGGCATCACCTAGTAATAAATAATATGTGATTTTTTTAACGTAGGAATATCATTCAGCAAGGCTAGAAGTAAAATACAGTATAAGTTTTAAATTTAATTTTCATTTTCAATTCGGTAATAAGATAGCATCAATTGTTTTACCAAGTAGGTTAAGCCGCGTGACATTTCAGTTCCACATCGTCGAGCGTAACTCGACACCTTTGTTTATGACGACGACGGTCTACATTCCGAGTAGCGCGTGGTCATCAACAAAGAGCCCCGTGAGCTCAGTAGTAAGGTTGTTTCAATATTAATATTTTTATTTTTTTCTTGGGAATATTAAAAAAAATTTTTAAAAAGGGGGGACTATTGTGGGGGAACTGGAATGCTCACGTCAGCGTTACACGTCGCCTGCGAGCGATGCCTAAGTGAGTTAGTCGCGCGGCGCCACGCGATTCGCCCAGTTGTGTGTTTGAAATAGTGTGAATGTGACTTTATCTAATTTAACTCTAATAAATGTATTTTCCAAATTGTTATGCGTGAATGTGATATATAAAATAAACCAACATCAAAAGCAGTGTAGCCGAGTTTTAATGTAGTTGGACCCCGCACCAACAGTTGGACGAGGAGACCAGTACCTGGAGTCAGCACCACCATTAAGAACCAACCCTCGTCCCAACAAGTGGTGACCCCGACGACGAACATGCTCAGAGATAGCGTCATCAACATGCTGAAGACCCCCGACGAACCCGAAGAACACGAGGAACAAGTGAACAACAAGCTCAGGGGTCCCAACAAGTGGTAATGACCCCGACCAGCACGCTCACGGATAGGGTCACCAACAAGTGGTGACCCCGATCAACAACGCGCACGGCCCGACGAACAGCGCGCACAGCACCTGCACCCTGCACACCTGAGTTTCGAGTTTCACGTACGCATCCGGTACCATGTAGAGGATGACGCAACCGACGCCGATTACGCCCGGAGAGGCGAATGACCTCGCGGAAATTGGGTTGGCATCCACAACAAAGGGTTAACGACAGCTGGCATTTTTCCCGAAACAAGGAGTTCCACGTTGCGTCACTACAGTGTGTACCATCGCAATGTATTAGCCAGGTACACAGCTGTAACACGTCAGAAGAATGATCGGAAAATGCGCAGTTACGACGCCTAGACGCGAACGACAGCTCCATTTGCAGCACAGCTGTGTTCGAGTATAGAGTATACCGAAGGCGAAGAAAACCCAGTGGATGACGCGCCATCGCGAAACGAAGCCATTGTTTGCCCAACAGATTACCAAGGATTAGCGACGGACCGGATGCCGGCGATGTAGGTACACGATTGCGCAACGATCGCAGCGCAAGCAGTTTGCAGTTGGAACGCGTAGCATGTCTAACGATAACAAAAGTATTTAGTGTGACGTAGTAGGCGAATTTATTAGCCGATACGTCACAGTAAAATTAAGAAAGCATGTGAGATTCGCGGAGTATATAAGTAGGTAACATACAACAAGTAACAGTAAACAAGTAACATGTAATAGCTATTTCATTTTTGTGATTTTTTATCCTATCCTATTAATATTATAAATGCGAAAGTTTGTGAGGATGTTTGGATGGATGGATGGATAGATGGATGTTTGTTACTCTTTAACGCGACAACGAATAAACCGATTTAGCTGAAATTTGGCACAGACATAGATTATAGTCTGGAATAGCACATAGGCTACTTTTTATCCCGGAAAAGCAAACAGTTCCTGCGGGATAGCATCGCTATTTTTTACGCATTTGTCCTTCAAAATACGCGCAATGGAGTTTTAGATTAACGTGATTTTTTTGCACAGGTAAAGTTAAGAGCCTGAAAAATGACAAAGGCTACTTTTTATCCCGGAAAATCAAAGAGTTCCCGAGGGATTTTAAAAATCCACGCGGACGAAGTCGCGGGCATCACCTAGTAATAAATAATATGTGATTTTTTTAACGTAGGAATATCATTCAGCAAGGCTAGAAGTAAAATACAGTATAAGTTTTAAATTTAATTTTCATTTTCAATTCGGTAATAAGATAGCATCAATTGTTTTACCAAGTAGGTTAAGCCGCGTGACATTTCAGTTCCACATCGTCGAGCGTAACTCGACACCTTTGTTTATGACGACGACGGTCTACATTCCGAGTAGCGCGTGGTCATCAACAAAGAGCCCCGTGAGCTCAGTAGTAAGGTTGTTTCAATATTAATATTTTTATTTTTTTCTTGGGAATATTAAAAAAAATTTTTAAAAAGGGGGGACTATTGTGGGGGAACTGGAATGCTCACGTCAGCGTTACACGTCGCCTGCGAGCGATGCCTAAGTGAGTTAGTCGCGCGGCGCCACGCGATTCGCCCAGTTGTGTGTTTGAAATAGTGTGAATGTGACTTTATCTAATTTAACTCTAATAAATGTATTTTCCAAATTGTTATGCGTGAATGTGATATATAAAATAAACTAACATCAAAAGCAGTGTAGCCGAGTTTTAATGTAGTTGGACCCCGCACCAACAGTTGGACGAGGAGACCAGTACCTGGAGTCAGCACCACCATTAAGAACCAACCCTCGTCCCAACAAGTGGTGACCCCGACGACGAACATGCTCAGAGATAGCGTCATCAACATGCTGAAGACCCCCGACGAACCCGAAGAACACGAGGAACAAGTGAACAACAAGCTCAGGGGTCCCAACAAGTGGTAATGACCCCGACCAGCACGCTCACGGATAGGGTCACCAACAAGTGGTGACCCCGATCAACAACGCGCACGGCCCGACGAACAGCGCGCACAGCACCTGCACCCTGCACACCTGAGTTTCGAGTTTCACGTACGCATCCGGTACCATGTAGAGGATGACGCAACCGACGCCGATTACGCCCGGAGAGGCGAATGACCTCGCGGAAATTGGGTTGGCATCCACAACAAAGGGTTAACGACAGCTGGCATTTTTCCCGAAACAAGGAGTTCCACGTTGCGTCACTACAGTGTGTACCATCGCAATGTATTAGCCAGGTACACAGCTGTAACACGTCAGAAGAATGATCGGAAAATGCGCAGTTACGACGCCTAGACGCGAACGACAGCTCCATTTGCAGCACAGCTGTGTTCGAGTATAGAGTATACCGAAGGCGAAGAAAACCCAGTGGATGACGCGCCATCGCGAAACGAAGCCATTGTTTGCCCAACAGATTACCAAGGATTAGCGACGGACCGGATGCCGGCGATGTAGGTACACGATTGCGCAACGATCGCAGCGCAAGCAGTTTGCAGTTGGAACGCGTAGCATGTCTAACGATAACAAAAGTATTTAGTGTGACGTAGTAGGCGAATTTATTAGCCGATACGTCACAGTAAAATTAAGAAAGCATGTGAGATTCGCGGAGTATATAAGTAGGTAACATACAACAAGTAACAGTAAACAAGTAACATGTAATAGCTATTTCATTTTTGTGATTTTTTATCCTATCCTATTAATATTATAAATGCGAAAGTTTGTGAGGATGTTTGGATGGATGGATGGATAGATGGATGTTTGTTACTCTTTAACGCGACAACGAATAAACCGATTTTGCTGAAATTTGGCACAGACATAGATTATAGTCTGGAATAGCACATAGGCTACTTTTTATCCCGGAAAAGCAAACAGTTCCTGCGGGATAGCATCGCTATTTTTTACGCATTTGTCCTTCAAAATACGCGCAATGGAGTTTTAGATTAACGTGATTTTTTTGCACAGGTAAAGTTAAGAGCCTGAAAAATGACAAAGGCTACTTTTTATCCCGGAAAATCAAAGAGTTCCCGAGGGATTTTAAAAATCCACGCGGACGAAGTCGCGGGCATCACCTAGTAATAAATAATATGTGATTTTTTTAACGTAGGAATATCATTCAGCAAGGCTAGAAGTAAAATACAGTATAAGTTTTAAATTTAATTTTCATTTTCAATTCGGTAATAAGATAGCATCAATTGTTTTACCAAGTAGGTTAAGCCGCGTGACATTTCAGTTCCACATCGTCGAGCGTAACTCGACACCTTTGTTTATGACGACGACGGTCTACATTCCGAGTAGCGCGTGGTCATCAACAAAGAGCCCCGTGAGCTCAGTAGTAAGGTTGTTTCAATATTAATATTTTTATTTTTTTCTTGGGAATATTAAAAAAAATTTTTAAAAAGGGGGGACTATTGTGGGGGAACTGGAATGCTCACGTCAGCGTTACACGTCGCCTGCGAGCGATGCCTAAGTGAGTTAGTCGCGCGGCGCCACGCGATTCGCCCAGTTGTGTGTTTGAAATAGTGTGAATGTGACTTTATCTAATTTAACTCTAATAAATGTATTTTCCAAATTGTTATGCGTGAATGTGATATATAAAATAAACCAACATCAAAAGCAGTGTAGCCGAGTTTTAATGTAGTTGGACCCCGCACCAACAGTTGGACGAGGAGACCAGTACCTGGAGTCAGCACCACCATTAAGAACCAACCCTCGTCCCAACAAGTGGTGACCCCGACGACGAACATGCTCAGAGATAGCGTCATCAACATGCTGAAGACCCCCGACGAACCCGAAGAACACGAGGAACAAGTGAACAACAAGCTCAGGGGTCCCAACAAGTGGTAATGACCCCGACCAGCACGCTCACGGATAGGGTCACCAACAAGTGGTGACCCCGATCAACAACGCGCACGGCCCGACGAACAGCGCGCACAGCACCTGCACCCTGCACACCTGAGTTTCGAGTTTCACGTACGCATCCGGTACCATGTAGAGGATGACGCAACCGACGCCGATTACGCCCGGAGAGGCGAATGACCTCGCGGAAATTGGGTTGGCATCCACAACAAAGGGTTAACGACAGCTGGCATTTTTCCCGAAACAAGGAGTTCCACGTTGCGTCACTACAGTGTGTACCATCGCAATGTATTAGCCAGGTACACAGCTGTAACACGTCAGAAGAATGATCGGAAAATGCGCAGTTACGACGCCTAGACGCGAACGACAGCTCCATTTGCAGCACAGCTGTGTTCGAGTATAGAGTATACCGAAGGCGAAGAAAACCCAGTGGATGACGCGCCATCGCGAAACGAAGCCATTGTTTGCCCAACAGATTACCAAGGATTAGCGACGGACCGGATGCCGGCGATGTAGGTACACGATTGCGCAACGATCGCAGCGCAAGCAGTTTGCAGTTGGAACGCGTAGCATGTCTAACGATAACAAAAGTATTTAGTGTGACGTAGTAGGCGAATTTATTAGCCGATACGTCACAGTAAAATTAAGAAAGCATGTGAGATTCGCGGAGTATATAAGTAGGTAACATACAACAAGTAACAGTAAACAAGTAACATGTAATAGCTATTTCATTTTTGTGATTTTTTATCCTATCCTATTAATATTATAAATGCGAAAGTTTGTGAGGATGTTTGGATGGATGGATGGATAGATGGATGTTTGTTACTCTTTAACGCGACAACGAATAAACCGATTTAGCTGAAATTTGGCACAGACATAGATTATAGTCTGGAATAGCACATAGGCTACTTTTTATCCCGGAAAAGCAAACAGTTCCTGCGGGATAGCATCGCTATTTTTTACGCATTTGTCCTTCAAAATACGCGCAATGGAGTTTTAGATTAACGTGATTTTTTTGCACAGGTAAAGTTAAGAGCCTGAAAAATGACAAAGGCTACTTTTTATCCCGGAAAATCAAAGAGTTCCCGAGGGATTTTAAAAATCCACGCGGACGAAGTCGCGGGCATCACCTAGTAATAAATAATATGTGATTTTTTTAACGTAGGAATATCATTCAGCAAGGCTAGAAGTAAAATACAGTATAAGTTTTAAATTTAATTTTCATTTTCAATTCGGTAATAAGATAGCATCAATTGTTTTACCAAGTAGGTTAAGCCGCGTGACATTTCAGTTCCACATCGTCGAGCGTAACTCGACACCTTTGTTTATGACGACGACGGTCTACATTCCGAGTAGCGCGTGGTCATCAACAAAGAGCCCCGTGAGCTCAGTAGTAAGGTTGTTTCAATATTAATATTTTTATTTTTTTCTTGGGAATATTAAAAAAAATTTTTAAAAAGGGGGGACTATTGTGGGGGAACTGGAATGCTCACGTCAGCGTTACACGTCGCCTGCGAGCGATGCCTAAGTGAGTTAGTCGCGCGGCGCCACGCGATTCGCCCAGTTGTGTGTTTGAAATAGTGTGAATGTGACTTTATCTAATTTAACTCTAATAAATGTATTTTCCAAATTGTTATGCGTGAATGTGATATATAAAATAAACCAACATCAAAAGCAGTGTAGCCGAGTTTTAATGTAGTTGGACCCCGCACCAACAGTTGGACGAGGAGACCAGTACCTGGAGTCAGCACCACCATTAAGAACCAACCCTCGTCCCAACAAGTGGTGACCCCGACGACGAACATGCTCAGAGATAGCGTCATCAACATGCTGAAGACCCCCGACGAACCCGAAGAACACGAGGAACAAGTGAACAACAAGCTCAGGGGTCCCAACAAGTGGTAATGACCCCGACCAGCACGCTCACGGATAGGGTCACCAACAAGTGGTGACCCCGATCAACAACGCGCACGGCCCGACGAACAGCGCGCACAGCACCTGCACCCTGCACACCTGAGTTTCGAGTTTCACGTACGCATCCGGTACCATGTAGAGGATGACGCAACCGACGCCGATTACGCCCGGAGAGGCGAATGACCTCGCGGAAATTGGGTTGGCATCCACAACAAAGGGTTAACGACAGCTGGCATTTTTCCCGAAACAAGGAGTTCCACGTTGCGTCACTACAGTGTGTACCATCGCAATGTATTAGCCAGGTACACAGCTGTAACACGTCAGAAGAATGATCGGAAAATGCGCAGTTACGACGCCTAGACGCGAACGACAGCTCCATTTGCAGCACAGCTGTGTTCGAGTATAGAGTATACCGAAGGCGAAGAAAACCCAGTGGATGACGCGCCATCGCGAAACGAAGCCATTGTTTGCCCAACAGATTACCAAGGATTAGCGACGGACCGGATGCCGGCGATGTAGGTACACGATTGCGCAACGATCGCAGCGCAAGCAGTTTGCAGTTGGAACGCGTAGCATGTCTAACGATAACAAAAGTATTTAGTGTGACGTAGTAGGCGAATTTATTAGCCGATACGTCACAGTAAAATTAAGAAAGCATGTGAGATTCGCGGAGTATATAAGTAGGTAACATACAACAAGTAACAGTAAACAAGTAACATGTAATAGCTATTTCATTTTTGTGATTTTTTATCCTATCCTATTAATATTATAAATGCGAAAGTTTGTGAGGATGTTTGGATGGATGGATGGATAGATGGATGTTTGTTACTCTTTAACGCGACAACGAATAAACCGATTTAGCTGAAATTTGGCACAGACATAGATTATAGTCTGGAATAGCACATAGGCTACTTTTTATCCCGGAAAAGCAAACAGTTCCTGCGGGATAGCATCGCTATTTTTTACGCATTTGTCCTTCAAAATACGCGCAATGGAGTTTTAGATTAACGTGATTTTTTTGCACAGGTAAAGTTAAGAGCCTGAAAAATGACAAAGGCTACTTTTTATCCCGGAAAATCAAAGAGTTCCCGAGGGATTTTAAAAATCCACGCGGACGAAGTCGCGGGCATCACCTAGTAATAAATAATATGTGATTTTTTTAACGTAGGAATATCATTCAGCAAGGCTAGAAGTAAAATACAGTATAAGTTTTAAATTTAATTTTCATTTTCAATTCGGTAATAAGATAGCATCAATTGTTTTACCAAGTAGGTTAAGCCGCGTGACATTTCAGTTCCACATCGTCGAGCGTAACTCGACACCTTTGTTTATGACGACGACGGTCTACATTCCGAGTAGCGCGTGGTCATCAACAAAGAGCCCCGTGAGCTCAGTAGTAAGGTTGTTTCAATATTAATATTTTTATTTTTTTCTTGGGAATATTAAAAAAAATTTTTAAAAAGGGGGGACTATTGTGGGGGAACTGGAATGCTCACGTCAGCGTTACACGTCGCCTGCGAGCGATGCCTAAGTGAGTTAGTCGCGCGGCGCCACGCGATTCGCCCAGTTGTGTGTTTGAAATAGTGTGAATGTGACTTTATCTAATTTAACTCTAATAAATGTATTTTCCAAATTGTTATGCGTGAATGTGATATATAAAATAAACTAACATCAAAAGCAGTGTAGCCGAGTTTTAATGTAGTTGGACCCCGCACCAACAGTTGGACGAGGAGACCAGTACCTGGAGTCAGCACCACCATTAAGAACCAACCCTCGTACCAATCGTATCGTATCTACTAATCGTATCATATAAAAACTTATTACAATACTAGCTGATGCCCGCGACTTCGTCCGCGTGGATTTAGTTTTTAAAATCCCTCGTGAACACTTTGATTTTCCGGGATAAAAAGTAGCCTATATCCTCAACTATAGTACCCATGCAAAAAATCACGTCGATCCGTGGCTCTGTTGTGGCGTGATTGAAGGACAAACCAACAAACAAACACACTTTCGCATTTATAATATTAGGTAGTATGATTATAATTTTAAATTGCATAGGAAAACACTGTAGCATTAAGTCCATATGATGTATTACATCCAAACCTACTATGTAGTATCCGTATAATGATCGTTTGGCAAAATCTGACCGCCTTTGGAGTAGTTTGACTTAGACAAAATAGGGCTATCCACGATGGCTATATATGATAAAGTACGCTTGCCAGCTTAAGATGAGCCATTCATTCAAAGTATCTTGTAGATTCCGGGGTTCAAGTTATTTGGACCTTATACTGAAGATCGTGATGTCTATAATTTCTGAACTACGAAATTGACGACCTTGAAATAATTACAGGACAATCTCTAAAGAACCTGCTTTCTAACAAAAAAAGAATGGATTAAATCGGAATACGCCTTAATGAATTACAGCTAAATACACATTTTGACTTTCATCCCCTCTCCCAAGGGAACCGTGCTGAATTTCGGGATAAAAAGTATCCTATATTATAACTCGTAGTATTAACTTAAATCGTGCCAAGTTTCATTTAAATCCGTCCAGTAGTTTCGGCGTGATGCGCGGCCAAGATACAGACAGACAGACAGACAGACAGACAGACAGACAGACAGACAGACAAAAAATTAAAAAAAAATTGTTTTGGCTTCAGTATCGATTATAGAGTGCCCTCAAACAAAAATTTTCAAAATATCTTCAATGTACAGAATTGGACCTGTTACAGTTTTATTATATTATAGATAATAGCTACTTAATAATATTGTAAAATGATTATTTTGAAAAGAGCAACCGCAGTTTCTTGCCGGCTCTTCTCAGCAGACTCCGCTTTCCGAACCGGTGGTAGAGTCATGACTCATGACGTGTCATAAGAGCCACAGGTTGGCCTACGTGAAATAAATAATTTTGAATTTTGAATTTTTTTTGAATTTTATCTGTCCCTTTCCAAAACGATTTTTGTTACTTGTAGTATATAGGCAGTAGACATCATAATGTCTACATTGCTCATACAGCAAATAGTGGGTAGAAGCAAAACACAGAGGCGCATAAATACGGGCACCACTAGGTGGGGGGGAGTCAGTCGTGTGTAAGCCACGTACAGAGTAGTACGCAAGTGGAGTGTGTGTGTGTTATTACGTACTATAGAATACGTGTGTACATGTGTATTCTATATTACTCACTTGAATGCGTCTTGCAACAGCTCCGTGGCCCACTGTACCGCGGAATGCAGCTTGTCGACGTAGTAGCTGGCCACGTGGTCCCGCATGGCGCCAGATATCACGTTGTGGTCTTGCACAACCCCTGGAATGGGGCGCATTCAGATTTATTTGTTACAGCCCGTTTTTAACTCACTTGAATGCGTCTTGCAACAGCTCCGTGGCCCACTGTACCGCGGAATGCAGCTTGTCGACGTAGTAGCTGGCCACGTGGTCCCGCATGGCGCCAGATATCACGTTGTGGTCTTGCACAACCCCTGGAATGGGGCGCATTCAGATTTATTTGTTACAGCCCGTTTTTAACTCACTTGAATGCGTCTTGCAACAGCTCCGTGGCCCACTGTACCGCGGAATGCAGCTTGTCGACGTAGTAGCTGGCCACGTGGTCCCGCATGGCGCCAGATATCACGTTGTGGTCTTGCACAACCCCTGGAATGGGGCGCATTCAGATTTATTTGTTACAGCCCGTTTTTAACTCACTTGAATGCGTCTTGCAACAGCTCCGTGGCCCACTGTACCGCGGAATGCAGCTTGTCGACGTAGTAGCTGGCCACGTGGTCCCGCATGGCGCCACATATCACGTTGTGGTCTTGCACAACCCCTGGAATGGGGCGCATTCAGATTTATTTGTTACAGCCCGTTTTCACGGCGCGTTTCTCACCCGCGCCCGCAGCCGTTGCGGTACCGCTGTTTTATTGCACTCGCGATGTTTGTGATGTTTATGTGGAAGACACGGGTCTGCCCGCGAAATTCAAATTTAATTTGGTTTTTCGCAATTTGTAAACTAATACAACAAAGAAGATTTATGGCATTCTAATTGCGACGCGCGGTGGCAGTATCATCTTCACAGGTTTATATAAAATTCTTTACTATAATATATGCCATAAGCCTACTTTGTCGTATTAGTTTACAAATTGCGAAAAACCAAATTAAATTTGAATTTCGCGGGCAGAACCGTGTCTTCCACCTTAACATCTTCTCCCCCCCCCCCCCCCCCCCCCGCGTATCTGAGGTGCGATTGTCTAAAAGTTATTCTAAAAAGGTGAGGCGAGTTACCATTACAACTCATATCTAAATAATTATGTACCTACCTAATTGCTAATTCTATTCTATGCAGCCTTATTCTATATCCAATGCACAACCGAATCCTGTGATCGCACCACAGTATAACGATCGCAATGACCTCTGGGTACCAATTGTCTAAAAGTTATTCCATTGATCGTATTCGTATTCGATGACATTAGCGTCAAAGTAAAATAATCCTTGATAGTATTGATTTAGTCACAAATTCAGTACAACCGATTTTAACATGGAGCGTTACGGAGCGTATCGTACATGCCTAAACATTCCTATGAATGCATACAAAAAATTGAGCTCTAATTCAATGCTGTTATGGTTTATTTTACTTTGACGCTAATTTCATCGTATACGATTACGATTAATGGAATAACTTTAGATGATACGTCGGTGGTACCACGGGCAAACAAAATCTCCCGTAATAATACGACTACCCTTACCACACAAGGTCTGCATGGTGATTGATGATGTATGTAGGACCCTTACCACCCATCCGTAGTGGTGACATGATGACTCCGATTCAAAATTACCATTTTCGATTTTTATGATTTTTCAACAGTTCTTTTGAGTTTTCCCTGTTTTTGGGAGATGAGTGGCGGAAAATCAAAATGAGTTTTCGCGGGATTTTTAATAACTAAATCCACGCGGACAAAGTTGCGGGTATTAGCTAGTATAAATAAAAGTATGTTTTTTTGTTTGTCTCTCAATCACGCAGCAACAAAGCTACGGATTGACGTGATTTTTTGCATTGGTAGGTATACCTAGTTGAGGACCTGGAGAGTGACATAGGCTACTTTTATCTCGGAAAAACAATGAAATCCCGAGAGATTTTAAAAACCTAAACCCGCGCAGACAAAATCGTGGGCAAAAGCTAGTAATTTATAAATATAAAAAGCGCTCACCCATAATCCAATTGAAGTTTTCAAACATTTTGTCATAATTTCCCAAATTTTTCAAAACGTGTAACTGCTTTGCCATCTGAAATTGTATAATTATATATTTCATCATCAGCAACCCATCACCGGCTCGCTACTGAGCGCAGGTCTCTCAGAGAAGGGTTACAGGCCATAGTCCACCACGCTGGCCCAATACGAATTGGCGGACTTCACACACCTTCGAGAACATTATGGAGAACTCTTAGGTGTGCAGGTTACCTCAGGATGTTTTCCTTCACCGCTATAGCATGTGATATTTAATTGCTTAAACGTTGCGAAGTTCTAATGGCAACGACTTAAGCAGCTCCCTGCGACTCGTTTGATGTCGTCGGTCCGCCTAGTGGGGGGTCTGCCAACACTGCGCTTCCCGGTGCGGTGTCGCCACTCCAGCACCTTGGCACCCCAACGACCATCAGCTCTTCGAACTATGTGCCCCGCCCATTTCCACTTCAGCTTCGCGACCATAGAACACTTACGTACATGCACAACCCGTTGAGTTATGTCGTAGACCGGTTCAAAAAGAATCATACAAAATAAGTAGCATACAAAATTGAAAATTCTCGATGATTCCCGCGACTTCATCCGCGTGGATTAAGGTTTTTGATTCCCGCGGGTACTCTACAATTTTCCTGGATGAAATGTAGCCTATGTGTTAATGCTGAGTTTGAGCTATCTCAATTCCAAATTTCAGCAAAATCGGTTCATTCGCTGTGGCGTGTAGAGTAAGTAGGTAACATCCATCTATTAATCTTCACAAACTTTCGCATTTTTAATGTAAGTAGATAAGTAGATACGATTTTTGTATGAGAAAAATGCAGTTCGGCTGTAGAATGCATTGCCCGATTCCATAAGGAGTGCAAACTCAAAATTTTCATTTAAACGGCAAGTGAAGTATCATCTGCTCAAAACCATATTGTAACCCCTGTCTGTAACATTTTTCTATATTTATTATACTTAATACTAATTTTATGTTTCATATGTACGGTATCATGTTACGTAATGTATTTTGTATCATGTAATATATTTAGGTATCTATTTGTATATAATTATGTATATTATATGTATATTATTATTAAATTCAAAATATGTATGTATTATATATTTATATATGTTGAGGCCAACGGCTTGGCCAACGAGTCAAGGCCTGGAACACGAGGTATAGGGGCCCATCAGCTATAACCTGAGTCCAGGGTCGCTGCCCAAAGCGGCCTTTAACCGCGGTCAGATTTGTTCTCAACGTAACTTAATGATGGTAGGGTTGCACTGACCTTCCTTGCAGCATTCAATCCTCGTACGGCCTGAGATGGTATGAGAATGGTGATTGTGATGAGTGATGATGTGGGTGTGTTATGTAGGTTAGGTGTAAAGGGTTAGGCCCAGGCCGCTAGCAGCAGCAGGCAGGCAGCTAGTTATGGCCTGCAGCTGTGGACGTTGGGCTGGCGTAGCACTGTACACTCGGCTTGTCACTAGTTAAGTCCAAAATCCTGATCACACACACTTCGCCGAGCGAGTGGCGAGCAAAATCGGCGGGTTCCAAAAACTGTTCTTTTGTTACGGACAGCACGTTAACAATGATGCTTATATCTAGGTCTACACATAGACCGCTTGACGGCGCAACTAAACCGTAAAATAAACTAAATCTAGACACCCAAAAACAGCAAACGGTGCGCGCGACCCGGATTTTCGTGAACGTGTTAGCTGTCAAAAAAAGGGAACTTGCAAAAAACCACGCCCCAAAACGGCGGCAAGTTTAAAACTAAGTATCTGTCAACTTCATTGCGAGCCAAAGAGATTGCCAGCGTCGCGACCATGGAACTAGGAATTCTGAACAGGTACATGGCGCGAACAATATATTATACTCTTTTTACCCTACTCTTTTGCACACCTACAAGTGTTGTCTCACATCTCAAGGTTGACTGGTAGAAAATGCTTTAGCATTAAGTCCGCCTTTTGTACTTTTTTGTGCAATAAAGTGTTTAAAAAAAAAAAATATAATTTTCTTGCGAATGTGAGCTCACTGTGGTTAGTCCGAGTTTTAATTCGTTTGATCGTAATAGTTAACTAACATTAGCATTAAAGTGAAATGAACCATAATAGTATCGATTTAAAGTTGCAGTTTAATTTGGAGCGTTTTCTTTACGTAAACGTATATTCAAATTCAAATTCAAAATTATTTATTTCATGTAGGCCAACCTGTGGCTCTTATGACACGTCAAGATTCTACCACCGGTTCGGAAAGCGGATTCTGCTGAGAAGAGCCGGAAAGAAACTCAGCAGTTGCTCTTTTCAAAATAATCATTTTACAATATTAATAAGTAGCTGTTACATTGAAATAAGTTTTTATACTATCTTGTGGGCAGCTGGATGCCAAGCTGATTTAACCCGTGCATCTTTGTTAGAATAGAATATGACATTTCCACAAAACGTACTACAATTCAATTCATGTCAAAGACGGGCAGACAGAAAGTAGCCCCATTCCCGCCGGCGGCACCCGTATAAGAATATATACACGAAATTGAGCTCTGACACCATACTGTTATGGTTTATTTTACTTTTGTGGTAATGACATAGTTTACTATTCATAGTTAACTATCAAATCTTGTACTAAGCGTACAGCTGTCTCACTCACCTGGAGGAAAATATTAGATTCCCTGACCAGGTATTTGAAAGTCGGTCGTGTGGTGTACATGCCAGTGGTATATGTATTCTTTTTATAGGCGTAGGGGAAGAAATCGTCTTGCTTCGTCTCTAAGATTGGGCTGAAATAAAATAAATACCTACTTGAAAAACAAGTTTGATTACAGTTTTTGCAATTCACGAAGGCGAGTGAGCTTTACTCGTGGTTACTTTGTGTACATGCACATTGCATAAGTGTGCGTGCCTGTCAAAGCCTAGGTGGGAGCGGGCAGGCGCGAGCATTGCGCTCGCTCACACTTATACAGATACGACACACACACAACCATAAGTGTGCGTGCCTGTCAAAGCCTAGGTGGGAGCGGGCAGGCGCGAGCATTGCGCTCGCTCACACTTATACAAATACGATACGACACACACACAACCATAAGTGTGCGTGCCTGTCAAAGCCTAGGTGGCAGCGGGCAGGCGCGAGCATTGCGCTCGCTCACACTTATACAGACACGACACACACACAACCATAAGTGTGCGTGCCTGTCAAAGCCTAAGTGGGAGCGGACAGGCGCGAGCATTGCGCTCGCTCACACTTATACAGACACGACACACACACAACCATAAGTGTGCGTGCCTGTCAAAGCCTAGGTGGGAGCGGGCAGGCGCGAGCATTGCGCTCGCTCACACTTATACAGACACGACACACACACAACCATAAGTGTGCGTGCCTGTCAAAGCCTAAGTGGGAGCGGGCAGGCGCGAGCATTGCGCTCGCTCACACTTATACAGATACGACACACACACACAACCATAAGTGTGCGTGCCTGTCAAAGCCTAGGTGGGAGCGGGCAGGCGCGAGCATTGCGCTCGCTCACACTTATACAGATACGACACACACACAACCATAAGTGTGCGTGCCTGTCAAAGCCTAGGTGGGAGCGGGCAGGCGCGAGCATTGCGCTCGCTCACACTTATACAGATACGACACACACACAACCATAAGTGTGCGCGCCTGTCAAAGCCTAGGTGGGAGCGGGCAGGCGCGAGCATTGCGCTCGCTCACACTTATACAGATACGATACGACACACACACAACCATAAGTGTGCGTGCCTGTCAAAGCCTAGGTGGGAGCGGGCAGGCGCGAGCATTGCGCTCGCTCACACTTATACAGATACGACACACACACAACCATAAGTGTGCGTGCCTGTCAAAGCCTAGGTGGGAGCGGGCAGGCGCGAGCATTGCGCTCGCTCACACTTATACAGATACGACACACACACAACCATAAGTGTGCGTGCCTGTCAAAGCCTAGGTGGGAGCGGGCAGGCGCGAGCATTGCGCTCGCTCACACTTATACAGATACGACACACACACAACCATAAGTGTGCGTGCCTGTCAAAGCCTAGGTGGGAGCGGGCAGGCGCGAGCATTGCGCTCGCTCACACTTATACAAATACGATACGACACACACACAACCATAAGTGTGCGTGCCTGTCAAAGCCTAGGTGGGAGCGGGCAGGCGCGAGCATTGCGCTCGCTCACACTTATACAGATACGACACACACACAACCATAAGTGTGCGTGCCTGTCAAAGCCTAGGTGGGAGCGGGCAGGCGCGAGCATTGCGCTCGCTCACACTTATACAGATACGACACCCACACAATCATAAGTGTGCGTGCCTGTCAAAGCCTAGGTGGGAGCGGGCAGGCGCGAGCATTGCGCTCGCTCACACTTATACAGATACGATACGACACACACACAACCATAAGTGTGCGTGACTGTCAAAGCCTAGGTGGGAGCGGGCAGGCGCGAGCTTTCGCTCGCTCACACTTATACAGATACGACACACACACACACAACCATAATTCAGTCGCTCTCGTGAATTGCAAGAACTATACTAACGATCGGAATAGGTTTAGAAAAAAAAACAAAAACATTGATGGATAATATCGTTTAAGAATAAGTAGAGCTATTTTATTTATTTTAGAAGGAGTGATAGCCTAGTGGTTAGGACTGTGGTCTTCTTAGGGTCATAGGTTCGATTCTGGGCACGCACTTCTGACTTTTCGGAGCTAATGCGTTAAAGCAATTAAATATTTTGAAACGATGAAGGAAAACATCGTGAGGAAACCTGCACAACTAAGGCTTCTCCATAATGTTCTCGAAGGTGTTTGTAATGGAAATGTTTAAAATTTTAGGTCACACGTATGTTTGAAAGTAGAGTGAGTAAACATGCGTCTAAGAACCTCACTGCAACTAAAAACAGCTGATGACCTTGAAATGGCTGAACCGATTTTGATAAGCCATGTTTTAGAACCACTCTAGAAAACCTGCTTTTAACTTTAAAAAACCGCAAATCGGTTCACCCGTTTCAGAGCTACGGTGCCACATACAGACACATATAGCGGTCAAACTTGTAACACATACATACTTGTCTTCATACACAGCTTTCAAAAAGCAGGCCGGCGTGGAATACGTTGCGTGCATTTTTTCGTTATTTTCGTATGTTCTTTCGTTGAATTTCCTGATAAAAAAGAAACATTTTAAAGTTTAAAAACTGCAAGCCGCCATATTGATTTAGTTCGTATAAAATGTAGCCTGTGTCACCCGGACCATACTAACGAATTAATTGACACCACGTTCATCAAAATCGGCTTAGTTGTTTAGGCGCTACAATAGAAAATACGTAAATATCATATATACGGTGAAAAATTAGTGGTTTTAAAGCCATCGCGAGTTGAATCGCCTTAAGGGGGCTCAGTATGCGCGAACGAAGTTGCCGGCGCACGTGGGTAACCTGCTTGCTATTTCACCTAACATTGTGTGAGAAAGAGATAGACTCAGTGTAGCGACTAGCGAGTGCATGCGCGCATACTGCCGTGCTACCGTCCCGCTCCCGCTCCGTGTCGGGTGAGAGGCGCGATAATTTACACCGAAATCAAGCGCGCGAAAAGGGTTGAACAGTTGTTTGGGAAAAGTGTTTTTGAGAAAAAACTACTAAATGTATGTTTACAACGTAAAGTTATTTGAACTAATGAATAAATAAACTATGTCTAATGATAATTTTTTTTGGAATTTTCATACTCCTAATGTTATTTATTTGCGCCAAAAGTTGTCATAAATTTAGTGTGAAAATGACGATCTTTCGAGGCTCGTAACTTTATAACGAATATTTTTTTCACTATTTTATATATCAATAAACCTAAATAATGACGAGGCAAATCGACATAATACTTAGTTTTGAGCGTACAATATCATAATGTAGTAATCACTCATCTACGTTTGTATGAAGAAGGTACTGGCTTGCGTCCCCTTAAGCAGTACTATCGAGTCCACTTGTTGTTTGTTTTTGAGTCACAAATTCAATACAGACGATTTCAGTATGGAGTTACGTGACGTATAAGAATACATACACGAAATTGAGCTCTAACTCAATAGGTACTGTTATGGTTTATTTTACTTTGATGGTAATGTCGTAGTTTTCAATTCATAGTTAACTATCTAATCTTGTACTAACCCTACTGGTCATAGCGATATCAGCCCCCTTAGCCAAGTTACACTTCGTTGTATCTATTCTCTTTCTACGTCGTTAAAGCTTGAAGGTTTAGCTAGGGCTAGACTAGATGGCGCTGCAGCTGATCAAAGACAGAAGTGTATTGATTATATTTCGCGGCATTTTGTATTATAAATGTTTTTTTAAGCATTTAAAATGCATAAATTATTCAATGTAGTGTTCATTTAAAATGCACACTATAGTAAATTAGATAATTTTATTAATGTACAAGTTACAATATAAAATTATTTAATCGAGAATTCCAGTTTCAAAATCGCAAACTAGATGGCGCTGTAGCCATAACCAAACCAAGCGTTAACGATCGTAAAGTATTGTATCATAAAGAAAATATGATACAACGAAGCGTAACTTGGCTCAGGGGGCAGATTCGCTTTCCTTTTCTATCTTTAGGTATTGTTGTAAGAGATTTTATCGCTTCTCACTTCTTTGTATGTCTTTTTACGTACCTAGTAAATAAGTGTATGGTCGAACATGCCGTAGTGTTGTACTCACTGTATCAATGTATCGACATTGCTGAACCATATCTTGGCGTCGAAGTACCCAAACCTCTGGCCCATCATCACCATCACCTGTCTAGTGTTGTAGTTGGGCGACTGTCGATAGCGGATCTGGGATATGAACCTTACGTAGTAAATAAGTGTATGGTCGAACATGCCGTAGTGTTGTACTCACTGTATCAATGTATCGACATTGCTGAACCATATCTTGGCGTCGAAGTACCCAAACCTCTGGCCCATCATCACCATCACCTGTCTAGTGTTGTAGTTGGGCGACTGTCGATAGCGGATCTGGGATATGAACCTTACGTAGTAAATAAGTGTATGGTCGAACATGCCGTAGTGTTGTACTCACTGTATCAATGTATCGACATTGCTGAACCATATCTTGGCGTCGAAGTACCCAAACCTCTGGCCCATCATCACCATCACCTGTCTAGTGTTGTAGTTGGGCGACTGTCGATAGCGGATCTGGGATATGAACCTTACGTAGTAAATAAGTGTATGGTCGAACATGCCGTAGTGTTGTACTCACTGTATCAATGTATCGACATTGCTGAACCATATCTTGGCGTCGAAGTACCCAAACCTCTGGCCCATCATCACCATCACCTGTCTAGTGTTGTAGTTGGGCGACTGTCGATAGCGGATCTGGGATATGAACCTTACGTAGTAAATAAGTGTATGGTCGAACATGCCGTAGTGTTGTACTCACTGTATCAATGTATCGACATTGCTGAACCATATCTTGGCGTCGAAGTACCCAAACCTCTGGCCCATCATCACCATCACCTGTCTAGTGTTGTAGTTGGGCGACTGTCGATAGCGGATCTGGGATATGAACTGGTCAATCTGGAAATAATAATTATAACATTAGGCCCATCTATACTAATATTATAAAGAGGAGAGATTTTTTGTTTGTTTGTTTGTTTGTACCGAATAGGCTCTGTAACTACTGGACCGATTTAACCATTTTTTCACCAATAGAAAGCTAAGTTATCAGGAAGTAACATAGGCTATAATTCATTTTAAAAGAACGTGTGACGTATTAGTAAGGAAGAATAAAATTAATACCACGATAATAAAGGCGATCTTATTAAATTTTAGAACACAAAAGCTACTATTGTGACTTAAATATGATAGTTAGGTATATTTCCTCGAGGACTTTTTTGTAGAAAATAATGAGTACTTTTATCATGTAGTACATAATTTTTATGTATCATCAATAGTTTTCTCAGCACACGCCAAATAATGCATTTTCTAGGCAAAATTTTGCTACTTTGGGTTACATTATTGCAATTTTCTTAAGGATCTCCAATTTTTTTGAAAATAAATTATAGCCTATGTTACTTCCTGATAACTATTAGTGAAAAAATGGTTTAAATCGGTCCAGTAGTTACAGAACCTATTTGGTACAAACAAATAAACAAACAAACAAAAAAAAATTAAGTGGCACTCGGGGACTGCCGCGGTGAAGCTATTGCATAGCATTTTTCACAATTATAATATTTATCAATATTTTTATGCAAATAATAATTAAAAAACAAACAAACAAGAAAAGCGCACTGTCACTACTTCGTGACATCATACACTATACGGTAAAGAAAGCGGCCGCTCGTCCACTGCGCCAAACAGAGCTACTTGTGAACCTCTAAAATGTTGAACGTTGGTGTTAGGTTTATTTTCGTTACGGAATTTCTTGATTCGGTCGCCGCGCTCTAACTGTTTGTCCTAGTTCAAAGCCCGCGATAAAAGCTATGCAATAGCTTAAAAATCTTTCCTCTTTATAATATTAGGTATCATAGTATTATAGTATACATTTGTTGTATTTTGTGGAGTATATTTAGTTTACAAATAGGTGATAATTAGGTATAATATTTAGATTAATAGATACAATACACGATCGGGGTTAATGCTTTTCATTTCTCCCACGGCTCTCAGTGTCCTGTACTGCAGCGATCTGTGTCCAGCAATGGACGTGCACCGCTCGGGACGGCGACGTGTACTCACTCTGTCGGCAACGTTTCTGAACACGCTGTCGGACACCATGAGGAGCGGGTCAGAGCACGTGCTGCCAAAGCAGAAGCCTGGAGGGGTCCAGTAGCCGTCGAACAGCTTGTGAGTGTACACGTCTGATTCTGCACCTGGAGGATGTAATTTTTGGAGTTTATTGGAGTTTACTCCTTTAGAATCGATTTTAGGCGCCCGGTATGAGAAAAATTTGAGCAGTGAAATCTGTTTTGAATGACCTCGTTACGTTTTTCACAACGATGCAAATTTCTACCCTAAGGTTGAGTAAATAAGGTTGGTTTTCGCTTGAGTTGTCGAATGCGAAAGCGCTTTCGCTTCGGGAAGCCGAGCGCGTACCGATCGGGTCGGAGCGGCGCCGCGAATGCATTACGACGTTTTAAGTAGTAAACTCCAGTCGTGCGTCGGAGCTGACACACACACTTTTTTTTAATACTGTAATTAATCTGACGACCTGTAATTTTTTTAATATAGTAATTAGTCTGACGACCTCCCTGACGCAGTGGTGAGCGCTTTTTTTTTTAATCGTATGGCTTTTTTTTTATGTTCCGCCGTCTAGTTCGTCGCTCGTTTAGTACCACCCAGGGGACACGTGCAGGGAAGTGAAAGGTAGTTCCTGCGGACGTGAGCGACGGGGCATCCCCCAGCGCTGTTGTCTTATAACTGGGCTAGGTCTCGGGTTCGATTCCCGGCGGGGTCGATTTGGGAATTTATAATTTCTGAATTGTCTCTGGTCTGGTCTGGTGGAAGGCTTTCGTTGGCCGTGGCTAGTTACCACCCTACCGTCAAAGACGTGCCGCCTAGCGATTTAGCGTTCCGGCACGATGGCGTGTAGAAACCGATTAGGGGTATGGGTTGAATTGTCACTGCCATACCCCTTCCAAGTTAGTCCGCTACCATCTTAGACTGCATCGTCACTTACCATCAGGTGAGACTGCAGTCAAGGACTATCTTGTCATCGAATAAAAAAAAAGTACAGTGGACCCCCGGTAATTCGACAAACATTTTGCAGGGCAGTGTTGAACTATAGAGTACTGCTTAAAACCCCCTATAGTCCGGAATTTTTTACAAAAGTACCTTGTAATCCGACAAATTACAGATCCAATGATAAAATTCTATATGATAAATATACCTATGTACTCTGAAGTACAAATCAAACTTCAATATGCATGTCAAATTTAGTAAATTAAACAACACAATAGAGAGCTTACGTTTTATTATAAAATTAACGAATTTGACTTAAAATAATCAAATAATTAAATTAAAAAATATATATTATATATATTCAATAATAAATCATAGAACATGCCGGATTAAACAGGGGCCGGATTACCGGAGGCCCGCTGTATTGTTTTGACGTGACAACGTCTTATAAATTGGTTTGCCGGGTGACACTTCAAGAAACTGCGTTACGCTCCGCTCACGTTATGCGCTCACAATGAGAGCGAGTGAGAGCCACTCGGGCATGGTTAGCCCGCCTAAGAGCGAGAGAGACAGACATAAAAAGTGAAAGGCACGCGTCCCTTCCACTCGAGCACAGTTAGCCCGCCTAAGAGCGAGAGAGACAGAGCGAGAGAGAGAGAGTGAGAGAGATAGGCATACACACCGGTTCATGTCTTGCGCTTCTATTTCGGTTGTCACGTAAAACTTTCGCCCGTATACCGACTTTACAGGCAACCAATTTTTTTTTGAAGTAAAACTTCTTTGCGCACGCTTGACTTGGGGAGTAAGCTGGCGAATGCGTTACGAAAAGTGTGATCGGGCGAGGCGAACGGAAATTGAGAGGGAGATATAAGTTAGTGAAGATAGAAAGAGAGAGAGAGTTACGTTTCGTATATTACTGTAGGGGCAAGAGAGAGAGGTGCGAGCACACATTCTCTTTCTCTCTTTCTCTCATAGCCTATTGCGTTTCGTAAGTTTTACTTCAGTTGTATGGTCTAAAGCAAACTTGTTTTTTTAAATATTTTAATTATTGTTTTTTTATTATTGTGGTATTTTATTGTAAAAGTAAGTTCTATAAAAGTACGGAAGCTGAAGTGATTTGGCCACATTTTGGCTTTGATTGGCTTTTCAAGGGAAAATAGCTGGATGAAAGCCATTTAGTCGGAAGGTAGATATTATAGTGCACAAGTATGTGCGCAAACACAGGTGCACTGTATTACCTCGCTCTCATAGCCCATGGGATAAAAATCCAACACGATCGGAGTGAGATCAGATGCTTTGCTCAGACCGACGGCTTTACATGCTCTCCGAGGCACGGGGGTCAAACAATTGCCTAACTCCGGTCTAGTACTGAAAATTTATTGATAGAAAACCTGATGCATTTCTTGGCCGAACTCGGGACCTCTGTTGAATCGTCGATGATTCTACCACTGCTTCGGAATGCCCTTCCTGCCGAGAAGAACCAGCAAGAAACTCGGCGGTTGTTCTTTTCACAACAAGTTTACAATACAATAGATACTATGCTATGTATGCAGTGTTTCCACAATGAGGGGAAGTGCCACAAAAGCGTACCTAATTATAATTCAACACATTTTTTAGTTAGTCGAAAATACCTTCATCTGCGCTTCGGACCGATTGGTCCGCTACCTACCTCTACCTAGCCTGTTCTGACCGGCGTGGATTATCATTTGATTGCTTCGTACTACCACCAATACCTTGCCCTCTCTGACTTATGCAAACGGTTATTGAATCCTTCCCGCACATAATAAATTAAGGTGGAAGACTGCACTGTTCTGCCCGCGAAATTCAAATTTAATTTGGTTTCTTCGCAATTTGTAAACTAATACGACAAAGTAGGCTTATGGCATTCTAATTGCGCCAATGGCAGTATCATCTTGGCAGGTTTATATAAAAATCTTAGCTTGAAAGTGTCCAATTTAAGAAATTAATCAAAATATCGACTAATTTGTGAGTAGCTCACGTCCAACTCAGTATTTTGATTAATTTCTTCAAGTCACTTTCAAATTACAAAGATTTTTATGTAAACCTGTGAAGATGATAATTCCACTGGCGCAATTAGAATGCCATGAGCCTACTTTGTCGTATTAGTTTACAAATCGCGAAAAATCAAATTAAATTTGAATTTCGCGGGCAGACCCTTGTCTTCAACCTTAAGACGGGCAAACAGAAAGTAGCCCCATTCCCGCCGGTGGCACCCGTTATCTTACCTAAGTCGTCGCTCCCTCGCCACACAAACTCCAGCGCCCTCCTCCCCATCCTGAGCAGTTCGTCGTCGAAGCTGATCGGGTTGACGAACAGCGCGTCGAAGCCCATCTGCGCGACGAGCGACGCGTACTCGCGCGAGTGGCCCAGCGCGTCCGCCTGCCACGCGACCGTCGGCCGGCCGCACGACAGGAATGTCGCGTTTATCTTCCTAATAACATTGAGTGAAATGTAACAAAACTGTTGAACCAACGCAGTCGTTAACATGAAAGTTTAACACGAGAAACACAGTTGTGAACACAACCATAAACTAAAAACCATAAATCATAGCTATGGTCACATCTATTCTTGACTATGGTCGAAGTGACAGTGACAATGACAGCCTTCATTAGACAAACTATTCCAATGAGTAAGGAAAATTATTCGTTACAAAAAAGGACACTTTCAAATTTTCACACACACACACACACGTAGTTGTAATTCCTATTTCCATGATCTACACGAAGCATATAACGTTTTTAACAATCATCAATGCGTGTCACGACTCACGACTCACGTGTCTAGAATAGAACGGATACAGCGCTCTTTCACCCGTTACTTAACACGTAAAAACAATCGTATTCCTAAGACCAGCACTTATGAAGAGAGACTGCACTTTTTTAAATTGACTAACAAACTGTTGTTAAATTAAGGATTTAAGATTGCAAACTCTTTGTATGGAAGTTGTTGGCGTAATAAAATAAATAATAAAAAAGCCGGCCAAGTGCGAGTCGGACTCGCGCACCGAGGTTTCCGTACTCCAAAAGTAAAAGTAAAACGATAATATTATATTAATTTGCTTAGTTATCGTTAACTTTGTTTGTAGAGGTTTATTGTTAATATAAAAAAAACTATGCTAGTTAGAGCGTTGGTTTTATTTTTCCTGTAAAATATACATAAACCTCTATTGACCATAATTATTTCAGATTTTTCGATTGGTAAACTTCGGAGATAAGGGGGGGGGGGGGGGGGGGGGGAACGGTATTTTTTTTCGACATTTTGGCCGATTAATCAAAAACTATTATATATAGAAATAAATAAAAAACTGTTTTAGCATGCACAAGTTAAGGCCTTTCATATGATACCCCACTCGATATAGTTATTTTACTTTGAAATTTCAAACCCCCGATTTTCCCCCTTTTTTAATAAAACTAAAAATAATTTTCGATTTTTCTTTATTCCAATGATGTTGGGCCACTATTACACACAACTATGCCAAATTTCATGTCGATAGCTTTAATAGTTACTGAAATAATCGACTGTGACAGGCGGACGGACGGACGGACGGACGGAGAAAGTCTCAGCATAAGGGTTCCATTTTTACCATTTTGGTACGGAACCCTAAAAATCAAGAAAGAATGGACATCCCGACACAACTGACGATTAACTGAGGATTAACGTGAAGACAAACCAGCGCCTATCCAAATTATAGCCAAAGGGTAAAACAACAAACTTATTTTGGTATAATCCGCTTAAGTGGATTATATCTGTATCATCATCATCATGTGCCTTCCTCGGTCATCATGCGAAAAGCTTCTCTATTTAAAGCCGCATATTTTAATTTTGGGTAACTCAGCCCTGAACCACTTGCGTCTTTAGCAACCTTTTGCCGGCAACCCGACACTTTTGGGAATGCGAACTGATCTTTTCTCTGTAGATGTATAAAAGAATCTTAATTTCTCACATAATGGTGGGCAGGAGTCTGTATGGTACAACGAAAACCATATGCGACGAGCAAGCAAACCTTCAAAATTCAAAATTCAAAATTATTTATTTCATGTAGGCCAACCTGTGGCTCTTATGACACGTCAAGATTCTACCACCGGTTCGGAGAGCGGATTCTGCTGAGAAGAGCCGGCAAGAAGCTCAGCAGTTGCTCTTTTCAAAATAATCATTTTACAATATAATAGGCTTCACACGTCCAGCGCCAGTGGGACAGCGTTAGCTCGGAGGCCACTTTGAAGCAACTCATGGATAAGGCAGCGGGTGCGGATTTGGCAAGACTGAAGGCGGTATCAAAATCGGAGTCGGGAGCGTGGTTACAAGCACTACCCTCACCTCACTTGGGCACTCTCCTCGACGGCAACTCGTTGCGTGTGGCGGTGGCTTTCCGTTTGGGCTGTGATGTTTGTGAACCTCAGCGATGCATCTGCGGTTCCTTGGTGGAAGCCAACGGCCATCATGCATTGAGTTGCAGTCGTTGTGCGGGCAGGTTTCCGCGTCACCACGCCCTGAACGATATCGTCCGCAGAGCCCTCGTCTCGGCTGGCGTGCCCTGCATACTCGAGCCACCCGGGTTGAGCCGCACAGACGGCAAGCGTCCAGATGGCTTGACGCTCGTCCCATGGCAAAATGGCAAATGCTTGCTGTGGGACGCGACGTGCACGTGTAGATTCGCACCAAGCCATCTCAGCCGGACGGCGCGGGTTGCCGGCGCTGCTTTAAAAAAAAAGAGGTAAATACGCCCCTCTTCTGGGCAGCTAACTTTTTTCCCGCTGGCGGTGGAGACGATGGGATGCTGGAATGAGGAGGCTAGGCGATTTTTATTTGACATCGGACGTCGTTTATGGGAAAGAGGCTGCGATCCACGCTCTGGGGCTTACCTGATCCAAAGGCTGTCAATCGCCATACAACGCGGCAATACCGCTAGCTTGATGGGCACCTTTGGCTCAGGGGCAACCAGGGGTGGTCTTTTTGACTGAAATGTGTTTTTTTTTGTTTTATTTACTTGACATTGTACAAATAATTCGTACTATTATAATTTTTACAATATTAATAAGTAGCTATTACATTGTAATAAGTTTTTATACTATCTTGTGGGCAGCTGGATGCCAAGCTGATTTAACCCGTGCATCTTTGTTAGAATAGAATATGACATTTCCACAAAACGTACTACAATTCAATTCATGTCAAAGACGGAGAGACAGAAAGTAGCCCCATTACCGCCGGCGGCACCCGTTCACGAGCATGACGCATGATCCAGCCATTGCTTCGCTCGACCATATTTGAGGGAACGTAACAACCCGCACCACACGACACCACCACAGAAATGTTTAAAGAGAGCGTGACATACTTAGTCTACCCGTATTAAAGCATCGAATTGAATACTAATATTAAAACACTAATTTTAAGATCCCATGCAACTTTGTCATTAAGAAAGTAATTAACTTTGTAATAACCGCGACTCAGTAAGTGAGTTTTTACGCATTGTTTAAATTTGTGCAGTGGCAAATCTAAACACATTCTTCTGAAAGGCTTCTGAAACACATCCTACACAAGTTTCACTTCAACACAGCAGGAAATGTTGGCTCTATTCAGTGAGCTTCGACGTCTAGTTTGATTATTGTGCGATAGCTGTTTAGATCCTTGGAATGTAGTTTGTGTTGCACCATCTACTCTTGTAATCCATGTAGATACTGCCACAACTCTACAATGCATAATTTCTGAAGCAAGCATAACTTCAATCTGATTATTTCGTTTTAGATGACAGTGACATCTTAGTGGCTGCGATGTGATCTTCCATACTAGGGGACGTAAGTTCGAGCCTCGATCACATGCTTCAACGATGAAGGAAAACATCGTCAGGAAAGCTGCATTTCAGAGAGTTCTCCACATTTTCAAAAAAGAGATAAAATCACGGATTAAGAACAAAGGAGATGTGTAAAGGAGGCGTGGTTCGTGCGAACTCCGGTAGCACAAAATGGGCATAGCCGAGCGTTTTTGCCTTTAGTCGAATGTCATTCAACGACCGCTTCACTTAGCTCTAGTTTTCGAACAAAATACCTCGTTGTTCAGGGGTTGTTTGTAAAACTTCAAGCTGCAAAGTGAATTACAATTAATACTCAAAGTACAAGAAAGATGGCATCTCGTTTACATGTTGTAATTGCCATAAATATCAATAAAACATTATTTGGTGGTATCAAAATGTGAGATAGTGACAACTCTACATCTCATTATGAACAAAAGCCATTGCTTGCTTAATAGAAATTAATCAATGAATCGGCCGGTCTTACGACGCAATGGTTAAGTGTTCTTTGCCGAGTCTCACTAGCACGATAGATCACAATTTCGTGGTGCGGCCGCACATCGACAACGTTAGATGTTTATGTGTGAGTAAGATGAACGCTTTGTGTAAAACCCCCCGACACAAAAAATAATCTCTAAAAACTAACAAATAATATTTTATACCTATATATAATTATTATCGTCACATATATTATGTAAGTTCAAATATTTTTATTTTCCAAGTGTCGTCGTCGCGTCGCGGGACCGCTAAAGTTTATAAAGTACCTATTTTTCCAACAGCTAATTAATTATTACGAATTACATTTAGGTACGAGCGATCTTAAGTTTCATGCATGTATAGTCTACGCTCTACGTAATGCCGCGCGCGACACGTGAGGGCAGACGACGTTGACGGTTGTGTCGATTTTGAGTAAATTCTTTTGTTGCAATCTGCGACTACCGACGCGACCACGAAACTTGGAAAATAAAAATATTTGAACTTACATAATATATGTGACGATAATAATTATATATAGGTATAAAATATTATTTGTTAGTTTTAGAGATTATTTTTTGTGTCGGGGGGTTTTTAAAATTTTTAATTTTACTTTTATTTAGCCCTTTTTAGGGTTCCGTAGTAAACAAGGAACCCTTATAGTTTCGCCATGTCCGTCCGTCTGTCTGTCTGTCTGTCTGTCTGTCTGTCTGTCCGCGGTTTAGCTCAGAGGCTATTGATACTAGAAATCTGTAATTTGACAAGGGTATAAATATCAATCACGCCGACAAAGTGGTGAAATAAAATTGTGAAAAATATTTTTTTTTAGGGTACCTCCCCTACATGTAAAGTGGGGATGAATTTTTTTTTCTCATCTATCCCATAGTGTGGGGTGTCGTTGAATAGGTCTTTCAAAAACGTTGTGGGTGTGGGAACACCATTTTTCAATTCAGGGATCCGTTTGTGAAATATGATATTTTAAAGTGCTAAATTTTATTAGAGTCAAGTGTCCCCCCCCTCTGCCAGCTAAATGGTTGTATATAGGATACAAGAAAAAATTCACAGCAGTAGTATATATAATGAATTTTAAAGGAAAACTATCACGGCTAAGTAGGGTTCATTAGTGACGGAGTTATATCGGTTTTTCTAAGTTAGATATTACACGTAGTGTAAGTTGCATATTTTGTAGTATATTATAGTATTTAAACTATGGAACTCAAAATGTATGTTGAGACTTTCAACTACGGAACCCTACAATGCGCGTGGCCCGACACGCACTTGGCCGGTTTTTTAAAGTAGGTATAAATATTAGGAAGGTATTTATAGTGATTTGTTAGCGCAGTGGTAATTGAGCCTAATTGATCCCATTTAATTACCCACCTTCGAAATCTAAACCTTACTCTAACATGTCATATTTAAAGTCATGGTTACCTTACCATGTTCTTTCAATATCATTGAAGTAATACGGTACCTTTCGAATCGATAGGACATATGGAAGGTAGTCAGATCACCTCATCAACTATTAAAGAGCTGATGATCTTCAAACGGCTGATCAGGTCATGGTTACCTTACCATATACTTTCAATATCATTGAAGTAACACGGTACCAAATTTCGAATCGATATTACATATGGAAGGTAGTCAGATCCCCTCATCAACTATTAAAGAGCTGATGATGTTCAAAGGGCTGATCAGGTCATGGTTACCTTACCATATACTTTCAATATCATTGAAGTAACAAGGTACCAAATTTCGAATCGACAGGACACATGGAAGGTAGTCAGATCCCCTCATCAACTATTAAAGAGTTGATGATCTTCAAACGGCTGATCAGGTCATGGTTACCTTACCATATACTTTCAATATCATTGAAGTAACACGGTGCCAAATTTCGAATCGATAGGACATATGAAAGGTAGTCGATCCCCTCATCAACTATTAAAGAGTTGATGATCTTCAAACGGCTGATCAGGTCATGGTTACCTTACCATATACTTTCAATGTCATTGAAGTAACACGGTACCAAATTTCGAATCGATCGGACATAAGGAAGTTAGTCAGATCCCCTAATCAACTAGAAAAGAGCTGATAATCTTCAAACGGCTGAACAGATTTTCATGAAACATGGCTAAGAACACTCGGGATAAAATTATCTATGACACAAAAAAAACTAAACGAAAATCGGTTCATCCGTTTGGCGGCTACGCTACCACAGACAGATACACAGATACACAGATACACAGACACGTTAAACTTATAACACCCCTCTCTTTTTGCGTCGGGGGTTAAAAACGGTAAAGTGTATATTTGTTCGAGCCGCATGAACTGACCTGTCGGTATGCGTGCGTTTGTAAGACCTCAAAGTTCAAACCATTGACTTATTAATACTAGTCAATGCCTCAAACCTATTGTTCTGTCTAGCGAGAAGTAGGGCTAACTGGCGACGGCAGGTTTCAATACAATTTCATTCAAAGGGCAAATCTCCCTTGTTCCTAATCTGTGGATAAAACTCACCTCAAAGAGTAAGTGTAGCTGTCAATAATAGCTTGGTAGCTGGTGGAGGCTTCGTCGTGCATGCCCCAGCCGCCGCCGACGAACATCAGCCGCCCCTGACGAACCAGCTCGTAGACCATGCGACGAACTGTCGATACAGACGAAAGGCTGTACCCACGACCAAGCTTTTACATAGCTTCTGCCCCACAGCTCAACTAAATTGCTCAAATTCATCAAGTTCAGCTGTGAGTAATACCAACGGCTCAACTGGTTATTGCTCAACTATGAATAGTTGAACAGCGGGTAATAACATTTGATCTACCAACTGCTCAACTAGAATGCTTAACTAGTTGAGCAGTAGAACATTCTAGTATCGAACAGTAATAAAAAATAATTGGCCGGTTATTAATAAATAAATGGCCAGTAAAAATGTAAGAATGGGCAGTTCGATAAACAGTTCGGTGGTTTACAGTTTATTAAGCAGGTACTATATCTGTCAAAATCTTAGGTAAGGTTAGGGTTGGAAAACTTGGACATAAATATTCAAGTGCCCTGGGTGGCTTAGGTTCTAGTAGGGTAATATACCTTTTTTTTATTTAAAAAAAAAGGATAATATACCTAACTTAACTTAAAAGAAATAAAAAAATAGATGACTATGACTGATAAAATACAGGATGACCTATTGATCAACTAATTTGAGCAAAAAATAGTTCAGAGCTATAGAGCATAAAATGTTCGGTAGGTAATACAAACTATGTCCACAACTAGTTAGTTGAGCAATCTAGTTGAGCATTGGGTAAGTGTTTTACATATAATACGCAACGGACGCGCCGAAAAACGTAGCTGCTGATGATGACGTCATCCACATTTTTTCAGTCTACGGCGGAGCGGGTGCTTCTGACGTCATAAGCATTTCTACAGCGCGTCCGATGCAGCCGACGCCTTTCTTTTGTGCTTTTCCCGATCCCCCTGTCATAAACGGGCGCAATTATGAGGTAAAGTAATTATGTATTACGATCTAAATCTTCTATTCCTTTATAGCTAAAGCTCGGAATTATTATAGCTAAAGCTCGGAATTAATCTATCTATTTAAAATCTAATATCTTTAAACGAGCAATTCTTGTATATATATATAATCTGAATCTCGGAAACGGCTCCAACGATTTTCATGAAATTCAGTATGCAGGGGGTTTCGATCAAGCAAGGTTTCATTTTTAGAAAACGCCGTTTTATCCATGTTTTCAGGCAATGAAAATCCCCCTACAATATCATTAGAATACCAAGGTTTAACTGTAAAATCCCCGTAGCTCAGTTAGGATATCGGGCGGTCCCAAAACCAGAGGACCCTGGTTCGAGTCCAGACGATATTTTTTTCCCCTATGAATTTTATTATTATTTATTATTTTATTATTATAATTTTTTACTAGGTATATAATTTTCAAAAAACACGATTTACCAAAAAAAAAATTAACCGATATTATTACAAAAAAAAGCTAAGCTAAACTAGATGAGAGTGTAATAAAAATACACTCACCGGTGCCGTCTCTACGCGCCCACCAGTGGAAGAAATATGGCAGCTCGCTGTCGGATACAGTGAACCTGCAGGTGATGAAATATGACAGTAGGTAAGTGCCTATATGATAAATCACTATCATCACTATCACTACATATGAAAAGTCTAAATTAAAATTTTTATTTTTAAATACAAGCTTTTAGTAGCTACATCAGACTCTAGATATCATCTAGGATCAGAGTTCTTGTCATGACGAATCAAACGAGCCCAAACTCGATGGGGTTACGTCGTTTTATTACAGAGTTCCGATAGCCATCTTCCGTCTCCATCATCAGATCAGCTCCATGTCACAATAATATTGCATTGTCATCCGATTTACACATACATGCAAAATTTCAGCTCGATCAGTAACCGGGAAGTGGTTCTAATTCAAAATAAACTGGTCAAGCTAAATAAAAGCTTGTAATAAAACAAAGTCCCCCGCCGCGTTCGTGTGTCTGTCTGTTCGCGATAAACTCAAAAACTACTGAACGGATTTTCATGCGGTTTTCACCAGTAGGTATACAGAGTGATTCATGGGGAAGATTGAAGTGTATAATTTGTTAAGGTTTTGCGTAAACTGGTTGAAATACGACGATAATTGTTGACAATGGCGAAAAAAACCGGATTGGCAGGCTTCTGAGAATATAACGGAGATTTTTTTTTTATTCGATGACAAGATAGTTCTTGACTGCGATCTCACCTGATGGTAAGTGACGATGCAGTCTAAGATGCTAGCGGACTAACTTGGAAGGGGTATGGCAGTGAAAATTCAACTCATACCCCTATAAATCGGTTTCTACAGGCCATCGTTCCGGAACGCTAAATCGCTTGGCGGCACGTCTTTGACGGTAGGGTGGTAACTAGCCACGGCCAACGAAAGCCTCCCACCAGACCAGACCAGAGACAATTCAGAAATTATAAATTCCCAAATTGACCCCGCCGGGAATCGAACCCGAGACCTCTCAGTTATAAGACCTTAAAATAAAGTAAGAAAAGATCTTGTAAGAATTCTCCAATATCGGAGAATATATCAGTTGTACTTACTTTCTGTCCCTCACCGCCCAAAGCTCAGAAATCGTCGAATCAAAAATGATTTTCCAATTTACACGAACTTTCATACCGCCACCGAAGGAATCTAAAAACGTCATCATCGTTAGGTCTCTCTTCATCGCTTTCCTCTTCCTCATTTGTGAGGGTTGTTACCCATAATACACTTTGTTTTGCCGTTGGTCTTCACTCTAAGAAAACCTGTGTCGTGAAGACTTTATAACCATACTAGACGATTCCCGCGACTTCGTCCGCGTGGATTGAGATTTTTTATTCCCGCGGGAACTCTTCAATTTTTCGGGATAAAATTTAGCCTATATCCCAGTTATGAGCTATCTCTATTCCAAATTTCAGGCAAATCGGATCATTTGTTGTGGCGTTAAAGAGTAACAAACATCCATCCATCCATCCATCCATCCATACATCCTAATAGTATTATAAATGTGAAAGTTTGTGAGGATGGTTTCCATCCATACATACATCCTCATAAACTTTCGCATTTATAATACTATTAGGACTATTAGGATAATAGGATGTAAAACTTAATCAGAGAACTAATTAATTAGGTGGGGTGAGTTACCTAGCATTACAACTCATATCTAAATTATGTAATTGCTAATTCTATTCTATTCTATGCAGCCTTATTCTATATCCAATGCACAAACTAATCCTGTGATTGCACCACAGTATAACGATCGCAATGACCTATGGGTACCAATTGTCTAAAAGTTATTCCATTGATCGTATTCGTATTCGATGACATTAGCGTCAAAGTAAAATAATCCTTAAAATAATCACAAATTCAGTAGGTTCAATCGATTTTAAAATGAAGCTTTATGGAGCGTATCGTACATACGTAAACGTATAAGAATGCATACACGAAATTGAGCTCTAATTTTTTTTTTAAATATATCTATAGACCAGCGCTTGACTGCAATCTCACCTGATGGTAAGTGAAGATGCAGCCTAAGATGGAGCGCGCTTGCCTAGAAGATGCCAAATTCAATGCTGTTATGGTTTATTTTACTATGACACTAATGTCATCGAAAACCATTACGATCAATGGAAAATGAGTCAAAGATAGAATGGTCTAACCTCCAGAGTAGTATTCGATGAAGGTTTTCGAGAGACCCAACTCCCCATGTGAATGAGGCACCAGATGCACATTAATCCAACCATCTTTTAGAGCGGGACAACTCTGAAATCATACTTAGGTCGTAAGCAAGGAATGTCCTATTTTGATATAATTTACTGTTAGCGGAGGGTAGATATTTAAAATAACTATAACCGAGCTGCACCATTCATCAATTCCATAAAAGGCAACGAGTACCGACACCAGGTGCCATTCTGCTACGAGTTGTCACGCCGTATACCTATACCTACTTGTGTTGTATTCATTATTCAATTATTGAGTAACGGATATTTGCTAAATGAAGAATTCCTTACTTTGTGTTTCTTTGTAAAAATAATAAGGGTCCGCCAATAGTACTAAATAATGCATGTCTTAGCATTTAAGTGTGTATACAATGATAATTCATAAACTTAAATAACTATAATATGTAATTATATTTTAATCATTGTAAACCGTTGGCTTCCTAAATAAATAATAAAAAAAAATCATCATCAGCAACCCATCACCGGCTCACTACTGAGCGCAGTCCTCTCAGAAAAGGGTTATAGGCCATAGTCCACCACGCTGGTCCAATGCGAATTGGCAGACTTCACACACCTTCGAGAACATTATGGAGAACTCTCAGGCGTACAGGTTTCCTCACGATGTTTCCTTCACCGTTAAAGTACCTAAGTGATAATATTTAATTTCATACAATGCATATAAGTCATAACTCCTCAAACTTAGAGATGCGTGCCTGGAATCGAATCCCAGACCCTCGAGAGGAAGACTGCAGTCATAACCACTACGCTATCATTCCATTGATCGTATTAGTATAAGTTGACATTAGCGTCAAAGTAAAATAATCCTTGATTATATTGTTTTAAAGTCACAAATTCAGTTCAACCGATTACCGATACGTAGGGTAGACCGGGTACAATAGTAACATCGTCGTCGAGTGCATGCTTACGTGCCTCGAGCGGTTCTCAACCTGCTCACCAGTCGGCGACTTGATACAGTGAGAGATGGATGAGATATTCAACAATTTTTGTTTACGAGTGTCCCCAGTAAAAAATAAATAATAGTTTAAAAAACTAAAAACACGCTTTTTATAGAAAACCAAACTAAAAAATAGAAAATAAATTTTAATAAATTTAAATTAAGAATAGGGTCCAAAAATTTCAATAAATATAAATTAATAAGTGTAAATAAAAAAAATGTATTTTATTTTAAAAAAAGCGTGGGGTGCATGGTGTCAATAGTTATAAATATTTTATTGACAGATATGAGTAGAGTGATTATCATTTTGATAATATCTTAAAAAGCACCCCACGCTTTTTTTTAAATAAAATACATTTTTTTTATTTACACTTATTAATTTATATTTATTGAAATTTTGGACCCTATTCTTAATTTAAATTTATTAAAATTTATTTTCTATTTTTAGTTTGGTTTTCTATAAAAAGCGTGTTTTTAATTTTTTTAAACTATTATTTATTTTTTGTTTTTTTATCAAATTAGTGTATTGTCATCGGTCCTCGATAAATCTACAAAGTTTGAACGAAATCTGGCCGTTTAAAATGGGTCAAAATCGCGCCCAAAGTAGTCGGTTACAAGTTACAAACATACAAGTGAAATCGCGCCCAAAGAAGTCGGTTACAAACATACAAGTTTTTTTTTTGTTTTTTTATCAAATTAGTGTATTGTCATCGGTCCTCGAAAAATCTACAAAGTTTGAACGAAATCTGGCCGTTTAAAGTGGGTCAAAATCGCGCCCAAAGAAGTCTGTTACAAACATTGTTACAAACATACAAGTGAAGCTAATAAAAAGCGTATAAAAATTTGCGCTTTATGTATTGGCTCATTATTCATTAAAAATACTTTTAATGCTAGATCGTAATTAATATTGTATCCACTAAATATCAACACTTCAATTGTGTAGTAGTTTGAAGGTCAGTTTCATTTAAAACGGAAGTTATTTAAACTTTTCTGGTTTTGGTCACTTTGGCACAATTGTAACAGCACATTCGGGGTCATTTGAAACGTTACATTTGACCCCACGGTACAAATGACCCCGAGCAATATTTTCATATAGTGAATTTTATCTGTTATTTATTAAAATGAATTTTATCCATGTATCTACATACTATGTTCTCCTAACAAAACCTAATGTAATTGCTGCAATTGGAAGTCATTATATTAATCATGGAATAATTTCGAAATCGAATCCGGTGCCTATTTTGATTTACAAAATCTCTAAACCAAAATTTATTTGATCGGTATAAAATAGTAATACACTTCGCCAGAAGGAGGAATATTTTGAAAGTGATTATTTTTAGACCAGTCAAATTACTTTAATTTAGAGACCTTGTAACTTCGAATAGGCACCAATGCTGAACTGGAGCTTGCATTCTATTGAGTTTAAAAATTATGGTTTAAAGGAGGGAAATTTAAGTTTGTTATATTTCTTACCTTCGTTTGGACGCAATGACGTAGTTGAAAAGAGCTTTCCGGAATTATGACTAATAAGGGTGGAACGGGGTTAATAGTACCAGGGGTCAATTGTAACTCCATACAAAATGTGATTTTTGAAAAAAGTGATCTCTTTTTAGTTTTTAATACAAATAGCTTACAAAAAGAAATGCGAAAGTAATGTTCTTTAGCTATATTATTTATAACAAGTTACTTACTCCCGTAAAAAGCTAAAATAATTATATTCTTCATCGTTAAACTTAAAAAAGTTATAATTTTCATTATAATGTTAATTCTGAGACTTATGACTGATGTAACTTATCAGACCGATTAAGTTTAAGGAGTAATAATAAAACTATTTTGATTAAATCATACATATGGCTTTAATTAACTTCCAAAGTTGTGATACAATTGACCCGTACTTGGGGTCAATTGTAACAGTGGGTATCCCTGGACAAAAATTCGATTTATACAATGTTCTGCAACAATGAATAAAATCAGACACTACAAAAGCATAGAGCATAAAGCTGAGTATGCTATCTTTAAACCGTGTTCAATAGAAACTTGTAGATTCTGAACTACAAGCCGTTGTTTAAAAAATGTTACTATCGTCCCCGGTCTACCCTAAACGTATAAGAATGCATACACGAAATTGAGCTGTAATTAAAAAAAAAAATTCATTCTACCACCGGTTCGGAAAGCGGATTCTGCTGAGAAGAGCCGGCAAGAAACTCAGCAGTTGCTCTTTTCAAAATAATCATTTTACAATATTAATAAATAGCTATTACATTGTAATGAGTTTTTATACTATCTTGTGGGCAGCTGGATGCCAAGCTGATTTAACCCGTGCATCTTTGTTAGAATAGAATATGACATTTCCACAAAACGTACTACAATTCAATTCATGTCAAAGACGGGCAGACAGAAAGTAGCCCCATTCCCGCCGGCGGCACCCGTTCACGAGCATGATATACCACGAGCATGCATAATTCAATGTTGATAAGGTTTATTTTACTTTGACGCTAATGTCATCGAATACGATTACGATCAATGGAATAACTTTAGAGAATCGCACCTCTGATCTGCTTTATTACCGCTTAAAACTTGTACTGTCCGAGTTTCTTGCTGGTTATTTTCGGTTGAAACTGCATTCTGAACCAGTATTAGATTCACTTAACGATTCACACTTCGTAAAAGTTTATTTGAATGACAAACTTTTCTATTCAACTATATTCTATACAAGAGACACAATATGGTTGAGCGAAGCAGCGGCTAGGTTATGCGTCATGCTCGTGAGCGAGTGTCGCCGGCAGGAATGGGGCTACTTTCTGTCTGCCCATCTTAATATGTATTGAATAATTGTAAGTAGTTAGTATGCATTTTTGGAACTTCCCTTCATTGTTGAAACACTGTATACATAGCATAATTTCTATTGTATTGTAAACTTGTTTTAAAAAGAGCAACCGCCGAGTTTCTTGCTGGTTCTTCTCGGCAGGAAGGGCATTCCGAACCAGTGGTAGACTCATCGATGATTCAAAAGCACTTGTAAAAAAGTTTATTTGAATAAAAAATATATCTATTCTATTCTATTCTATTCCATAGTTTATGTCTACCGTTGATGAGGAAGAAGGTATTTATGTACTTACTTCGTATCCACACTTTTCACCTAACTGCGGCAAAGGAGTCAGTAAATCTTTGAGCAATGGTTCCATAGCTAAAATCGTCGTTAAACTGATGACGAAACAATAACACTTCACTTTCAAAACCATTTTCATCGAGTTAATATCTGCAAAATTTTGAAAAATGCCTAAACACCTACACAGTGTTCGTCAATCTTTTTGAATGCTCCGAACATTGCCGCGTTTCCAATGCGCAGAACTCAAAAAGCACGCCATCTACCGGAATACAATACAACTACTATTTCTTCTTCCGTTCAGTGGCTCCGCGCGTCGAGCGTCTGAGCCATAGTCCAAAGTGTTTATTAATTTTACAATTATAATTAGTGCATTGTATTGTTTTTCACAAAATGATCCTCTTCACTGTTTTTCCAAACAAAATTATGTAGCGTTTGAGCCATAGTCAAGTTTTTTAAAATTTCAATTAAAAAGAATATTTCAATAAATAATTATTTCTAACAAAACATTGTAAAAAATTTCCAAAAGTCTGGCGGCGGCCATTTGTCAAGTCCTCTTCCAACTACTATTTTCGTCGAATTATACTAAAAATAAACCGGCCAAGTGCGTGTCGGGCCACGCGCAGTGTAGGGTTCCGTAGCTGAAAGTCTCAAATATTATTGCTGACCTAGGATAGTGCTTTTGTTTTATTTATGAATATTGAATAAATTTTGAGTTCCATGGTTTAAATACTATACCTAATATTCTACAAAATATGCAACTTACACTGCGTGTAATACCTAACTTAAAAACAGATATAACTCCTTAACTAATGAACCCTACTTAGCCGTGATAGTTTTCCTTTAAAATTCATTATATGTACTACTGCTGTGAATTTTTTTTTTGTATCCTATATATAACCATTTAGCTGGCAGAGGGGGGGGGGGGGACACTTGACTCTAATAAAATTTAGCACTTTAAAATATCATATTTCACAAACGGATCTCTGAATTGAAAAATGGTTTTCCCACACCCACAATATTTTTGAAAGACCTATTCAACGACATCCCACACTATGGGATAGACGAGAAAAAAAATTCATCCCCACTTTACATGTAGGGGAGGTACCCTAAAAAAAATATTTTTCACAATTTTATTTCATGACTGTCGGCGTGATTGATATTTATACCCTTGTCAAATTACAGATTTCTAGTACCAATAGTCTCTGAGCTAAAGCGCGGACGGACAGACGGACAGACGGACGGACATGGCGAAACTATAAGGGTTCCTTGTTTACTACGGAACCCTAAAAATTGCCATTCTTGTAACACCGCCTAATTTCTAGCGTAATTTGATTTCATCATTATCAACCCATCACCGGCTCACTCCTGAGCGCAGGTCTCCTCTCAGAGAAGGGTTATAGGCCATAGTCCACCGCGCTGGCCCAATGCGAATTGGCGGACTTCACACACCTTCGAGAACATTATGTTGAACTCTCAGGTGTGCAGGTTTCCTCACGATGTTTGCCTTCACCGTTAAAGCATGTGATATTTAATTTCTAAAACACACTTAACTTCGTAAAGTCAGAGGTACCCACATATCCGGGATCGAACCTGCGACCCTCCGAATAGGAGACCAAGGCTATCACTAATTATATTAATTTGATTTATACAGAGTTAAATATAGTTACTGTTTAATCTGTGATATACTTACCTAGTTACTAAATGCCGCACTCAGTCATTCATTAAATTATGATTAATTAATCATTGACTTGTGATTAACTACCTCACTCAGCCGCATGGTTTAAATTACATTATTTAATGAGTTGTTAATTAATTATCATTAAATCTATTACTGAATTTAATGTACAAACGAAGCGTTAACTTCTGAGAATGAAACTTTTTTAAATCAAAGATCTCGTCGTTAAGTAAAGATTAGCGACTCTGAGTGCGGCAGTCAAACAATTTTGTAAATTGCGTAACACGTTGGTATTTTTATTATTTCTCAATATAAAACCCCACACGACCGATTGATTTCTTAATTCGATTTACACTAAACAAATATTCCGTTACATCTTATTTTGGTATACTCAAAGTAACTATTTTGTGTATAGGTAATTTTATAAACAAAAAATGTTTACGAAAACAAAAGTGTTCCTAAAATAATAAACAAACATTTTGTTTTAAATTCACAAAATCTCCCTCCATTGTTATAATGCATTGATGCAGCGAGTACGCCTTAAAAGCCAATCAGTACGCTTAGTACAAGATTCGATAGTTAACTATTAGGTCTTTACCTATGAAATTGCCTTTCTTCAGTACTGGTCATTTCAAATAAAAAAAAGTTTGTAATGGCTCTGTATTCTAAATTCAAATTGATTTTGTTTTAAAACCATGACATTCTATTTACAAACTCAGTCTTTTGTTTTTTGATTAGCGTTGTATTTTCATTACATTTGAACATTTTTCGTCATAATGGATACTTTAAAAATTCGTGTAATTATGGAATATGAGTTCCGTCGTGGCACCAACGCGACACAAACGGCCCGTAACATCAAAAACGTTTACGGAAAGAACTGTACAAACGATCGCACAACCCGTTATTGGTTTTCCTGGTTCCGTTCTGGAAATTTTGACTTGAAAAATGAAGCTCGTGGTCGTCCGGAGACTTTGGTTAACAATAATGAATTAAAGGCGATTGTGGAAGCTGACGAAACTCAATCTACAGCTGAGCTAGCAGCAGCTTTTGATGTAAGCATCAAAACAATATTGATCCATTTGCGACAAATTGGCAAGGTAAAAAAGCTTGATATTTGGGTGCCCCACGACCTTAACGATCGCCAGCGCAACGTACGCGTCGAGACCTGCCTTGCGCTGCTCAACAGGCAAAGAAATGAAGGAATTTTGAAATGAATTGTTACGTGCGACGAAAAATGGATTCTGTTCGACAATCGAAAGCGCTCAGCAAGTTGGTTAGACCCTGGTTCAGCACCAAAGCAATGCCCTAAACCAAAAATGACCCCTAAAAAGGTGATGGTCACTGTTTGGTGGTCTAGTGCGGGTGTGATTCACCACAGCTTTTTACAAAACGGCATGAGCATTAATGCAGATGTGTACTGTGAAGAACTGGAGAGAATGATGGAGAAGCTTGCACATCTGCAACCAGCTTTGGTCAATCGGTCGTCCCCACTGCTCCTTCACGACAACGCGCGACCCCATACTGCGCAACAGACAGTCTCCAAGCTGCAAGAGCTGAGGTTGGAAGCTCTTCTTCATCCGCCATACTCACCAGACCTTGCACCTATCGACTATTACTTTTTCCAAAATTTAGACAACTTTTTAGTGGGTAAAAAATTCAAATTCCCGAGAGGCAGTACAAAATGCCTTTGAAGAGTTTGTTGCCTCCCGTCCAGCTGATTTTTACAAGAAGGGCATCAATAAACTGCCATTGCGTTGGCAAAGATGCGTCGATTGCATGGGTGATTACTTCGAATAACAGAAATTAAAAAGTTTGAAAAAATAAGTACTTTCACTTATTGCATACAAAACGGCAATTTCATAGGTAAAGACCTATTATAAATAGAAAACGATGACATTACCATCAAAGTAAAATAAACCATAACCGTATAAAGTTAGAGCTCAATTTCGTGTATGTATTCTTATACGTTTACGTAACGAAAACGATTCAAATTAAAATCTTCTGTAGGTATTGAATTTGTAACTTCTATGTCTTCTATATCTTATCTTCATTTTACTTTGATGCTAATGTATGTATTACGATCAAACGAATTGAAACTCGGACTAACCGCACAGAGGTCATTGCGATCGTCACAAATATGCAATAATTTAAGGACAATCTCACATCTCGTAATAGAATAGTATCACACTTAAGGTGCATGTGCAGAGCTCGACTTTCATACATTTTTCTTTTTGATTAATCTTGAAAGATATACATTTTTTATTTTATTTAATTTGTTTTATCATTCCTTTAGGCCTTTTTATAGGCGCAAATACAAATTTCAGGCAAATATTTTCATTATTTATCATTATATTTCAATAAAAAAAGGGGCATCAAAACCTTTCAAATTACGAATGTGTGAGTGTCAATTTACATTTGGTTAATCAATTTTTTGGCGCCATCTACCATGAAAGTTTAAAAACACTGTCAGCGCCATCTTTCAATAAACTGTAAAAGTACTTCGCTGGATATGGGATAGCTAGGAACCTATTAACAACCTATTTTATGAAGGTTCTTAACTAAGAACGAGAATTGAATTTACAATGGGTGTGTTCCGATAAACACTGCGAGCACTGCTCAGTGCTCTTACTGGTGAAAAATTCGTTCCGTTATGGACTGCCAGTACACTGCCGCAGTACCTACCCTAGGGACGTCATAAATCGCTACCATTTTTGTACTTTGAGCACTGGCGCTTTCAAGGTAAGGAGCTCTCAATACTTTGACCAAGTGATTAAAAAAATTACAGCGCCTAGAGATTTGAAAAATGGGGATGACAGTATACTGGACTGCGTTCCGTTTTAAACAGTTACCAGTATAGCAAATTAAAAAGGCAAGGCTTCACAGTATACTGAATTGACGTCACGGTATCAGTGGTCATACCCAATAATAGGTATTCACGTAGTCGCAATTCCTAGTTCCATGAAGTATTCACAGTAGTTACAGAGTTGCCATTTTCACGGAATGGTCACATTTATATCGTCGCTGTAGTTGGAAAATTAAATAACTACACTTTTTGCGAAATCGACTTTATTGCATTTTCAGAAAGACCAATTAAAGCCACATCTTTCTGTAATTCTAATTTTTGATTATCATTATTAATTAAAAAGATATATGAAAATGAATCTTGCAAGGCGCCACATTTGGAAAAATAAATACTGAAAAATTGATACAAAAGTAGCGAGGAAAAAGTAGATAACTTAGCAAAAAATAAATAAGTTCTCTCTTTGCATCACTTCGAGAGTGAATAAAATGCATAAAGTTAGTTATTTAGTTTTCCCTCGACACATATTCTGCTTAACAGGGGCCATGCAGTCCAGAAAAATTAATTAAAATCAGTTATTTAATTTTGCGTGTGTCATGATTGCAATGTAAGGGTACTTTTTAAATTGAAAAGTAAGTAATTAAGATTCCACTGTCCAGTTTTCAGGCATCATTATTGTCAATATGGTAATGATGGTCCATATATGTCTAAGGGCTTGTCCCGTTGGATAATGGAAGGGAAATTAACATTGCTCACGAGTTAATTACAATGGCATAACACCCTTTGCCGATTACAAAAACTTAATAATTTTCGCATAATGAGATTAATACATGTTCGATTACAGGCGGTATGCACTATGCATCTATTCCTTCGTCACAAAGCAAAACATTGACGATTTTTAATCCGGAAATGGTTCTGAATAGGGTACTTGGAATTTGTAGCCATCAAGCTCAAGATTATGAGTAAAATAGATTTTGCCCCCGTGATCTCATCCGCATGAAATCAGGTTTAAATTGTGAAACACGTACTTCTTTATTTATTATCGAAAAGCTAAATCCCTGTCTTCATTTTTTATTGAAAGCTCAAATAGCAAGTTTCATTGATGTACTTAACTTGCAAAAATGTTTGACTACCGTAAAAACTTTCACCCCCTATTTAACCTCCATGGGGATAGAATTTCCAAAAATCCCTACTTATTAGATGCCTACATTATAAAAGGAACCTACTGTCAAAATTTCAAGCTTCTAAATCTAGTGGTTTAGGTTGTGCGTTGATAAATCAGTCAGTCAGTGATGATGACAAGTCTTTTTATAGGTAGAGAGCGTAAGAAGTCGTTTAATAAGTGAGTGGACTACTTAAGTCATCGGATGCTTTCCATTACTACATCTTTGATATCCCATCTACGCACACGAAGCGTTTAAGTCTTCATTTCTCGTTCGCACGACTAGGCTCCGGATATTTCTTCTGAAATCGTGGGTTTCCCGATACTACAAGGGTGAAAAGGCCAATCTTCAAGGCAAACGCGTTTCATCACTTCACTTCAGATCACTTTTCATCAGAGATGATAGTGATCAAGTGAGTACCTATAATGTATCGAATTTGTTTTTGTGAATGTTTTGTTTCCATAGAGTGAATGTATAAGAAAATTCTCATAAGTTACTTTAGCTAATCGGCTAATTGAAAAGCTTAATAAGTTCATAGATACTTGCGAATCGATGAGCATCTTTGAACTTCCTTAAGAGTTTGAGTTAGCCATTTGACAAACGTAACCATTGGTTTTAAACACTCGAATGATCATGATAAGTTGTTATCAAGTCAGATAGAAGAATGAAGGTGTTTCAGTGTTTTTTTCATTTTATTTTTAAGCTGTTAATAATAAGAAACGTTTTTTGTTGGTTTTACTTTAAAAAAACATTCTATTTTTGATCTAATGAGACACATGTATAGGATTTTCAAAGTTGAATAAGTAAACAATAGGTCTTTATAAAGTCTCACTACTGTGGAAAAATTAAACAAAGGCACTTATATCGTTAGTTTTTCGAACTTAAATGGAATCTTGACGAAGAAAAACTAAATAACTGACATGGAAAAATAAATAAGTGTATCAATATTCAAAACTTTGGTGAGGGAAAACTAAATAATTGCATCTTATTTTTTTTCTCACAAACAAATTAATCAAAGTTTATGGCAATTAGATTCCGACATAGATACAGTAAGAAACTTTAACATATATAAAATTGTTTATGAAAACAAAGTTATCGCCATTTTTGACGCAAAAAAACACTAAATCGCGTTTTACTCGCGATATTGGTTTTGTTAGTTATTTAATTTTCCAACTACAGCGACGATATATTGTCACTGGAGTTGGAAAATTAAATAACTACACTTTTTGCGAAATCGACTGTTGCATTTTCAGAAAGTCCAATTAAAGCCGCATCTTTCTATAATTCTAATTTTTGATTATCATCATTGATTAAAAAGTTATATGAAAACTAGCTGACCCAGCGAACTTCGTACCGCCAGCAAAAATATTTAGTGGTTGGTCACCCTTATCATTTAGGGCTATGAAAAATAGATGTTGGCTGATTCTCAGACCTACCCGATATGCTCACAAAATTTCATGAGAATCGGTCAAGCCGTTTCGGAGGAGTACGGGAACGAACATTGTGACACGAGAATTTTATATATAAGATGAATCTTGCAAGGCGCCATACTTGGAAAAATATATATTGAAAAATTGATAAAAAAGTAGCGAAGAAAAAGTAGATAACTTAGCAAAAAATAAATAAGTTCTCTCTTACATCACTTCAAAAGCGAATAAAATGCATAAAGTTAGTTATTTAGTTTCCCTCGAATTTTTAATTTACAGGGGAATTAAGTTCGGAAAAATTAAACAAAGTCAGTTATTTAATTTATCATCCCATGATTGCAAAGATATAGGTACTATTAAAATTGAATAAGTACAACTACTAAGTACTAGGTAAAACTAAAAGAAAGATGATAGCTGTTATAATTTCATTAGAATCTTAGTTTAAATTTAAATGGACGTAATTATGTACCTTTTTCTTTTTGGCATCCTACTAATATTATAAATACAAAAGTTTGTGAAGGTGGGTGGATGAATGTTTGTTACACTTTCACGCAAAAACATTTAGACGGATTTTGATAAAGCTTCACGATGTCATAGCTTATACATCAGAATAGAACATGCACTATATTTTATCCCAGAAAGTTAGAGAACTTCTGCGGGAATCAATCATTAGCTAGTCTTCAATCCTAGTGTTCCACAAACTATTAAAATCTTTATTATTTTATGAGTAGAGTCGTTATTATAACAATTACTAGCGTCACTTACATACCCCTAGTTCGATTAAACCATTCTTAGTTTAATTATAACTTGAAAAGGATAGTTTTGATTATACTGAACTTTACTCGCTATTTGATTTGAACCAGCTGAGCTTAATTGTTAAATTTAAATTTATAATGGTAAAACTGAAGAAAAGTTGATAGTTATCATTTCAGTTGATACTTAGTTTTTAATAAGTATAATTGTTAAATTCAAAGTGAAATTTTGTTGATTTTATGAGTAGAATCGTATAATTTATTGTTATGTGGTTTTTTTTTATGTTTTATTTTGTAAGTCTGATAGAAGAATCTAGTTGCTTCAGTCGTTTTATTGATTACTTTTTACAATAATATATAAAAAGAAATGTTTATTTGTTGGATTTTTTTTAAAAATCCTCCTTTTTTAGGGTTCCGTAGTAAACAAGGAACCCTTACTAGTTTCGCCATGTCCGTCCGTCCGTCTATCTGTCTGTCTGTCCGCGGTTTAGCTCAGAGACTATTGGTACTAGAAATCTGTAATTTGACAACGGTATAAATATCAATCACGCCGACAAAGTCGTGAAATAAAATTGTGAAAAATAATTTCTCTTAGGGTACCTCCCCTACATGTAAAGTGGAGGATGAATTTTTTTTTTCTCGTGTATCCCATAGTGTGGGGTTTCGTTGAGTAGGTCTTTCAAAAATATTGTGGGTGTGGGAACATCATTTTTCAATTCAGGGATCCGTTTGTGAAATAATATGATATTTTATAGTGCTAAATTTTATTAGTCAAGTGTCCCCCCCTCTGCCAGCTAAATGGTTGTATATAGGATACAAGAAAAAATTCACAGCAGTAGTATATATAATGAATTTTAAAGGAAAACTATCACGGCTAAGCAGGGTTCATTAGTTAAGGAGTTATATCTGTTTTTTCTAAGTTAGGTATTACACGTAGTGTAAGTTGCATATTTTGTAATATATTATAGTATTTAAACCATGAAACTCAAAATTTATTCAATATTCATAAATAAAACAAAAGCACTATCGTAGGTCAGCAATAATATTTGTGACTTGCAACTACGGAACCCTACACTGCGCGTGGCCCAATACGCACTTGGCCGGTTTTTTTATTAAATTAATACCCTTAAATAGGATTGTCATAGTAAAATAAGTAAATAACGGGTCATTTTAACATCTCAGTAAAGTGGAAAAACTAAATAATGGTACTTATATCGTCACATTATCGTACTTCAACGCAATATTGACGAGGAAGAACTAAACAACTGACATGGAAAAATAAATAAGTGCATCAAATATTCAAAACTTTGGTGAGGGAAAACTAAATAATTGCTTTTTATTTTTTTTCTCACAAACAAATGAATCAAAATGTACGTCAAGTAGATTGAGAAATAGATACAGTAACAATCTATAACATAATATCAAAACATGGACAAAATTGTTTATGAAAACAACAAACAAACAAACACTAAATCGCGTTTTACTCGCGATATTGGTTTTGTTAGTTATTTAATTTTCCAACTACAGCGACGATAGTTTGTATTGATTGGACCCCTAGTAAAAGGTAATATTTCAAATATTGGACTTTCTGAAAATGTAATAAAGTCGATTTCGCAAAAAGTGTAGTTATTTAATTTTCCAACTACAGCGACACTATCTCCGCCTATCTATTCAGTGGACACCGTGCGTCGTGGGCTAAAACGACGAATTCTGCTTTTATAATGCTGTTTTATAACCGATTTGAAAAAAGGAGGTTATCAATTCGATCCGAATGGATGTTATATTATTAGAATTGCACAATTTTCGGATTTAAATTTCACAAGTGTATGTATGTATGTTTGTCCATGTATTTCTCCAAAAATATTAATCAAATTGCAATAATTCTTTTTAAATTGGATTAGGTATTTTTCAACCTAGGGAACATTGCAAGTTTTATCAAAATCGGTTCAGTAGTTTAAAAGATATGGTCCAAAAAGTGATATAAAGTCGGTTTAGGTAACTTTTATTACGTGGATTTAGTTTTTAAAATCCCTGGGGAATCTTTCATTTTCCGGGATAAAAGTAGCCTATGTCACTCTCCAGGTCCTCAACTATACCTGACTATACCTATGCAAAAAATCACCTCGATCCGTAGGTAGCTTTGTTGCGGCGTGATTGAAAGACAAACCAACAAACTAAACAAACACACTTACGCGTTTATATTATGAAGTATGATTGTCTAATGTCTACTGTGTAGCCTTCATGTTTTGATAATTTACCTACTGTTTTTGCGCGGCTTTACCTGTGTGGATTTAAGTTTTTAGTACTAATCCCGCGGGAACTGTGAATTTGTCGGGATGAAAATTTTCTATAATTAAGTTAATCCAGGGCTTAGACTAATATCCAGGGTAAAAGCTATCTCTATTTCAAATTTCAGCCAAATCGGTTCAGTAGGTATATATTTTACCTAATTATTGTGTCGTGAAGAAAATAAAATAGGTATAAAAATATTATATCTAAACAACAACCATTTCTAAAATTTAATACTTTTTGTGCATTTTATGATAAAAAACAGTCGCCCCGAAGCCGGTTGGCGAGCTAAAAAAATAAAGCCCGTTGAAGAAAGTAGCAGTCATGTATTAGGGTAAGTACCTACCTACCAAGTGAAGTTAGACAAGATCACAAGAAACAAACTGCGCTGCGCGCCGGCCGGCGGCCGCGACACTCGATAGTAATAATATCAAAGAAGCCGCCGCGCCGGCCGAAACTAGCGATCAGCGACATTATGCTTTTTGTACGATTGGAATGTCAACCTTATTTTATTACTCTTAAGACTGAATTTCAAAATTGTCAAATGGCTTGATAAGGTTTAAAATATTTGAAATCATTAAAAACCTAAAATTATTTAATTTTTACAGAACTACTATATTTTCACAACTTTTGAAGAAAAAACTATTTTTAACCGACTTCAAAAAGAGGTTAGGTATCAATTCGACATGCATGTGTGTAATATTATTGGAAATGCAAATCACCTATATCACAATCTATTAGGGCTTACAAACATAATAATGTATGTATGTATGTTTGTCCATGCTTTTCCACAGTCGATCTTAGACTTGCCTTTACACAAGTTTAAGAAATCAGTTAAAACTAATCTCATGAAAAAAATCGGCCAAGTGCGAGTCGGGCCTCGCTCTTTTAGGGTTCCGTTAAAAAAATTTACATAAAAATATTTCCATGTACCCATGGAAATATTTAATTTAATTTTTTTAATTTAATTTAATTTTTATTATTTGTTGTTGTAGCGGCAATAGAAATACACAATCTGTGAAAATTTCAACTGTCTATCTATTACGGTTACCGAGATACAGCCCGCTGACAGACGGACGGACGGACGGACGGACGGACGGACAGCGTAGGCTTAGTAATAGGGTCCCGTTGGTACCCTTTGGGTACGGAACCCTAAAAAGCATATTATTATACAATTGAAGACTATATAAATGACAAAAAAACGTGAATATAATTTATTCCAGCGATTCATGAGACAGTAGGTACTGATTAACCTGTAAATTCTCTTTTTCCTCATTGTGGAAACACTGCATACATAGCTATCTACTAAGTATAATGTAAACTTGTTTTGAAAACTGCCGAGTTTCTTGCTGGTTCTTCTCGGCAGGAACGGCATTCCGAACCAGTGGTAGATTCATGGACGGACGATTCAAAAGCACTTGTAAAAAAGTTTATTTGAATAAAAAACATTTTTATTCTATTCTATTTCTCCGAAAATATGCGACCAATCTTTTTTTACTGGCTTACATTTACTTCAAGATATCGTTATAATCGTTTCAATAGTTTTAAAGATAAGGACAATAGGGTATTTGACTATTATTAAAAATATCGTTTCATCTGGTGTCATCCTAAAAGATTATTATCTAAAAACATTATTCCATACGACAAAACTAAAAAATAAAGGTTTATTTAATTAGAAAACATTAATTAAAATTGCTTTAATTCTGGCCATGTTCACGAGATCGAAAACGTTCTTGAATCTCGAATGACGTCACAGTTCACGCCACCTTTGGGCTTTGGAATTGTCATTGAACTGTGTGTGAACTGTGACGTCATGTAAACAAATGGAACCAACGTTTCCGCGGCAATTTATTTTTTTGAATTTATTTCTCGATTTTTATGAAAAATACTGAAAATTATGCCGAAATATACGTTTTGTTAGCTTCAGCATAGCATTATTAACAATTTAATATGATTTTCTAAAAGTAGTCAAATACCCTATTGTTCGTTTTCATTAGGTATATTTGAAATAACAACCCAATAGGCAACCCTAGCCGCAGCCCTTGCCGTCCGCGGTAAAGCGTGCATGTGAGTCCTGCTGATGTAGGTAGGTACCTAAAGTCTTGTCTTGCGACCTCCCTGGCGCAATGGTAAGCGCTGTGGTCTTATTAGAGGGAGGTTCCGGGTTCGATTCGCGGCAGGGAAATTTTGAATTTTATATTTTATAATAAGTATATTTTATAATTTATAAAATTTTATAATTTTCTCTAGTCTGGTCTGGTGGGAGGCTTCGGCCGTGGCGAATAAAACCTACCGGCAAAGCCGTGCCTCCAAGCGATTAGCGTTTTGGTACTATTCCATGTAGAAACCAAAGGGGTATACATACAGTATGGGTTTCATAAAAAACTGCCATACCCCTTCCAGGTTAGTCCGCTCCTATCTTAGACTGCATCATCACTTACCACCATGTCAAAGCTCAAAAAAGGCTAACTTGTACTTATCTGAATTATTTATAAAAAAAATACGAAGCAAAACGAAGCAGCTTTTGTTTTAATGCCATCTAGTTCAATTTTATAGTAAACAATTCGTAGTTCATGTTAGAACCACAACCCTAATGGATACCAACCATGTTGTCAATGTGTGCGTGGGTATCGCGTCTCTACAGTAGTTCGATATGACAGATATTTATATTTGATTAATCATCTAAATGGCTTCGTTTTAAAGTAAGCTAATGATTTGATAAAATAATAGGCATTGGTATACTGGCGCAATTTCAATATTTTTAAAATCTGTGCATAGCAACTATGCGAAAAAATTAAAAATCTGTCAAACGCCCTAACAGCGCCATCTAGCGTGAATCTTTTCTTGAGAAGGTATGTCTCTTCCTCCTTAACATTATAAAGGCGAAAGTTTGTTACTTTTTCACCCAAAAGCTACTGGACGGATTTGGCTGAAATTTGGAATGGAGATAAATTATTTTGGAATGGAGATAAATTATACCCTGGATTAACACATAGCCTACTTTTTATCCCGGAAAATCAAAGTTCCCGAGGGATTTTAAAAACTAAATCCACGAGGACGTGTGAAGTCGCGGGCATCAGCTAGTATAGAATATAATAGGAAACTTTCTATTCAATTAAATTTGACGATTCAAAAACACTGCTTTTAAATTGCCAAGTAAAAGTACCACTTTGGTTCAGAATCATGTTAGAAAAATAAAACAAAAAATTGTGCCAAAATATAATTTTATTTAAAAACTTAAGTTACAAATTATAATATATTCTTACGGAATGTTTCAGCACTTGCTGATAAAGGTCTGATAGCCTATTCACAACTTATCTGATGGATAGCGTTTCTGTTTCATAAGTATCTGACAAGTCAATCTGGCAGTTAAAGTTAAAAGAATATCAAACAGATTCATTCAGCAGATATTTTATCTGTTAGATATATATCAGGCACTTTATCAGTAAGTAGTGAAACAGACCATTAGCTTCCTATTTCTTATTAACAATAGTACAAAAAATCTAATGATAAGGTACCAGGCAGTAGATATAATGAATAGGATGTCTGTCTTCGTAGCGTGTTGTCTCTGTCACTCATACGTTTGTGAAGTTTGTCGATTAGTGCGACAGAGACGACACTATAAGAAACCGCAGTAAATAGAAAACTGTACAGTTTGAGAAAGCGCTTCTTTAAACTGTTGTCTAAAGAGATTTTAACGGAGAAATTTTAATATCATTTTTGACATTTAACTAAAACGCATTGTCTAATTTTGTGCCTAAGTTATTTTTTTTAACTGTTCTGTTCAAAGAGATTTTAACTGAGAAATAATTTTTGACATTTAACTAAAACGCATTGTCTAATTTTGTGCCTAAGTTATTTTTTTTAACTGTTCTGTCCAAAGAGATTTTAACTGAGAAATCATTTTTGACATTTAACTAAAACGCATTGTCTAATTATGTGCCTAAGTTATTTTTTTTAACTGTTCTGTCCAAAGAGATTTTAACTGAGAAATCATTTTTGACATTTAACTAAAACGCATTGTCTAATTTTGTGCCTCATTGTTTATTTTTTTTAATAAAAAAAATATAAGTCAAAATATTAGAAAGTTTGTGCTTAGGAGTTGGTATGACAATAGTTCACGATTGACCTTTCGCTTTCCACCTTTACCCATTAATCTATTGAGGCTTTCGAAAACAAAATATAAGTAATATCTACTAATAGAAGCAGTGATAGCCTAGTGGTTAGTACTGCGGTCTCCTATTCGGGGGTCGCAGGTTCGATCCCGGACACCTCTGACTTTTCAGAGTTATGTGCGTTTAAGCAATTAAATGACACACCTGAGAGTTCTCCATAATGTTCTCAAAGGTGTGTGAAGTCCGCCAATTCGCATTGGGCCAGCGTGGTGGACTATGGCCCCTTCTCTGAGAGTAGACCTGCGCTCAGTAGTGAGCCGGTGATGGGGTGATGGGTTGATGATGATGATGATGAATATCTACTGCCTTGTACAATGTACATGTATATTATAGCAGTTCATCTAACAACATGTAAAGGACCCCTTATGGCTAACAAAATCGTAATAAATATAACATTCAATCCACCATTTCTTACTAGTAAATAATTAATAAATAGTTTAGCCGGGTTCACACTGAGCAAGGGAAACCGAGAGCTGGAGTAAGTGAATGAGTGGAATGAGTAAGTTGTGAGTGAGTGAGTGAGTTGAGTGAGTGAGTGGAATGAGTAAGTTGTGAGTGAGTGAGTGGCATGACGTCTTGCCCGAAGGAAGTCGGCAAAATATTTAGTGAGTGTAAAAGTTTGTTTCCTTTTTTTTTTTATTCATGATAAGATAGCCCTTGACTGCGATATCTTCTGATGGTAAGTGAAGATGCAGTCTAAGATGGTAACGGGCTAGCTTGGAAGGGGTGTGATAGCGTAAATTACCACATCTTCTTTCTTCTACTTCTTGGTTTCTAGACGCCATCGTGCCGGAACGCTCAATCGATAAACGGTACTAAATAAAAATTTTAAATTGTCTGGCATGGCCTGGTAATAATTAGCCCGGTGGCTAATTAGTAATGACCAAAGACAATTAAGAAATTATAAATTCGCAAATAACCCCAGCTAGGAATCGAATGCAAGACCTCCCAGTTTAAGGCCACAGCGCTTACCACTGCGCCAGGGAGGTCGTGTTTTTATTTAAGTACTCTGTTTTTTTTTTTTTGGAAAAATTGTTTGGCAATGTCTGGCTGAATGTAAACCCTGCTTAATCTAAAGTTTAAATATGAAACCCCTAATCCATCCCTAAACATAAGATTTCATAATTATTATAAAACCTAACTAAAATCAATATATTATTTTTTTTAATCTTTTATTATTTAATCAAAAACTAGCTTCTGCCCGCGGCTTTGCTCACGTCAAGTTCGATTTTTCAAACCCCTATTTTACCCCCTTAGGGGTTGAATTTCCAAATATCCCTTCTCAGCTGGTCACCTACGTCATAAAATTATATAAACTCGCCGGCATATTTAGCGGAACATAAAAAAAAGGTTTGTTATCAGTATCATATAAGGTTGCTGGCTGGTTTATACGTCATTTAATTTAAAAAGAAATATTTTCAAACTAAGAAAACAACTGAACATCACATTTTATGCAATTGTTTTAATTTTATTCAAATACACCTTATCTGGAGCGAACTTCGAGTATTTCTTCCTTCTGAGTTTGATTTAAAATTTCATTGAAATACTGTTTTTTGTTAGTTTTTTTTAATCGCGTATCTTTCTGGAGTTGATGACTGAATTATGCCTGACTTAGCCCCAACGGAGATTGCCAGGGCACTCGAAATGCGAAGAAATGGTCAAACCTACAGAGTGATTTCCAGAGATCTTCGTCGACCAGTTTCAACGATCCATCGCAGTATCCAACGGTTCAGGGAGACCGGTACTTATGTGAGAAGAGCAGGACAAGGCAGAAAAAGACGCACTTCGAGTAGGGATGATCGTTTCATTCGGCTTCGTGTACGTAGGAACCCCCGTTTGACGGCCGTCCAAGCCCGACATGAGTTAGAAGCAGTGCGGGGTGTAACCGTGAGTGAGCGTACGGTACGAAGAAGGCTCGAAGAAGCTGGTTTGGGTTCATTTGTGCCCGCCAAGGCTCCAAGGCTCGAGGTAAATCATCGTAGAAACAGGTTAACTTTTGCTCAGGAACATCGACTTTGGAACGCGGACCAATGGAGTAAGGTATTGTTTAGTGATGGGTGCAGAATTCTCTTAAATCAAATAGACGGCAGGCAAAAAATATACAGACGCAAAGGAGAACGATACATTCAGACAAATTTTGAAACTACAGTTGCATACAGTGGTGGATCAATAATGGTTTGGGCGGGCATTTGTTTGGGAGCTCGCACAGACTTGGTAGTGATTGACAGAGGGAGTCTGACTGCAGACCGCTATATCAGAGAAGTTTTAGAAGAAAATGTCGTACCGTTTGCCCCATATATCGGTGACGATTTTGTTTTTATGCAGGATAATGCTCGGCCGCATACCGCTCGGGTAACTCAAGCTTATCTTAATGATATGAATATCACTGTTATGGAGTGGCCGGCGAGATCACCGGATATGAACCCAATAGAGCACGTTTGGGACTTGCTGAAAAGAAAAGTTAAGTCCAGAATTCCAGCTCCTGCCAACGTGGGAGAACTGCGAATCGCCGTAGTTGAGGAATGGCGGAGACTATCCCAGGAGACCATCGATAACATCATTCTCAGTATGCCTAGACGGGTAGAAACTTTAATAAGAGCACGTGGAGGAAATACGCGATATTAATCACCATTTTTCTAATTTAATTAATTGTTATTTTAATATAAAATTTCACTTTTCCCGGTTACATGAAAAGTACAAAAATGTAAAATTTTTCACAAATAGCCTTTACTCGCAAAATCTGTTCTTAATGTGATCTCATTTTAAGTAAAACAAATGAAACTTTAAATAACAAAAGAAGTGTAGTAAGTAGATTTTAAAATAAAACCATATTTTTTAAATTATGGACCTTTTCTTTATGTTCCGCTAAATATGCCGGCGAGTTTAGTATAACCCGTGTCATTAAAGAAAGGAATTGTAAATGGCGTCGCTAATCATTCCCTCTCACTCGCACACGTCGTTACAGCACGCAAAAAAATTATCAGTCTGTATCTGCTTGCACACTGTGTTTTTGTTACTGTTCTTTGTCTTGTTTTCTGTTAAGTTTTTTCGTTGTTATTGTTGTTCGTATGCTGTTTATTGGTCAATAATTATCTTACGTTTAAAAAAAATCGGCCAAGTGCGAGTCGGGCCTCGCTCTTTTAGGGTTCCGTTAAAAAAAAAAGTGTGTGTCAGTTCCGGCCTCCGACGCACGACTGGAGTTTACGCGCGACGCTATATCCTTCTCTGTTAGCGACGCGAAGAAAAACCTTTTTGTAGTGTCACATATTTATAAGAAAAAATACCTATTAAAAAATAAATGTAGACAGATGTCATTATGTGAGAAAATTTTTCCGCTGCAAATTAAAATCCTGAAGAAAAGCTTGACTTTTTATTGAAACTATCCGCTACAGAGTGGTCCATTCGAGCCGGATCTGGTAATGTTTAAGACTCCTCCACCAATGATTACGCGTAGTTTCGCAAGGAAGCGGGAGGAACAGAATCAGCAATTCCACAATGTAGAACCTGGCACTAGTGGACAGTGTATTGGCAGCCACGTAGTGTCGCCGAGTAAGATGTCTACACATAAGAGTAAGTCTAGAAAGTCAAGCTCACCATCTATTATAGCTAGAAAGAGACAACTGGAGCTAGCGGCAGCGGAAGCAAAAGCAATTATAGATAAGCAGCTTATAGATAAGAAGCTCCAAGCAGATATAGCGGCACTCGATGAGGAACATTGTTCTCAAGCGGATGAAGGTGAGGTGCGTAGCACTAATAGTGAAGTAGAGAGATGGTTGGAGCGCAGCCACCACGAAAGTTTAGCACAGCCCGTCCAGCAAGATGGTCACGATTTAGGCGAGCTGTGCCCGCCCGCCGCTGGAGGCGGTGGCACTGTAAGCACTGTTCAAATGCTGGCTAGCGCACTGAAAGATATTGCAGCTATCTCCAAAAGCAACGCACCAAATACCAGATTGCTTAGCCGTATCAGCACTCAGAAGGATCTACCGGTATTTGCGGGTGACCCACTAGAGTGGCTACACTTTAAACAGGCCTACACTGAGTCTACAGACGTATGTAACTTTACACCTAGAGAAAATCTGTGGAGGCTGCGTAGCTGCCTACGTGGACCGGCGAAGGAAGCTGTAACAGCTCTATTAATTAGCGCCACCACTCCCGACACGGTAATGTCTGCACTTGAGCTACAGTTTGGAAATCCGGACGTAATTATTTCCAGAATAGTGCATGATATTCAGAAGCTACCTGCTATGTCACAGGAATATCATAAAGATATAGTTAAGTTCTCAGTCAAAGTTCAGAACTTCGTAGCAGCAGTTATTTCAATCGGCGAAGATGAGTACCTAAAAAACATGAACATTATGTCGGCTATATTGTCTAAATTCCCCACGGTTTTACTTTCAAAATGGACGGACTACAGTTATCCTCTTATAATTGAAGGCTCTAAGGCTAAACTGGTCATACTTTCTGACTTTTTAAGGGAAGAAGCCGTTAAAACTACAAAAACCGCGGTGAACATTAATTGTGCTAAGCCCGAACAAAGTAGTTTTAAGCGTAAGTACAATGAAAACTACGCGAATAGATCCCACAACGTATTACTACAAAGCGAATTAAGCACGGAAGATACGAAATGTCGATTTTGCCGCCGTGGGCCGAAACACGATTTACCGGATTGTAAGGTATTCAAGAAAGAGCTTCGAAAAGACCGTTGGAGTCATGCTAAGAGGTACGGTATCTGTTTTCAATGTTTGAAGGTACCACGAACGAGTCACAGCCGTGAAACTTGCCCTGCGAAGAAGTGTGGAAAAAACGGGTGTGAATTAGCACATCACGAACTTTTGCACTATGAGTTTAATCGCAATAGTTCGCTACAGGAAAATAATACCCCCGCGTCTGAATTGATTGAACAACAACCGATCGCGGAAACGCAACAAATAACTCATATTAAAGATGACTGTAGCCGAGTACTTCTAAAAATGATAAAGGTACAAGTACACGGGCCGCAAGGAATCGAGACAACTTCAGCGTTGCTTGATGATGGATCGACTATTACTCTGGTTAGTTCAGAACTCGCCGCTCGAGTCGGCCTACATGGTTCTAAGAAATGTATGCGAGTATGCGGCGCCTGGAGTTGACACATGGTCGAGCGTTATTGCGAAGTTGTAGAATTAACTGTAACTAACAGAGATGGGCAGCCGTTTACGTTTGAAGCGTACAGCGTTGAAAACTTAGAGCTGCCAGCGCAGGATACTTCCAATTTATGCACGGAACGATATAGGCATATTTCTGAAATTGAAAATAAAATAACTCGTCAATACTCTAAGCCGCAGATATTGATAGGGCAGGACAACTACCATTTATTGTTACCACTACAAGTACTTGAAGGTAAACCAGGGGAACCGTTTGCTACTCTTACTCCACTTGGATGGTGTCTTCATGGTTGTACCAGAGCGCACGCTTCTCGTAGTCTATTGCGCTCCACCCTGCTGCTCAGCACTAACCACCACGACTTGGATATCGAGAGCAAGTGCTTACCCCGAGAGATGCATGAAGAAGTCCAACGTTCTTTCGCTGTTGATTCCCTAGGTGTTACTGCTGCACCTCGAGAGAACGCCGATGACCTGCAAGCTAAGGCTCACTTGGAAAAAACAAGTAAATTAATAAACGGAAGGTGGCACGTTGGTCTAACATGGAAAAATTGCGATGCTAAGATGCCTAACTCTTTTCCTTCCGCAATGTCGAGGTTGAAAGGTGTAGAAAGAAAGATGCAGGCTGACAATGGATATGCTATGCGATATAAAGACAGGATCGATCACTTATTTCAGAACGATTTTGCTAAAGAGATATCAGACGTATCTACGAGTCCAAGAACCTGGTACTTACCTCATTTCGGCGTCGATAACCCAAACAAAAAGAAGCTACGCTTGGTGTTTGATGCAGCCGCTAAATACCAGAATTTAAGCCTTAATGATTACCTGCTAAAGGGCCCAGATCTACTCGTTTCACTTCTAGGTATTTTGATGCGATTTCGAGAACAGAGAATTGGGATATCAGGCGATATAAGACATGTTCCTAAGGATAAAGATTCTACCCGAAGATCAAGACGCTTTACGTTTTCTGTGGCGTGACAACCTTAAGGAAAAATTAAAAATCTGTGCTATGACATCCTTAATTTTCGGCGCGAACTGTTCACCTTTTATTGCTCAGTTCATTAAAAACAAAAACGCACAGAGATTTGAGTCATCAAACGCGGCCGCCGTACGAGCGATCTGTGAGCAGCACTACATGGATGATTATATCGACAGCCTTCATAGCGTAGACGAGGCGAGAGAAATAGTAAAAGATATTTCATTCATTCACGGTCAAGGCGGTTTCGAGATAAGAAATTGGACTAGCAATCGCGAGGAAATCTTGGCGTCCCTCCCAACAGGAGCTTTAGGACCTACAACAGTAAGGTTCAATATTGAACAGAACTCAGAACGTACTTTAGGTTTAATATGGTTCCCTAAAAAAGATGTTCTAAGTTTCGATGTATCATTCAAGCGCATTCCCGCTACTATAGTCTCGGGCGAGAAGATGCCTACGAAACGAGAAATGCTACGAGTTATAATGTCGATATTTGATGTGTTAGGATTTTTGTCGCCATTTACTATTAAAGGCAAGATATTATTACAAGAAACATGGCAAACTGGTATCGACTGGGACGAATCACTTACAAGTGAACTTTATGTTATGTGGACTGAGTGGTTAAAATTGCTTATGGATATTGATCAAGTTAGCCTACCGCATCATTATCTAGCAGCCACGCGTGTAAACGATCGTCAAGAAGATGCAGTGGATGCACCGAATCTACTAGCAGGCGTGTACGAACAATTAGAATTGCATGTTTTCTGTGACGCTTCGCCGAAAGCTATGTGCGCCGTCGCTTACTGGCGCTGTAATGACAAACATAGGAGCGTCGCGTTTGTTGCAAGCAAATGCAAAGTGGCGCCTGTAAAACGATCGCTATCGGTGCCACGGCTTGAACTTCAAGCAGCTGTATTGGGGGCTAGGTTAGCGGACACTATAATCAAGCAACATAGAATCAAACCACAGAGAAAATATTTTTGGTGCGATTCGACTACTGTGCTGCACTGGATAAAAAATAACGCGCGAAATTATCAAACGTTCGTAGCTCATCGACTAGGGGAAATTGATGAACTTACCTGTTCGAATGAATGGCGCTACGTACCTCCTAAATTGAACATCGCAGATGCCGCGACTAGAGAAGTTTGCGATATGAAGATTTTCAGCGGCGAGTGGCTATACGGACCGTCTTTTCTTTCACGCGACGAGAATGAATGGCCTGAGGACATGTTAAGGGTATCTACGTCAAATCAAGATATCACAGAATGTGTGACTATAATAGCAAGCACTGCTGTATGCTTACCTGCCTGTCCGGATCCTGAGAGATTCTCGTCATGGTCACGTCTGCTGAAATCTACTTGCGTAGTATTATCATTTGTGGATAAGAAATGTAAGAAGCTTACCGGTGAAATTGATGGTACTATGATGAAGCGCGCGGAACAACTGTTTATGAGATACGCACAGGCGCAATCATTTACTGAAGAACTCGAACACCTGAAAGAAGAAAAACCATTAGATAAGAAGTGTAAGTTACTTACCTTAACACCGTTCCTAGATGAGCATGGAATTCTACGGGTGGGTGGCCGCATCGACGCTGCAACTGAAATCAAGAAAGAGAGGAAGAAACCTCCGGGTAGTCCGCACTGGGGCGGGCCATGGAAAAGGTTAATTAGAAGCTACAAGAGGATTAAAATGAAAGAACGAGCACCAAGAAAAGAAATGTTGATCACTTTGATATCAAAAGTGGAACAGATGGTCAAAAGCCGTCCACTTATTCATGTATCTGTGGAACTCTCAACCACAGAAGCCATAACTCCTAATCAGTTTGTTTTAGGTACTTCCTCAAACCTCACGTTGGTCGGAGCATTTGTGGACTCCAACCTGTTCCTGAGGAAGCAGTGGCCCACTTCGCAGCTTTATGTCAGCCAGTTCCAGCGCAGCTGGGTCCTGCAACACACCTACCATGGCGTACAGGTCGTCATTGTCGACCCCAACATGCCTCGAGGGGCGTGGCCTCGAGGCGTCATCGAAGCGGTGCTGCCAGACAAGGACGGGCGCCTACGAGTCGTGGACGAGGCGCCGAAGTCGGGGCTGCTAAGAAGACTGATGGCACGCGTCGCAGTGCTGCCAGTTGGAGAAGAGTGCTGAGCCCAGCACTGGGGCGGGCTATGTTAGCGACGCGAAGAAAAACCTTTTTGTAGTGTCACATATTTATAAGAAAAAATACCTATTAAAAAATAAATGTAGACAGATGTCATTATGTGAGAAAAATTTTTCCGCTGATATTATAATCCTGAAGAAAAGCTTGACTTTTTATTGAAACTATCCGCTACACTTCTCTATGCGCGCGACTCGGGTCCGAGCGCGCCCCGACCGACTTTCGCTTCGGGGACCCGATTGCTACGCGCTCGGCTACCCGAAGCGAAAGCTCTTTCGCACGAAAACCAACCTTATTTACTCAACGTTAGGGTAGAAATTTCAACTTTGTGAAAAACGTAACGAGGTCATTGATAAATTGATTTTACTGCCCGGATTTTTCTCATACCGGGCTGCTAAAATCGATTCTTAAGGAGTAAACTCCAATAAACTCCAAAAAAATTAAATAAAAATATTTCCATGTACCTATGGAAATATTTTAATTTAATTTTTTTAATTTAATTTAATTTTTATTATTTGTTGTTATAGCGGCAATAGAAATACATAATATGTGAAAATTTCATCTGTCTATCTATTATGGTTTACGAGATACAGCCCGCTGACAGACGGACGGACGGACGGACGGACGGACGGACAGCGTAGGCTTAGTAATAGGGTCCCGTTGGTACCCTTTGGGTACGGAACCCTAAAAATGAGCTTTAATTTAATGAGCGTTTACGCGAAACGAGGAAATATTCTTCAAAGTGATGAGGGTGAAATCGTATATAATGTTACAAAATATTTTGAAGAAGAAATATAAAATACGTTGCGACCTGACGCGAAACATACAAGATAAGTTAGAGGACTTAAAGATAACAAGAAATAAATAAATACCTAGAGATATTAAACATGTGCTAACTATATAAATCAATAGTAATATATAGGTATATTTAATAACATAATATAGGTACATAAATGAATAAGGTATCAACACAAATACTAAATAAATAATATAAACATACAATGTGTGTCTGTATAGCTACACATATAGCAGCTCAGCTTCGCTTCGTTTTTTGCTGACGGTCCAACCTGTGCCTGTCATTACAAGTACAAGCCGCCATTTCAGATTCCTTTCTTTATTGACACGGCTTATATGCCTTTCCGAACCGGTGGTAGATTCATGACGTGTCATAAGAGCCACAGGTTGGCCTACGTAAAATAAATAATTTTGAATTAAGATTTTTTTTTTGAATTTTTCAGCCCGATCAGTCCAGTGGTTTGAGCTGTGCATTGATAGATCAATCAATCAATCAGTCAGTCAGTCAGTCAGTCATTCACCTTTTCCTTTTATATGTTTCAGATAACGAGACCAGCTGGGACCCAACTGCCCGTCAACTTTCAATTAGTCCAAGCAACTGTTAGCGCCATCTAGTAGCGACACATTGCAAATATCTACTTTTCAAAGGCCCCATACTAATATTATAAATGCGAAAGTGTGTTTGTTGGTTTGTTGGTTTGTCCTTCAATCACGCCGCAACAAAGCTACGGATCGACGTGATTTTTTGCATGTGTATAGTTGAGGACCTGGAGAGTGAAATAGGCTACTTTTTATCCCGGAAAATCATAGAGTTCCCCAGGGACTTTAAAACTAAATCCACGCGGACGAAGACGCGGGCATCAGCTATGAGCTAGTATTAACTAATTATTGTAAATCCTAAGACATACATTATAATTCGAATCCATATTACATAAACTCATAAATAAAATGTTTCATAGACCATAGTACAGTTTTTTCGTTGTACTATAGTGCGGGTCATTTAACTTATTTTGTACCATATCATTGCAGCCATAAGATTCAAATTCCAACCATTAAAATCTATTGGGACTATTATTTTTCGGAAAATCTGTTTTTGTAATTTGAACGTTATAATTGAAACATTATGGTCCAAAATAGTTAACGCATTATTGACCTGTTACCCACACCTTAATACAACAAAAAAATTGCAATATATGTTTAACTAGGTAAGTATATAAGCCTTTTTAAAAGGCTTATAAAATAAGGTATTATCCTTAGAAGTAATTTATTGCAACGAACAACTTGGGTACTTTTAAATCAAGGATGAATATTCATTTTCTAGGCAAGCGCGCTCCATTTTAGGCTGCATCTTAATTTACCATCAGGTGTGAACGCTGTCAAGTGCTAGTCTATATTTTTTATTTATGTATTCGATATCAAGATAGTCCTTCACAGCGATCTCACCTGATGGTAAGTGACGATGCAGTCTAAGATGGTAGCGGGCTAACTTTTAAGGGATATGGCAGTGTACATACCCGAATCGGTTTCTACACGCCATCGTGCCGGAACGCTAAATCGCTTGGCGGCACTTCTTTGACGGTAGGGTGGTAACTAGCCACGGCCAAAGCCTCCCACCAGACCAGACCAGAGACAATTCAGAAATTATAAATTCTCAAATCGCCCCCGCCGGGAATCGAACCCGAGACCTCCCAGTTATAAGACCACAGCGCTCACCACTGCGCCAGGGGGGTCGTCTTAATTATATTTAGGGTTTGTTTCACCACCTTAAAGTAAATATTGGATAGAAGCAGGCGTTACTTCGCGGAAGTTTATGATTAGCAAGAAAAGGTTAGAATTATTTTGCTATAATCCGCCAACAGAAAAAATCTGTATGATCAAACATGCAGTAACAAGCTAAGCACCGCTCACCTTCCCAAGCAAGCAAGAAAGCAAAGTTCCCAAGCAAGCAATGCCTTACAATAGAATAAAATAGAATAGAAATATTTTCATTCAAATAAACTTTTTACAAGTGCTTTTGGATCGTCGATGAGTCTACCACTGGTTTGGAATACCCTTCCTGCCGAGAAGAACCAGCAAGAAACTGGGTGGTTGCTCTTTTCAAAACAAGTTAACAATACAATAGATACTATGTATGCAGTGTTTCCACAATGAGGGAAGCTCCAAAGATCTAAAGACCTACTAACAATGCAATATATCTTAAGATGGGCAGACATAAAGTAGCCCCATTCCCGTCGTTAGCACCCGTTATTATCTTACCTAAGTCACGTCTTTGCTCAAACATATTTGAGGGAACGTAACAATTTAACCTTTACAATGAAGTATTGCCAATGACTTTACAATGAAGTATTGTCAAGAGCAATACTACATTGTAAAGTCGACATCTCCTGAGGATGCTCCGGTGTCGGGGCGAAACGTGCGTCGAGAGTAGTGTAACAGTCATGTGTGGTGGTGCATGTGAGTGGTGGTGGCATTGCTTGCTTGGGAACTTGGCTTTCTTGCTTGCTTGGGAAGGTGAGCGGTGCTTAGCTTGTTACTGCATGTTTGACCATACAGACTTATGTCTGTTGGCGGATTATAGCACAATAATTCTAACCTTTTCTTTCTAACTTTGAAGTAAATTTTAACTGACGATTAAAGTTTTGACAGTTTTTGTATGGATAATAATCTGCCGAAACGTCAATCGGTTAAAGTTTACTTGAACGTAGTGAAACAGGCCATTAACAAAAGAAAATTTACTTTTTGTGGAATTTGCAACCCTTTCGGGAGATAACGGCCGGCTCAAGAGTTGTAAAGGTAACATTACAGCATCTTCCTGATCATATAGTTGAGAATGCCTCCGTTTCTGAAGTAGGTCAAATCCACTTCTGTGTCGAAGCGCACTTTCACTTGAAATGATATCCCGTTGTCCACCTGTGGAAGAGAAAGATATAAAATCGGCCAAGTGCGAGTCGGGCCTCGCTCTTTTAGGGTTCCGTTAAAAAAAATTAAATTAAAATATTTTCATGTACCCATGGAAATATTTTAATTTAATTTTTTTAATTTATTTTAATTTTTATTATTTGTTGTTATAGCGGCAATAGAAATACATAAAATGTGAAAATTTCATCTGTCTATCTATTACGGTTTACGAGATACAGCCCGCTGACAGACGGACGGACGGACGGACAGCGTAGGCTTAGTAATAGGGTCCCGTTGGTACCCTTTGGGTACGGAACCCTAAAAAGGTTATTTGTTTGTTTGTTTGTTTAGATGGCGCAGCGGTCTTCACGTGTCTTCGCAGAAGAGATAAAATAAAAGTGTGAGATACTAACGATGCTGTTTTATTCCCTTATGAAATAATAGACAAAACATCAGCGTCAAAGGGGTTATTTCATTTTGGGCCAGGTACTTGTACGCTATACCAAAAAATAGTATTCAATCATAGAAATTCAAATAAAATATGCTTTTTTGTAGTATTACAGTGAATAAGAGGTACAAATATAAAATTGATAATTGGGTACATCTGTAGAATGGCAACTCCCGGAGTGCATCCATCTGCTTTTGTTGTCTATGTTTGTAATAACGTTACGTCATCTTAATGTCATTTCAATTGTCAAACGTCAATTGCTGCCAATTGTGGTTATTTTTGTGTCAAATGTCATCATAACTCGTGTAAGTGTGTGTCGTGTCATTGTCAAAAAGAACGCCATGTTGTTGCGCTTTTATTTTGCAAAATAATTTCGCATTGTACCTCGTAAAAAGGACCTTTGAATGAGAAATAAAGAAAAAATTATCACCATTTCATGACCCCAAACATTTTGAAAGACTGTACAAAGACCTAGCCCAGGCTCCATATATATTTGAAACAACCCCTTTAAACTAGATGCAATTAGATTATTAATCACTTTAAATGTATAAAATACACAAAAAAAAACACGTAGGGTTAGAGATTTTGGAATGTCGGATGACAGACAATGTCATATAAAGCACCAAAGAAGCTTGTCAAAGGTTCAGTAGTCCGACTATGGAACTAGGAAAACATAACATCTAACATCGAGCATAGGCTATTATTGACTTTTCAACATTTGTTTACTTGCTTTTACCCGCGACATTGTCCGCGTGGAGTTCGGATTTTAAAATCCCGCGGGTAATTATGAGTTTTCATCATGAGTTAAATCTTCTAGACTTGTCTTCCTGTCCTCCTCATGTGAACTCTGAAATAGTATTGTCAAAAAGTGACAGCATTATAAAAACTATACAAGTGCCACAATTATTATAAGTTGGCGGTGGCGTTTTGCGGAACTAATTCGGTCATCCAATTTCTATACTCCATGGCCATCTTGAAAATTCACTATTGGATCTCGTTGTGTGCTGTTGAGTTTATTGTGTAAATTAAAAATGTTTTTTCCTAAAGGTGTTGTCCAACATTGGTTTTTTAAATTTGAATTTAATGAACTAGGATGATTTTAATGTAGTTGGATAGAGATCCAAAAACGCTTCTATCAAAATAATTTACAGATTTTTAAAGCCTCCGAAAATAAGAAAAATATTTTTTGTTTTGACTCCATATTCCTAGTTCCATGTTTGACTCATTTAACCGTGATTACACACCGGTCTACAAAAAACTTGAAAATATCATTTGTCTGTTGTCAATGTCGGGTGATATGTCTGTGAATATCGATTATTTTAGATAGTAAAGCCCGTAGTCGTAATTATTAGTTCCATGGTAAAGCCAAAAAAGATTTACACGGGCATGATTTGTATAGTAATTAGATTAGTTTAGCTATAAGTTTTTTGTAACATTTTAATAAAAAAAAATGAAAATAAAAGACAAGATTACCTATTTCCTAGTGACATGGTTCAAAACGACATTTAGGTGACAGTAACACGTGCCAGATTTGATAGATCAATAGATTAGAAAAAGTTTTTAGTGTTGCCATCCATCAAAAAATATTTTTTACAAACGATATTTTTCAAAATTAATTAAAAAAAACAGAGTATTCTAAAATTATTATTTTTATGGCGTTTAATTTTATTTATTTTTCTGTTTCACGTGATGACAGTTTGGTTCAAGTTTATGGGCACTCGGAATAAAGAAATCGGTCAAGTGCGAGTTGGACCTCACTCTTTTAGGGTTCCGTACATATGACCAAATCATTTTTTTTTTAACTAGATACATATTTAGATAATTATCTTAGTTGAACCGAAGTAACCGAGTAAAACCGAAAACTTTGACGGCACCCTATTTCTTCATTTTTGTAGCTAAAAAATTAAAAAATATATATTTGAACTCTGCTTATTGAGCTCTAGACAATGACACCCCACATGCCAGGGTAAAATAATAAAATTTTATTTCGACTCCTTTTCCATGTATGGGAGCCCCCTTTATTTTTTAATTTAATTTAATTTTTATTATTTGTTGTTATAGCGGCATTAGAAATACACAATATGTGAAAATTTCAACTGTCTATCTATTACGGTTTACGAGATACAGCCCGCTGACAGACGGACGGACGGACGGACAGCGGAGGCTTAGTATTAGGGTCCCGTTGGCATCCTTTGGGTACGGAACCCTAAAAAACCACTCTTCATACTGAAGTGGGACATGTCTTTTAGTGTTGACAGTGTGTTGACAGAGAAGTTACCTGCACGGTGAGCACCTGCTGCGGCGCCAGGTCCCCGGGCACCGTGACGGAGTACAGCTCAGCCCCGGTCAGGCCCAGGGTGTCGGCGCTCTGCCCGGGCAGGAACTGCAGGGGCATGATCCCCATACCCACCAGGTTCGAGCGGTGGATCCTCTCGAACGACTCCGCGATCACCGCTTTTATGCCCTAGGGCGGTAAAGTTGTGTTGACAGTGTGTTGAAAGAGAAGTTACCTGCACGGTGAGCACATGCTGCGGCGCCAGGTCCCCGGGCACCGTGACGGAGTACAGCTCAGCCCCGGTCAGGCCCAGGGTGTCGGCGCTCTGCCCGGGCAGGAACTGCAGGGGCATGATCCCCATACCCACCAGGTTCGAGCGGTGGATCCTCTCGAACGACTCCGCGATCACCGCTTTTATGCCCTAGGGCGGTAAAGTTGTGTTGACAGTGTGTTGAAAGAGAAGTTACCTGCACGGTGAGCACATGCTGCGGCGCCAGGTCCCCGGGCACCGTGACGGAGTACAGCTCAGCCCCGGTCAGGCCCAGGGTGTCGGCGCTCTGCCCGGGCAGGAACTGCAGGGGCATGATCCCCATACCCACCAGGTTCGAGCGGTGGATCCTCTCGAACGACTCCGCTATCACCGCTTTTATGCCCTAGGGCGGTAAAGTTGTGTTGACAGTGTGTTGAAAGAGAAGTTACCTGCACGGTGAGCACATGCTGCGGCGCCAGGTCCCCGGGCACCGTGACGGAGTACAGCTCAGCCCCGGTCAGGCCCAGGGTGTCGGCGCTCTGCCCGGGCAGGAACTGCAGGGGCATGATCCCCATACCCACCAGGTTCGAGCGGTGGATCCTCTCGAACGACTCCGCGATCACCGCTTTTATGCCCTAGGGAGGTAATAGTTATTTGTGTTATATGGGGCCAAAGGAATTTTTTGTTCCTCGAGGGCGTTATTTTGAATTCAGAGCAAAGTGAAGGATTCTATTGTAGACTCCCGAGCGCAGCGAGGGATTTTAAAGTAGAATCTTGAGCGTAGCGAGGAATTCAATATACGCCGCCCGAGAACAAAAAATTTTGGCCCCGAATGACACACACTATTTTTCATCATTACCTATGAGAAAAAGCTAGGAGTATCGACCTACTATGTATAGAGTATAGACATTACCAATACGTATATTGAAAGTTTAAATAAAACACAAATAATTTTTTATGAAATAATTAAACATTAATATTTATGTTGGAAGTATGGGCGTATACATCTTATCGACAAATTTGATCACGTGACTTATCGAAGACAACAGCTTCTCAAACATTTTTGAATTCTCTCTTCTGATTTGTCCGCGTTCGTGCTTTAGTATGTGTTTATTACTAGTTGCTACTGCGTTCGTTGCAGAAACCTGTCGATCGCTCATTCCGTTCGAAATCCAAAAATGTTTCTCACATTATAAGAAGATTTTTCTCATAGGTAATGATGAAAAATAGTGTGTGTCATTCAGGGCCAAAATATTTTTCATTCATTGAGGAGTTCCATTCTCCATCATCGAAGAAATTTATATCACCAAAAAATGAGACCAACCTTCCGATAGGCATATCCTTTCAAACAGAAAAATTAATTTTGAAATCGTTTCAGACTTGACGGAATTATGGAGTAACATCGACCAAAAAAATTGGTTGTCTGTAAAGTCGGTTTCCGGAAGATAGTTTTACGTAATATCTAACGTCATAAAGATGAACAGCGTGCTGCTAGAACAAGCTCACATCCGCTAACCACAGCGCGCGCACGATGACTGGCGGGCTGCGGCGGGCGCTCTCTAGTCACAAGCCAACGCTTAGGCCGATCGTGCCTCTCTATCGCTTGTTCCGCGCTCTCGCTTGCACGCGTAAGCTCAGGCGGAATGTGACACTTTTTCGTGCGTGCAGCCGGTGTTCATGGATTTATAGGACGTTATCACGTGAAAAAAAAATGCGCGTCGAATTGATAACCTCATTTATGAAGGCGGTCAAAAAATACAACACCACTCACCAACAGGAAGGGCCCCTTGGCAGCCCAGTCTCTGCTCGACCCCGAACCGTAGTCCTTCCCCACAATCGCTATTAGTGGCACGTTCTCTGAAGCGTACCTGTTCACATACACATATTATGATATTTTAAAACGGGTCATTGTATTGTATTGTATTGCATTGTATTGTATTATATGGTTTACTAGCTGATGACCGCGACTTTGTCCGCGTGGATTTAGTTCTTAAAGTCCCTCGGGAACACCTTGATTTTCCGGGATGTTGACCCGAGTAATAAGCTACCACGGTAGTATAAAATTTTGTAGAAATCTGTGCGGTAGTTTTTACGTGAAAGAAGGACAAACAAACAGACAAACAGACAAAAAAAAATTAGCTTCTGTTTTGATATCTGTATCTTGAACACAATTAGAAGCAAAAACCCTTTTTTGAATCTATTTCATGTACAGAATTGGTTTCGTTTCTGTTTTATTATATGTATAGATTTTCTTCGATTGAAGTTTACGCCCGTGCCACAACAAAGTATATAATTTATTGTTGATATTTTAAAAACCGTTTGACCGATTTCGATAACATTTAAATGGGTCCACCTGGAAAGTATACCCTTTTAAACAAAAAAGAATTTTCCAAATCGGATCAGGCGTCTTCGAGTAAACATACTTTGTCGTATAAGTTTACAAATTGCGAATAACCAAATTAAATTTGAATTTCGCGGGCACACCCGTATAATAATCCACCATAAAGCAGAACGCTTATTTTTTTACAAGATGGCGGACGACAAAACAACAATTACGCGAGCGGTGGAAGACGCCCGAGCGTTCGGAAACTCACTCGTTAAGGTTGAAGACAAGGGTCTGCCCGCGAAATTCAAATTTAATTTGGTTTTTCGCAATTTGTAAACTAATACGACAAAGTAGGCTTATGGCATTCTAATTGCGACAATGGCAGTATCATCTTCACAGGTTTATATAAAATTTTTTACTTGAAAGTGTCCAGTTTAAGAAATTAATCAAAATATCGACTAATTTGTGAGTAACTCACGTCCAACTCAGTATTTTGATTAATTTCTTAAACTGTACTAACTGTGTATTTATGGTAACTTCATACTTAATTATAACTATAATTTTTAAAGATTCAATACTAATTATAATCAATAATAGTTTATAATATAAGTCAATAAATCTATAATAATAAAAATATAAGTCAATAAATCAGTACACATATTAAGGGTTGTTACTTGGAACCCAAATCTGATGTTATTGTATTTTGTTCATATTTTGGTTGCAACCTGCCCCCCGACTGTCTACAAGTTGCCGATCAAAATCTTGTTCATTTCATGGCATTAGCGTCAAAGTAAAATATTCCTTGACTGTATTGATTTAAAGTCACAAATTCAGTACAATCGATTCTAACGTAACGTGTATCATAGATACCTAAACTTTTGAGAATGCATATACGAAATTGAGCTCTAATTTAATGCTGTCATGGTTTATTTTACTTTGACGCTAATGCCAGGAAATGAATAAGATTTTGATCGACAATTTTTAGTCCATCGGGGGAGGGGGGCTGTTTTGTGTACCTTTTCAATGAATGAATGAATGAGTGAATGAATGAGTGAGTGAGAGAGTGAGTGAGTGAATGAGTGAATGAATGAATGAATGAATGAATAAACAAATGATCATCTCCCCACTGACCGCTCGGCCGCGTCGAATATGTCCATCAGCTGCTGCGACGGGTGGTGCACGGTCCTGGGCCCGGCGGCCGGCGCCATCTTGTTGACGAGCCGGATGTTCGCGAACGTGCCTCGCGACATCACCGCGTCGTTGCCGCGCCGCGAGCCGTACGAGTTGAACTCGCGGGGCGTCAACCTGGCGGCGGTGAATACAAAACGCGTCATGCTCGTGAACGGGTGCCACCGGCGGGAACGGGGCCGCTTTCTGTCCGCCCGTCTTAACGTGTGTTGAATTGTAGTGCGCATTTTTGGAACTTCAACAACGCAATTGTGGAAATATTCTATTCTAAAAAAGTTGCATGGGTTTAAATCGGCTTAGCGTTCGTTCGTTCCCTCAAATATGGTTGGGCGAAGCAACGGCTGGGTCATGCGTCATGCTCGTGAACGGGTTCCACCGGCGGGAATGGGGCTGCTTTCTGTCTGCCCGTCGTAAATGTGTTGAATTGTCGTACGCATTTTTGGAACTTCCCCTCATTGTGGAAATATTCTATTCTAATAAAGTTACATGGGTTAAATCGGCTTGGCATCCAGCTGCTCACAAGATAGTATAAAAAACTTATTACAATGTAATAGCCACATAATAGTATTGTAAAATGATTATTAGTAAACAACACTGTTTCGTACTACATACATACATACTACACAATGCGTCGCCACGCCAACAGTCGATCTGACCCGCCGCTATTTAACTTTCACAGCAAAAATAAATTGTGTGAAGCCAAGCAGTCGATTGACGAAGGAGTCTTAAGGTGGTAAAAGCATGCGACAGGCGATTTTGCGGTGAGCTCTGTGAGGTTTACAAATTGAAAACTATAATTCCAATTTGAATAATTTCAATGCAATATGTAATTTGGGTATCTTAACTAAATTCGCTTAGAGATAGAAACACCATTGGAAAAAAAAATCTCGATAGAAAGTTTTCCCAAACTTTGATCCAATAATCTCCTTTTTTAGGTTTAAACCTTGTTTAAACAGAAACGGTAGGGGTTTTCCTGCTATTTTTTTTATTTGTGTTGATATAAATAATTACTAAAAGCGGTGAGAAAAATTCTTTGATTATTGGCATCCATAATTTTTTAAATCAATTTTAAAGATTTTTTTCAATTCCCGACCCCTGAATCCATAATTTCCATCTCTTTCCTAGCACCGCAAAATATATAGCTCTATCCCACTCGTACGACCCAAACAATTTAGGATCATTATAGCCCCTTAAGTTATAGTTGAGAAAATCAGCGCTCGCTTCGCTCGTGGATCAGCTCACCCCCTGTCGGCGAGGAACCTAGCGGCGGGCGAGTTCCTAGCGATGGATCCCGCGGGCGAGATGTGGTCCGTGGTCACGGAGTCGCCCAGCAGCAACAGGCAGCGCGCGTTGTCTATGTTACGAAGCGGTGGCAGGTCCTGGGCAAGAAAAATGAACACCATTTTAATCACTGACCTCTAAAATTAATCTATGATTAACGCTGGACCGACTGTCCCTATACAAATGACAGCTTAATTATAGATCAATTTGAAGCACTACATTTGACAATACGAGTGTCTCAGGAACTAAAAACGAGTGTGCTTTAGACTACACGACTGAAGTAAAACTTACGAAACGCAACTGGCTATGAGAGAAAGAGAGAAAGAGAATGTGTGCTCGCACCTCTCTCTCTTGTCCCTACAGTAATAAACGAAACGTAACTCTCTCTTTCTATCTTCACTAACTTATATCTCCCTCTCAACTTCCGTTCGCCTCGCCCGATCACACATTTCGTAACTCATTCACCAGCTTACTCCCGAAGTCAAGCGTGAAGAAGTTTTACTTCAACAATATTGCAAATGGCGCACCGACTTTTATAAGTAATCTATTAAATCATAGATTAATTATAGAGGTCTATAATAATTAATTTATGAAATCATAAATTAATAGAGGTCGGTACGTCATTTGCAATATCATTAGTTCCTTCTTGGACACTCGTATCTGTTTACAGCGCCAACATGGCGTCAATCAAGTAGATTCAAAAAATATGACGGCAGTCCAGTGTCGATCATAGATTAATTTCAGAGATCAGTGATTTTAATGCTTAATATTTAGTAAACGGATCCCTGAATCGAATAATTAATGTTCAAAACTTCCGCTTCACGTATAGGGGAGATACCCAAACTAAAGCAACTGCAACTTACAGCTCTTACTGCCGCACTCATTAAATTATGATTAATTAATCATTGACTTGTGATTAACTGCCGCACTCAGCCGCATGTATTAAATTATACTATTTAATGATTAATTAATTAATTATCATTAAATCTATTACTGAATTGTCAGTATACAAACGAAGCGTTAACTTCTGAGAATGAAACTTTTTAAAATCCAAGATCTCGTCGTTAAGTAACGATTAGCGACTCTGAGTGCGGCAGTTAAGTATCAATAGTCTCTGAGTAAGACTGACAGATGGACGCACTTGTCGAAACTCAAGGGTTCCTTGTTGTATAGTTAATTTCTGAACGCCATCTCCACTGACAAGCGAGTTGTCAATATTAACTATCAATTGTCAATGTCAAAAACTCTTCGGGCCGCGCTTTTATACAGACACGTACCTACCTCTTGTAATCCTTTGTTCAAATATGTTATTGTGAACTTTCAATCAACCCTAAAAATGTCAGACACCAAAATTTTTTTTTATTCGATAACAAGATAATCTTTGCCTGCGATCTCACCTGATGGTAAGTGACGATGCAGTCTAAGATGGTAGCGGGTTAACTTGGAAGGAGTATGGCCGTGTACAATTGTACATTCAACCCGTAACCCTAATCTATTTCTTCACGCCATCGTGCCGGAAAACTACGTCTTTAAGGGTAACTAGCCACAGCCGAAACCTCCCACCAGTGACCAGACCAGACCAGAGACAATTCAGAAATTATAAATTCCCAAATCGCCCCCGCTGGGAATCGAACCCGAGACCACAGCGCTAGGGAGGTCGTCAAACAACATAATATATCTCTGACACTTGTATTCACTGACCTTGGTCATGCCGTCAAAGAACGGCGGTCTCTTGATGTAAGTGGAGTCTGGATCCCATCCGTACAGCTTACCCTGAGGCACGTCCAAGGCCTGCCACGACGGTGACCCCTCCTCTATCCTCGCGTACACCTGGAATCATCATCATCATCATCACCATAACCATCATCATCATCATCAGCAACCCATCACCAGCTCACTACTGAGCGCAGGTCTCCTCACAGAGAAGGGTTATAGGCCATAGTCCACTAAGCTGGTCCAATGCGAATTGGCGGACTTCACACACCTTCGATAACATTATGGAGAATTCTCAGGCGTGCACGTTTCCTCGCGATGTTTTCCTTCACCGTTGATATTTTAGGCCAAAGACAAGTCTAAAATTTTTGACTGAATTTTACTTTAAAGCGTCACACCCATTCCCACAAACTGTCGTACTTTCTTGAGGCGTATGACTCTGATGCCCGTTTTCACCATACATACCTAAATCTAGGAAGCTTTTTACAGTAAATCTTTTTTAGTAGCCTCTAAATACAATCCCTTAGTAAATCAGGGTACGAATCGTTTAAAAGTTATTCCATTGATCGTATTCGTATTCGATGACATTAGCGTCAAAGTAAAATAATCCTTGAGTGTAATGATTTAATTAAAGTTACAAATTCAGTACAATCGATTTTAATATGGAGCATATATACACGAAATTGAGCTCTAATACAATGTTTTTATGGTTTAATTTACTTTGACGCTAATGTCATCGAATACCATTACGATCAATGGAATAACTTTAGACAATCGCAGTTCTGATTTCCACCTTTAAGGTATTCCCTAACCTAAATCGACAGAATGCGCAACCTAAATTATTGGCTTAGGAATCCCATGTTAGGGAACGTTGTAGAAAATCCTTGGGGTAATATACCTAACTTAACTTTTAAAAAAATTGATAACTATGACTGACAAAATACAGGATGATCTACTGATCAACTAAGTTGACAAAAAATAGTTGAGCTATAGAGCATAAAATGTTCGATCATAAAAACTATGTCCAACTGCTCAACTAGGTAAGAAGTGGATTGTTACCTCTTTGAACATGCCCGGGATAACGTATTTATTCTCAACCTCCTGTATTTCAGCTCTTGTGGGCCAGATTTCACGCAGGTATACCGGAGACCCGTCCGCGCGCTTCCCTGCAACAAAGACTTGTATTATGCAAATATTACAATCATCATTATCATCATCATCGTCAAAATTATCATCATCAACAGCAGCAGCAGCAGGAGCAGCCTATCCCCGGCTCACTAATGAGCTAGTCTCTCACGGGTCTGGCCAAAAAAACACATATTGGGGTTTTTCCCTTTTTTTGGCTCTTATTCGTTTATCGTGTATATTAATGACTCACCATCACCCTGCAAAAGACCAGTTCCTTCTGAGAGCAATAAGAGACCTACCCAGGGGTAACATCTCGAAGTGTGTTCTATTTGTCTCAAAGTGTGTTCTATTGGGTGTCCCACAAGGCACAAACTTGGGTCCCTTTTTGTTTCTCGTGTATATTAACGACTTACCATCACCTGCAGAAGAACAGCTTGTTCTGAGAGTAATAAGAGAGTCCCAGGGGTTATGTCACGAAGTATGCTCTATTTGTCTAGAATTGTGCTCTATTGGGTGTCCCACAAGGCACATTCTTGGGTCCCTTTTTGTTTCTCGTGTATATTAACGACTTACCATCACCTACAGAAGAACAGCTTGTTCTGAAAGTAATAAGAGACCTACCCAGGGGTTGCGTCTCGAAGTGTGCTCTATTTGTCTCGATGTATGCTCTATTTTTCTCGATGTGTGCTCTATTGGGTGTCCCACAAGGCACAATCTTGGGTCTCTTTTTGTTTCTCGTGTATATTAATGATTTACCATCACCATGCAGAAGACTAGCTCTTTCTGAGAGTAATATGAGACCTACCCAGGGATTGTGTGTCGAAGTGTGCTCTATTTGTCTAGAATTGTGCTCTATTGGGTGTCCCACAAGGCACAATCTTGGGTCCCTTTTTGTTTCTCGTGTATATTAACGACTTACCATCGCCTACAGAAGAGCAGCTTGTTCTGAGAGTAATAAGAGAGTCCCAGGGGTTATGTCACGAAGTATGCTTTATTTGTCTAAAATTGTGCTCTATTGTGTGTCCCACAAGGCACACTCTTAGGTCCCTTTTTGTTTATCGTGTATATTAACGACCTACCATCACCCACAAAGAACAGCTTGTTCTGAGAGTAATAAGAGACGTACCAAGTGGTTGCGTGTTGAAGTGTGTTCTATTTGTCTCGACTATTGAGTGTCCCACAAGGCAAAATTTTGGGTCCTTTTTTCTTTATCGTGTATATTAACGAATTACCATCACCTGCAGAAGAACAGCTTGTTCTAAGAGTAATAAGAGACCTAACCTGAGGTGAGGTTGTGTCTCGAAGTGTGCTCTATTTGTCTAGAAGTGTGCTCTATTGAGTGTCCCACAAGGCAAAATTTTGGGTCCCTTTTTGTTTCTCGTGTATATTAACGACTTCCCATCACCTGCAGAAGAACAGCTTGTTCTGAGAGTAATAAGAGACCTACCAAGTGGTTGCGTCTCGAAGTCGATGTCCACTGTGCCGGCCAGCGCGTACGCGATGACGAGCAAAGGAGAGGCGAGGTAGTTGGCTCGCGTGTTGGGGTGGATGCGGCCCTCGAAGTTTCTGTTGCCGGACAGCACTCCGCAGCACACCAGCTCGTTCTGCGTGTTACAAATGAATGAATGAATGAATGAAATACACTTTCATCATCATCTCAACGTAAGCAGTAGGTGACACATCACATCACATTAAGTGTTAGTCATAGGTCTCTTAAGTTTAGTTTTTTTTTAAAGAACTGAACATGACTAGTAGAACAGATTACGAAAGCTTTATCATACTAATGTTATAAATGCGAAAGTGTGTTTGTTCGTTGGTTTGTCCTTCAATCACGCCGCAACAGAGCTGCGGATCGACGTGAATTTTTGCATGGATATATTTGAGGACCTGGAGAGTGACAAAGGCTACTTTTTATCCCGGAAAATCGATCGGAAAAGAGTTCCCGAGGGATTTGAAAAACTAATTCCACGCGGACGAAGTCGCGGGCATCAGCTAGTTTCAAATAAACTTTTGAAAACGGCTTTTGAACCGTCAAGTGTATCTAGAACTGGTGTTAATTATTAAGCATTATCGATTTCGAGTCTACATGTATTAGCTATGCTAGCTTATATAATGAACCGATTTGATTGAAATTTGGATTGGAGATAGCTCATACCCAGGATTAACACAAAGGCTACACATTTGTATTCCGGAAAATTGAATTCCCACGGGAATTAAAAAACCTTAATCCACGCGGACGAAGTCACGGAATCTACCACTGGTTCGGACTGCCGATCGTTCCGAGAAGACCCAATAAAAAACTCGGCGGTTGCTCTTTTCAAAATAGTTTACAATAAGGTACCATTCCCGGCGGGGTAAATTTGGGAATTTATAATTCCCGAATTGTCTCTGGTCTGGTCTGGTGGGAGGCTTTGGCCGTGGTTAGTGCGATTTAGCGTTCCGGCACGATGGCGTGTAGAAACCGATTAGGGGTATGGGTTGAATGTTTACTGCCCCCCCCCCCCCTTACAAGTAAGCCCGCTACCATCTTAGACTGCATCGTCACCTACCGTGGTGAGATCGCAATCAAGGACTATCTTGTCATCGAATAAATAAAAAAAAGTAGCCCCATTCCCGCCGGTGGACCACCCATTCACGAGCATGACGCATCACCTTCTCGATGGTGTTGGCGATGTTGTCGTCGATCGGCCCCGAGTTGCCGATGCACGTCATGCACCCGTAGCCGACGATGTCGAAGCCCAGCTTCTCCAGGTATGGGATCACTCCTGACTCCTGGGAACAGTATTTTATACTTGAATATAAGTAGAACAGGTATACAAATCAGTAATTAATACAATAATAGCTTGTTTCATTTAAAAAAATCGGCCAAGTGCGAGTCGGGCCTCGCTCTTTTAGGGTTCCGTTAAAAAAAATTAAATAAAAATATTTCCATGTACCCATGGAAATATTTTAATTTAGTTTTTTTAATTTAATTTAATTTAATTTTTATTATTTGTTGTTATAGCGGCAATAGAAATACATAATATGTGAAAATTTCATCTGTCTATCTATTACGGTTTACGAGATACAGCCCGCTGACAGACGGACGGACGGACGGACAGGGTAGGCTTAGTAATAGGGTCCCGTTGGTACCCTTTGGGTACGAAACCCTAAAAAAACGAGTGTACCATAGACCACACGACTGAAGTAAAACTTACGAAACGCAACTGGCTATGAGAGAATGAGAGAAAGAACATGTGTGCTCGCACCTCTCTCTCTTGCCCCTACAGTTATATACGAAACGTAACTCTCTCGCTTTCTATCTTCACTAACTTATATCTCCCTCTCAACTTCCGTTCGCCTCGCCCGATCACACTTTTCGTAACGCATTCACCAGCTTACTCCCCAAGTCAAGCGTGCGTAAAGAATTCTTACTAAGTAATATACTTCAAAATTATTTTTAAAAAACTGACTTCGCGCCACTACAAAGTATTTAATTTATTGTTGATATTTTAACAACCGCTCGACCGATTTCGATAAAATTTCAATGGGACTACCTGGGAAGTATACCCTTTGAAACAAAAAAAGAATTTACCAAATCGGTTCAGGCGGTTTCGAATAATCGGTGAACATGCATAAAAAAATTAGATTCCGAAGAACTGCCAGCACTGCGCTTACCGGAGCGGGGTCGCCACTACAGCACTTTGGGACCTCAAAACTCTTCGAGCTATGTGCCCCGCCCATTTCCACTTCAGTTTCGCGACTCGCTGAGCTATGTCGGTGACTTTGGTTCTCCTACGGATCTCCTCATTTCTGATGTGATCAAGCATGGACACTCTGAGCATAGCTCTCTCCATCGCCCGCTGACCCTGAGCTATAGAAACTTACCCTTAAGTAGTAAGTGACAACGCCCGAACCAGGTGAGAGCGATGTCTTGATGTAGGGAAGAACTGAGAGACCGTTTTCTACAGCCTTCTTCGCTAGCAGACCTGGGGGCAAAACGTTATCATTTAGCCTTACTATATACACTGGGAGCTTATTTTATAGAAATATTCGTACTCTTTAATGTTTCATTATTCAAGTTATATCAATGGAACTTTGTACATATTTGGGCTTTCAATTAAAAATGAAGAAATACATGTTTCAGTTTACAAGAAAGATTCCGACGAATTGATAAACTCCTCCTTTTTTTTGAATTCGGTTAAAAATTCCATCCCCAAAGGGGATAAATATTATAGGAGATGAATGTTTGAATGAAAGTCCCATCATCTTCCAAGTTATATCCACGAAACTTGGTATTTGGGCTTTCAATTAAAAATGAAGAAATACGAGTTTTATAGTTTGTACGAATTCCATCCCCAAAGGGGATTTCAAGGGGATAATTGTTTGTATGAAAACCGGCATTTTGAATTTATATTCATGAAATTTGGTATTTGGGCTTTAAATTAAAAATGAAGAAATACGTGTTTCAAAGTTTGTAAAATTCCATCTCCAAAGGTGATAAATAGGGGATTTATGTTTGTATGAAAGTCCAGCATTTTTTCAAGTTATATCCATGACTCTTGGTATTTGGACTTTCAATTATACGTGTTTCACAGTTTGTAAAAATTCCATCTCCAAAGGGGACAAATAGGGGATGAATGTTTGTATGGAAGTCCGTCATTTTTCAAGTTATATCCATGAAACTTGGTATTTGGGCTTTCGATTAAAAATGAAGAAATAAGTGTTTCACAGTTTGTAAAAATTCCATTCCCAAAGGGCATAAATAGGGGATGAATAGCTGTATGAATGTCCGTCATTTAGTTATATCCGTGAAACTTGGTATTTGGGCTTTCAATTAAAAATGAAGAAATACGTGTTTCACAGTTTGTAAAAATTCCATCTCCAAAAGGGATAAATAGGGGATGAAAGTTTTCAGTTTTTGGAATTCCATCCCAAAACCTAATTGAAAAAGTTTAGGTGCACTCACCGGCGCCGAGCATCACGCTGGGGTTGGAGGTGTTGGTGCAGGAGGTGATGGCGGCGATGATCACGGAGCCGTGCGTGATGCTGTACGCGCGCCCGTCGCTGAACGAGAAGCTGCCCGACGCTGATAGCTGGGCCGGCGACAGACCGAAGCCCTTGAAGCCCACCTGTAGACATAAATATACTTGTAAAGACTGTTTAACTGTTCTATTATGGAGTAAGAATCTCGAAATTTTGACAGTAGGTTCCTTTTACGACGTAGGCACCCACTAAGAAAGCATTTTTTTATAACACCCCCAAGGGGGTGAAAGTTTGTATGATAGTCTGTCATTTTCAAGTTCTATCCAATTTTGTCAGTAGGTTCCTTTTATGAAGTAGGCACCCACTAAGAAAGCATTTTTGAAATAAAACCCTCAAGGGGGTGAAAGTTTTTGTGAGTGTCATTTTCAAGTTCTATCCAATTTTGTCAGTAGGTTCCTTTTATGACGTGGGCACCCACTAAGAAAGCATTTTTATAACACCCCCAAGGGGGTGAAAATTTTTATGAGTGTCATTTTTAAGTTATATCCAATTTTGTCAGTAGGTTCCTTTTATGACGTAGGCACCCACTAAGAAAGCATTTTTATAACACCCCCAAGGGGGGGGGTGAAAGTTTTTATGAGTGTCATTTTCAAGTTATATCTAACTTAGTAAGTAGGTTCCTTTTATGACGTAGGCACCCACTAAGACAGCGAGCGCACAAGCGGGCACTTTTAAACTGGCGTATGCGTCTCGAAGAGGAGAGGAATGCACGCCAACGCGCTGTTGATGCAATACTGCCAAGTTTTTAGGCCTGGCTGGAAAGGAAGAGTGGCAATATCACCTTGAGACTGACCCAGATACTAACCGGACATGGCTGTTTCGGTGAGTACCTGAGTCGGATTGGTCGCGAGGCTACTGCACGGTGTCATCACTGCAGTGAGGATCGGGACACTGCACAGCATACGTTAGAAGAGTGTCCTGCATGGGATGCTGAAGGCTGTGCCCTAATGAACTTTGTGGGAAACGACCTCTGTCCACCAGCTGTGATAGCGGCTAAGTTGGCAAAGGACGAAGCGTGGAGGGCAGTGGTCTCCTTCCGTGAGACCGTAATGGTTAAGACGGAGGCCGCTGAGCGGGCCCGAGAGCGATCTGATCCTGCTCGAAGACGTACACGCCGGGGCGGCGATGACCACCGTCCAAATCCGTCGGTCCCAATAGCGCAATAGTCCCGAAGGACCTCAGGGTTGCTAGTGGCTGTTGTGAGGGCTTCAGCCGCTCACGTTTCGATCTTATGCGACCTTGGGAAGAGGGCAGGTTGATGTGGCACAATTAGCCAACGAGCCCATAATGAGCGTCGCGCAAGGGAGGCACCGGTATGTGTTCGGAAGAGATCTCAGAGCCTTCCAATATGCGCTGAGGGTGGCCATCGAGGGGGTTTTATTAGGTAAAAATCCTACATAACCCGATATTCTCCCTCAGGATATCGGGTATCTTAAAAAGATTTCCCCCCCGTTAACAAAAAAAAAAGGCACCCACTAAGAAAGCATTTTTTTTGAAATTCCACTTCTCAATTCCAATTTTCAAGTTATATCCATGAAACTTGATACTTGGGCTCTCAATTAAAAATGAAGATAATATACGTTTTACGTCCCAGTTTTTAAAAATTCCACCTCCAAAGGGAATAAGTTAGAGTATGAAAGTCCATCACTTAAGTTATATCGATGAAACTTGGTAGTTGAAGTTTGAACTTTCGATTAAAAATAAATAATTATAATAGTAGAAAAAATAGACATAAATTAAAAAAAGCCGGCCAAGTGCGAGTCGGACTCGCGCACCGAGGGTTCCGTACTCCAAAAGTAAAAGTAAAACGATAATATTATATTAATTTGCTTATTTATCGTTAACTTTGTTTGTAGAGGTTTATTGTTAATATAAAAAAAACTATGCTAGTTGGAGCGTTGATTTTATTTTTACTGTAAAATATACATAAATCTCTATTGACCATAATTATTTCAGATTTTTCGATTGGTAAACTTCGGAGATAAGGGGGGGAACGGTATTTTTTTCGAAATTTTGGCCGATTACTCAAAAACTATTTTATATAGAAATAAACAAAAAACTGTTATAGAATGCGCAAGTAAAGGCCTTTCATATGATACCCCACTCGGTATAATTATCTTACTTTGAAATTTCAAACCCCTAATTTTCCCCCTTTTTACTGTGACAGACGGACGGACGGACGGAGAAAGTCTCACCATAAGGGTTCCATTTTTACCATTTTGGTACGGAACCGTGTGTCGTGGAACACTCGGTTGGAACGAAGTTCCTTTTAATAATTAATTAATAATAAAAATAAAAAAAATAGGGAAAAATTCCACATGTAGAAATTATTTAAAATAAAATTGAAAATAGAAAATTCAGTTTGTCGAGCTGGGATTCGAACCATCGACCTTTATGCGACTGTAGAAACCACAAGGCTACGGAGATCTAATATTGTAGTGTGAAAATATTGAACACAATGCCAAATTCACATTCAAAAAAGTGTCGGTTCAATTTAGTCTTAATTTTTTCCGTCTCCAACCCGTTCCAATAGTTTTTTAGGGTTCCATACCCAAAGGGTGCCTACGGGACCCTATTACTAAGCCTCCACTGTCCGTCCGTCTGTCAGCGGCCTGTATCTCGTAAACCGTAATAGATAGACAGTTGAAATTTTCACATATTTTGTATTTCTATTGCCGCTATAACAACAAATAATAAAAATTAAATTAAATTAAAAAAATTAAATTAAAATATTTAAGAAAATATATATTTTAATTTTTTTTAACGGAACCCTAAAACAGCGAGGCCCGACTCGCACTTGGCCGATTTTTTTGGATATATTTGGTTGTTACTACTTTTTAGTTTTTTCAATTATGTTGACCAAATAATAGGTATAGTTTTTTTTCTTTCTTTCTAATAAACTACCTTGAATCGTCACCGCAACGCGTCTTCTGCGTCAAAGCCTTAAATTGAACGTGACATACTAACTTCATAAGCATAATATCAACTCGGAAGTGATATGTTTTACTAAGGTCGTAAGAACAAATTTTATGTATAAGCAAAAATCAACACACTATAGAATTTGCTGTCATAGCACTTGTTAGACCTTGTGGTGTAAGAGAAATTATAATACTTGCAAAGACACGCGGATTTCGCTTTCGTACTTATATATTTATTTTAGCAGTCTACGTATGTATGTGTTATATGTCATCATCATCAACCCATCACCGGCTCACTATTGAGCGCAGGTCTCCTCTCAGAGAAGGGTTATAGGCCATAGTCCACCACGCTGGCCCAGTGCGAATTGGAGGACTTCACACACCTTCGAGAACATTATGGAGGTTTCCTCACGATGTTTTCCTTCACCGTTGAAGCATTTGATATTTAATTGCTTAATCGCACATAACTTTGAAAAGTCAGAGGTGCGTACCCGGGATCGAACCTGCGACCCCGCGAATAGGAGACCACAGTCCTAACCACTAGGCTGTCACTGCTTGCTGTGCTATAAGTAATAGAACTTTTTAAACAGAGTTCAATAACATTTTTTACTTAATTTTACTTCAATTAATATATACTATTAGCTTATCGTCTGAGTGGAATTATGTTTTCAAAAATTTTCAAAAATCCTTTCTCAGCAGATGCCTACGTCATAATAGCTATCTGTATGCCAAAGGGGTTGTTTCAAATATATATGGAGCCTGGGCCAGGGCCCTGATTCTGTAACTCAGTGGCTATCAAAAAATGACAGCCACTGGCATATATTTTTTATCCATTGAAGGTTTGCTACGAAAATGATACTTTTATTTTCATAGCAAACCTTCAATGGATGAAAAATATATGTCAGTGGCTATCATTTTTTGATAGCCACTGAGTTACAGAATCAGGGCCCTGGTCTTTGTACAGTCTTTCAAAATGTTTGGGGTCATGAAATAGTGATTATTTTTTCTTTATTTCTCATTAAAAGGTCCTTTTTACGAGGTACAATGCGAAATTATTTTGCACCATAAAAGCGCAACAACATGGCGTTCTTTTTGACAATGACACGTACTTACACGAGTCATGATGGCATATGACATAAAAATAACCACAATTGACATTTGACATACCAGCAATTGACGTTTGACAATTGAAATCACATTAAGATGACGTAACGTCATTACAAACATAGGCTACAAAAGCAGTTGGATGCACTTCAAGTGTTGCTATTCTACAAATGCACCCAATTTATTTTTTATTTATTTATATATTTATTTAAGTTCAATTTTATATTTTTACCTCTTAATCACTGTAAAGCTTCAAAAAATCATATATTATTTCAATTTCTATGATTTAATACTATTTTTTGGTATAGCGTACAAGGCCCAAGATGAAACAACCCCTTTCAGCACGATCCGTCCAGTGGTTTGAGCCTTTTCCTTTTGAACCGACTTCAAAAAAGGAAGAGGTTCTCAATTCATCGGAACCTTTTTTTTTATTTTATTTTTTATGTATGTTCACCGATAACTCCAAGACCCCTGAACCGATTTGGAAAATTCTTTTTTGTTTCAAAGGGCTTTAGGTGGTCCCATTGAAATTTTATCGAAATCAGTCGAGCGGTTTTTAAAATATCAACAATAATTAATACTTCGTACTGGCGCGGTCGTTTGAAGTCGATTTTTTAAAAAGAATTTATTATATTAAATTATAATTATATATTATATAGATTATAAATATAAAGGCTCCTCCTTTATATTTTTTGTATTGTTGAAGAATAATATATTTTTTATTCAATACTATTTACGTGATAAGATAAATAACATAATAAGACATAGCAATTATTTATTGCCTCAAAAGAGAGCCTTTGCCATTTTTAGGGTTCCGTACCCAAAGGGTACCAACGGGACCCTATTACTAAGCCTACGCTGTCCGTCCGTCCGTCCGTCTGTCAGCGGGCTGTATCTCGTAAACCGTAATAGATAGACAGATGAAATTTTCACATATTATGTATTTCTATTGCCGCTATAACAACAAATAATAAAAATTAAATTATATTAAAAAAATTAAATTAAAATGGGTAGGTGGGTAGATGGAAATCTTTTAATTTAATTTTTTTTAACGGAACCCTAAAAGAGCGAGGCCCGACTCGCACTTGGCCGATTTTTGTACATTTTTGTCGTATTTTTAATTTTAATATTATAAATGCGAAAGTGTGTTTGTTTGTTGGTTTGTTCTTCAATCACGCCGCAACAGAGCTACGGATCGTCGTAATTTTTTTGCATGGGTATAGTTGAGGACCTGGAGAGTGACATAGGCCACTTTTTATCCCGGAAAAATTAAAGATTTCCCGAGGGATTTTAAAAACTAAATCCACGCGGACTTCAGCTAGTGGTTCATATATCGATCCTCCTCCTTTTAGAATGGTAATTCTTAAAATATAATATTGATTTGTCTGTATATAAATAAATAAATAAATAAGTAAATAATAAATAAAAAAGCCTTTTATTTCTTATCATTAATTAAGATTTAATATAAAGTGAGACAACTCAAAAAAAGGTCTCTGTTCCCCAGGCGAAAAAAGTCACTGACTCTTTTGTTAGTCAAGTTATGAAACTCAATTTTATTAGGTCACATTTCACAAAATTTATTTTATGGCATAGAAATTAAATACCACAACGGTGAAGGAGAACATCGCGAGGAAACCTGCACATCTGAGAGTTCTCCATAATGTTCTCGAAGGTGTGTGAAGTCCACCAATTCGCATTGGGCCAGTGTGGTGGACTATGGCCTATAACCCTTCTCTGAGAGACCTGCACCCCGATTCAGAACCTTACGATAACATAATTATCGATCGATTCGGTTTGTTATCGCACGATAAGATGAATTTTCAATTCAGAGTTCTCGTATCGACAGAGAAGTTGTCGAAATCGAAACCGAATCGAACCAACGTAGATATCGTTCGACATCTTCTATCAATCGCTATTCACAACAACCGTATCGAATAAGATTTTCCGAACGTCCGATAATTTTAGTTGGTAACTTATCGAAAGCTACAGGGCATCCGGTATCCTTTTGTTTACGTACTGTGTTTACTGGTTTTTCGTATAAAATAATTATGATGAATGATTTTGGTATGTAAATGTTTACTTACCATATTGTACGTATTTTAACATTAAATTAACATATTATGTACACCACAACAAAATAAAATAAGAACCCAGAGGGATGAAACATGAACTTAGCGCCATCTATCGACAAGGCTGAAAATTGGCCGTCAATAATTTAACAAGTTATCATTTTAAATAATTACTTCGATGACCTTCGAAAATGATTAAAATCTATTTATTTAGTGCTAAAATGAATTTAATAACAAGTGAAATTTTGGTAAAACAACAAACTTCGTAAATCCACATGTAATTTAATGTATCTTGTCGATACCGATACCGAAGCCGATTCCGTAGTCGACATCGAATCGAATTCTCTAACCGAATGTTCTGAATCGCACGACAAAAAATTTTCGATACGAGATCGATATCTAATCGTATCGAAACGGGAAGTTATCGAAATGTTCTGAATCGGGGTGCTGCACTCAGTAGTGAGCCGGAGATGGGTTGCTTAATATGACTATGTCTCCCTGATGATAATAACGAGTCGATTGACACCTTTCATCAAAAACGGCTCAGTATTTCGACGCCTCGGTGGAACATGTAAACAGTCACATACATACATAGACTGCTAATTATAAAACCCCAGGGAAGCCTAAATATGGATTTTATAAAATATAAAAATTGCATGGGTATAGTTGACGATCTGGAGAGTGACATAGGCTACTTTTTATCCCGGAAAATTAAAGAGTTCCCGAGGGATTTTAAAAAGTAAATCCACGCGGGCGAAGTCGCGAGCATCAGCTAGTTCGCAATAAGTTTTTATTAGAACGCCTGTTGAGGAACTAAAAATGGCTGACGTGCGTTAATTTTGTTTTAGTGATTGATATAAACGCATTGACTAAATCTCACGTACTGCATTGTGTTAAATTAGTTCGTATAAGTAAGTAAGTAATACTTCCTTACACAGTTTGTCTTCAATATTTTAGTTTTAGTGTGAATTTTGGAAAAAAATTCTTATTTCGTAAGTTATTCAGTTTTCCGAATTAATTTTGTCTATATAATAGAATAGAATTTTTTTATTCAAATATACTTTTACAAAATGCTTTAGAATCGTCAAGTCAATCTAACACTGGTTATTGGTAGACTTCACACACCTTTGAGAACAATATGGAGAACTCTCAGGCGTGCAGGTTTCCTCGCGGTGCTTTCCTTCACCGTTGAAGCAAGTAAGTAAATATTATCATACTAATATTATACTTCATATTATAAATGCGAAAGTGTGTTTGTTTGTTGGTTTGTCCTTCAATCACGCCGCAACAGAGCTACGGATCTACGTGATTTTTTGCATGGGTATAGTTGAGGACCTGGAGAGTGACATATGCTACTTTTTATCCCGGAAAATCAAAGAGTTCCCGAGGGATTTTAAAACTAAATCTACGCGAAGTCGCGGGCATCAGCTAGTATTTTATAAATGCGAAAGTGTGTTTGTTTGTTGGTTTGTCCTCCAATCACGCCGCAACAGAACTACAGTTCGACGTGATTTTTTGCATGGGTATAGTTGAGGTCCTGGAGAGTGACATAGGCTACTTTTTTACCGGAAAAACTGACAGTTAGTTAGTTTTTACCACGCGGATGAAGTCGAGGGTAAAAGCTAGTAGTATAAAAAGGACTACTTAAAATGAATATGACGAATCCCATTTTATTATTTAATTAAACTAACGTCATAATAGATTAATTAATTAATTAATGGTCACAAAGTGACAAGTTCTTGTTAAATAAATTTGGATGATTATCTAATTAACGATTAATTAACGAATACATATTTTTACCTGCTGTTAAGTATTACGAAGTAACTATTATGATAATACAGCTCTATAAGCGACCATGCAAAAAGAGAGTTATGGTTTAAGTACCTATTTGTTTATTATGTATCTTTGTTTATTCTATATCTATGAACAAAATAGGAACGTATAGTTTGTTTTGTTTACAATAATACACCAAAATATTACTTAAAGACTGAATGGTCTGCGCATATAGACAAATAAAATAGAGATAAATGCTGGGTACATGGACGGCCTTAAGTATCACAAAATTATTCTCATCTTCTAAATACAAAAAGAAAATGGTGACTGACTGATTGACTGACCGATCTATCAATGCACAGCTCAAACCACTGAACGGATCGGGCTGAAATTTGGCATACAGATAGCTATTATGACGTAGACATCCGCTAAGAAAGGATTTTTGAAAATTCCACCCCTAAGGGGGTAAAAAAGGGGTTTGAAAAATCGAACTTAACGTGAGCGAAGGCGCGGGAAATAGCTAGTATACAATATAGGTAATCTTATATTATTTTCTTTTTCAAGAAATGTTTGTTGCTTGGTTTGTTGATTTGTCCTTCAATGAACGGAGCAACGGATTGACGTGATTTTTATAGGATTTTATAACAATAACAATGAGTTCCCTAATAATTTTTAAACCTCCGTTCCCGAATGATTTTTAAAACCTGCGTTCGCGAATTATGTTTAAAACCTTCGTTCCCGAATGATTTTCAAAACCTGCGTTCCCGAATGATTTTTAAAACCTGCGTTCCCGAAAGATTTTTAAAACCTGCGTTCCCGAATGATTTTTAAAACCTAACTTGGTGTCGCGGCCAAACGTTAGTCAATGATAAAAAATATCATAAATATAACTTCCAAAACAGTTATTTAAACCGCAAAATAGATATCAATTATTTACTAATTAATTATTAATGTTATTTTTTATGTTACCTTCTAAATGTTAAAATACCCAAAAAACCCAGTTAATATACAAATAAATAACCAGTCAATTACCCACAACAATAATAATAACAAGTACAGGCACAGAAGATTCACTTCGCAAAATCGTTAAAATAAATAGCGACTCTTGCTGCCCACACAATAACACAATAAACTGCAATTGGGTATTTGACTGTTGTCAAAATGTTGATATTCATTACTACACTAGCGGCACGCTATGATGGCCGGTTTGACACATTACAATAGTGATGTGGAATGTCAATTTATTCTCGAACAAAAAACAATTAAGTTTTGTTTTTGTACCTGATTAAATAGGTTTAATAAAACAAAAATGTATATGTTTATTTAATTTATTTGAACGAACTGAATATTTGAATGAAAATGAATATACATACTATCAGCTACGCGTTCAACCACTGACGTTATAGGTAAAATTGGCCCTCCATTTTGAGCTTCACGATCGAAATAGTTACGAAGGCGTATTACGAACTCACGTGTCTGACTATTTAGAAGTTCTCTGCGTACGTTCGGTCATATCGACGAAATCCACAACAAAGGGCTTGAACAGAGTCCAAATTAACGAGCAAGGGTCAACAGTAATGCAGTATCAATATTTGAAATCCAAAGCCAGGTCAAAACTATATCACAATCGCATTGCACTGACAGTTTATACTTTTCGAAGCAACGTCAATTCGAAACTGCTTTGTTTTGCATTGAGCATTGACGCGAGTTTGCCGGAGGTAGTAGTTGTGCTAGCCAGCGATCCTATGTGACGATCGTATTAGATTCCATTTTTAAAAATTTTCAATTTAGAAAACCAAATGCCGAGTTGTGGTATATATCATATAAAAATAAAAATTTTACCTTTTGTATGAAACAGCTGATATTTTTTTGCGATTTCAGAGGTTTGTCCACATAGTGAAAATTGTTCATATTCACAAGTACATTCACCCCTTAAATGGTGCAAACTGATTTTTCTACACTTGTATACATTTTAGAAATCAATTTAATAAATAAATTTTGAGTCCTAAACCTAAAACTACATTCGATAAAATTTATGAATCTCTGCACATCACTATCGTCAATAAAGTAATACAATTATTTCCTTCAAAGTCGTTATCAATTAATACGGAACTTCATGAGCGGACAAACGTCAAACCGGCCATCATAGCGTGCCGCTAGTTTAGCTGCCCGGACAGACTTCGTTCTGTCAAAAGTTAAAAGTAAAAATAAAATTTTTTTTGTTTGTTTTTTTTTATTTAAACCTTCCGTGGACCTTATGGAACATACAAAAAAATAAATTAACCGAATTGGTCCATCCATTCTTGAGTTATGCGCTTACCAACATTCATTTTTATTTATATAGAAGAAGATAGATAGATTTATAATCGAAAATGTAACATGTAAGAATAACATTAATTGTAAAAACAGAAAATAAATCGGTCCAAAAACAAATAAGTTATAAGCTGTTTTACCATGGTTTTACTACGACTGTATTTGTCTCTTTCTAAAACGAAATTTTCTATGAAGAGTGTATAGAGCTTTGTGTTTTGACGTCACAACACAATAGCGCTCTCTTTGTCTAACAAGGTGACTTTAAAGCTTTATATTTCCGAGACTAGTTGAGATATTTAAAAAAGAAAAATGGCATTGTGAAAATATTAAAAAACGTTATTTTCAATTAAAAAAAAAACAGTCAAATACTCAATTCAGATCGCACGACCACAACACGCACCTACAAGTTGTCTCCCTTTCTATCGCGTAACTCTTAATCCCTTCGCGCTACGTTAGCCCATTGAGTTGGTCCGTCCGGACGGAACGATATCTACTTTTAATAAATATATTAAATACTAGCTGATGCCCGCGACTTCGTCCGCGTGGATTTAGTTTTTATGTATTAGTAAGGAAGAATTACTACTACGATAATAAAGACGATCTAATTAAATTTTAGAACACAAAGCTACTATTGTAACTTAAATATGATAGTTAGATATATTCCCTTGGGGACTTTTTTGTAGAGAATAATGCGTACTTAAATCATGTAGTACATAATTTTGATGTACCTATCATCAATAGTTTTCTCAGCACACGCCAAAAATGCATTTTATAGGCAAAATTTTGGTACTTTGGGTTACATTATTGCAATTTTCTTATGGATCTCTAATTTATTTGAAAATAAATTATAGCCTATGTTACTTCCTGATAACATAGATTTCTATTGGTAAAAAATGGTTAAAATCGGTCCAGTAGTTACAGAGCCTATTCGGTACAAACAAACAAACTATTTATTTTGTCTGGTGGGAGGCTTTCGTTGGCCGTAGCTAGTTACCACCCTACCGTCAAAGACGTGCCGCCAAGCGATTTAGCGTTCCGGCACGATGGCGTGTAGAACCTATTAGGGGTATGGGTTGAATTTTCACTGTCATACCCCTTCCAAGTTAGCCCGCTACCATCTTAGACTGCATCGTCACTTACCATCAGGTGAGATCGCAGTCAAGGACTATCTTGTCATCAATAAAAAAAAAAAAAACAAACAAAAAAATCTTTCCTCTTTATAATATTAAGTATAGAAATATATTAATTTGATATCTACTTTTCACGTAACGAGACGAATCATGGTATGCAACCATGTTAGTTTCGATAGAGCTATACAGAGATAATACGAGAAAAGGGGTAGACAAAGTTTTCTCGCGCGTGCAGCTAGACCTGCAGATATTATAGTCATTTTGTGAATTCACAGAATCAACATTACACTGTTACATATAAAATGTGGTAAACGGAATTGACCACACATTCGATAAGGGTTTCTTTTGATATTTATATAGTGATATTTATATCAAGTAAGATGTATTGTAACGACATAACATAGTGTTTAGTATAAGAGGACATTTCACATCCCTCTCTCTCTCCCACACATTCTTATATTTTCGATGATTGTAAAAACCTCAGATACTTTTGACAACATGTGGTCAATTATTATCTTTGATAATTAAATTATGGATATTTTTGACATATTTTTATTATTATATACCAAGTTTTTGATAGAGAATAAGAGCGATAAAAGTTAATACAAATTTTCGCCCTTTTTCTCTATCAAAAACTAGGTATACGATACTAAGGGCCTGTACTACCACCTTCTGATAAGTGTCGGATAGTCTAACCGTAAATTTTGTCACTTTCTTACTTTATGTCTAGTGACAATGACAAAATATGCGAATAAGCTATCCAACACTTATCAGACGGTGGTGACAGGCCCTAAAACTCATAAACAATATCCATAAGAAATTTAATTGTTGAAGATAAAAATCGACCACACTTTGTCAAAAGATCTGATCTTCTGAGAAGAAGATTTTTGCAATCATTGAAACTATTAGAGAGAGAGAGAGAGATTTGTGAGAGAGACAGGGATGCGAAATGTAATAGTTCTCTTAAGTGTAACCTATTCACAACGTTTTTGATATAGTGTCCCTTACACCTTATATAATATAGTGTTAAGTGTGTGTGACTCAGTCGCAGGGAGCCGCTGGATTCGGGCGGCGCAAGACCGAGACCTGTGGAAGTCCATGCAAGAGACCGTTGTCCAGCAGTGGACGTCTATCGGTTGATAAAGAAGAATTATGTGACTCTGATGGATGTCGAGTGATTATAGTTTTTAACCCCCGATGCAAAGGAGGGGTCATAAGTTTAACGTGTGAATCTGTGTGTCCGTCTGTTCCATCGTAGCTACTTAACATATGGACTTATTTTGATGCGATTTTTATTTTTTGAAAGCTGACGTGATCGAGATTGGATTTATGCAGATCTGCCCCGATTGTCTAAAAGTTGCCGATCGAAATCGTATTCATATGATGGCATTAGCGTCAAAGTAAAATAGATCATAACAGCATTGAATTAGATCTCAATTTCGTGTATACATTCTTAAACATTTAGGTACGTCCATAACGCTCCATGTTAAAAAGCTTAAAATAAAAATTCTTTTCAAAAAACCGACTTCTAACGCCACTACAAAGTATAAAAATAATTTTAGTTTGTCCACGTTTGTTGAAGTCGGGCGGGCCTATATACAAACTATGAAACCGATGCGCGACGCTACAGAATATGATAGACTCGTCTGTAGAAGTCGAGCGAGCATCGCGAGTCGGTTTCATAGTTTGTATTTTAGGCCCGCCCGACTTCAACAAACGTGGACAAACTAAAATTATTTTTATACTTTGTAGTGGCGTTAGAAGTCGGTTTTTTGAAAAGAATTTTTATTTTAAGCTTTTAAGTGTAGTATCCTATGATTGAGGAGCTAGGACCTGGAGCTCCATGATGTAGTCCATACTTGTTACCTACAATATCAATTCGTAATCGAAATTTCCTAAATCGCCATAGTTTTAGCCTGCAGCATCAGGCTTGAGGAGTTGAAGGTTAAAATTTTTATGGGACCATTTCGCAAACATCCTCTGTCGATTAAAAATAAAATCACGCGAATCGGTCCAGTAATCCCGGAGAAATCGGTGGACATACATAGAAAAAAAAAAAAAGAAAAAAAAAAAAAAAAAGATACCGGCCGAATTGAGAACCTCCTCCTTTTTGGAAGTCGGTTAAAAAATCGGTTGTACTGAATTTGTGACTTTAAATCAACACGGTCAAGGAATATATTACTTTGACGCTAATGCCATCAAATGAATACGATTTTGATATGCAACTTGTAGACAATCGCACCTCTGCTCAGGCATTTGAAGATCATCAGCTCATTTCCCACTTTACTAAAGGGTATTTCACTAGAATAGAATAGATTAGAATAGAAATGTTTTTTATTCAAATAAACTTTTTTACAAGTGCTTTTGAATCGTCGATGAGTCTACCACTGGTTTGGAATGCCCTTCCTGCCGAGAAGTACCAGCAAGAAACTCGGCGGTTGCTCTTTTCAAAACAAGTTTACAATACAATAGATACTATGCTATTTATGCAGTGTTTCCACAATGAGGGGAAGTTCCACAACTGATGCGATTGATTTTAAATTTGGTGTACTGGTACTTCGGATTATTTCCAAGGCATGGTAACCTTGAGCTGATGCTGCAGCATCGAGTAGTCTGCGGGATACCCAACTCCTCAGCAACTTACAGCAGATATAGTGTGTTTGGGCTCGTTAGAATGGTCTCAATGAGTAGGTGTTAGATAGATGATGATCGAGTATCGAGGAGGAGGATCTGATGATGGAGCAGCAAACTGGGTAACAGGATGTCAGGTATATCGTACATAGTCCGGCCATAGATTCACATGTCGGGGGTGTTTTAAATTTTTAATAATATAATATAATATTTATTAATTATTTCTTTCTTTGAGTATTATTGACTCATTGTGTTAGTAATACAAACTTATTATCTACTACCTGATGCCCGCGACTTTGTCCGCGTGGATTTAGTTTTTAAAGTCCCTCGGGAACTCCTTGATTTTCCGGGATAAAAAGTAGCCTAGATGTTGACCCGAGTAATAAGCTACCACGCCACGGTATAAAATTTTGTAGAAATCTGTGCGGTAGTTTTTACGTGAAAGAAGGACAAACAAACAGACAAAAATTAAATAAAAATCTGTTTTGGGCTCAGTATCGATAGTAAAGCATCCCCCAATTAAAATTTTCAAAATATATTAAATGTACAGAAATCTTCCAGTTACAGTTTTATTATATGTATAGATTATTTTTTTTTTTAATAATATAAAATAATAATTTATAGTTATTGTTTTATATTTTATATTTATAGTTTAACTAGCTGATGCCCGCGACTTCGTCCGCATGGATTTAGTTTTTAAAACTCCCGCGGGAACTCTTTCATTATAAGAGATAAAAAGTAGCTCTCCCGGTCTGAGGAACCACTACTACATCCATTACTATACCCATGCAAAAAATCGCATCAATCCGCTGTTCTGTTTTTTTTTTTTTAAAGTATCCTATGTCCGTCTCCTGGTTCTAAGCTACCTCTCCACCAATTTTCAGCCAAATCGGTTCATCCGTTCTTGAGTTATAAATAGTGTAACTAACACCACTTTCTTTTATATATATAGATAATATTTTTTTTAATTATTAATGTACACTTGTTATTTTCGGAAGACTGAGCAATTCAGCGATTTGGTGATCGAGCTTCTAAGTCAAATTGTATATCTTAAAGCTTTGTCACTGAATCATTGGGCTGTGGTTGTCATCGAATAAAGAAAATCAAAGTTAAAAAACAAGTGAAACAAAACAAGCAAATTATAAAAAAATCCAGTCAAGTGCGAGTTGAACTCGCTCATCGAGGGTTCCGTACTGTAGAAGTAAAAGTAAAAATTATTTTTTTGTTTTTATTAATCGTTATCTTTGTTTGTAAAGGTTTATTGTTGATATCAAAAAAAAATCGGCCAAGTGCGAGTCGGGCCTCGCTCTTTTAGGGTTCCGTTAAAAAAAATTAAATTAAAAAATTTCCATCTACCCACCTACCCATTTTAATTTAATTTTTTTAATTAAATTTAATTTTTATTATTTGTTATAGCGGCAATAGAAATACATAATATGTGAAAATTTCATCTGTCTATCTATTACGGTTTACGAGATATAGCCCTCTGACAGACGGACGGACGGACAGCGTAGGCTTAGTAATAGGGTCCCGTTGGTACCCTTTGGGTACGGAACCCTAAAAACTATGCTAGTTAGAGAGTTGGTTTTGTTTGTCCTGTAAAATAATTATTTCTGATTTTTCGATTGGTAAACTTCGGACATAAGGACGGTATTTTTTTTGACATTTTGCACGAAAAACAATTATGTACAAAAATAAATATAAATCTGTTTTACAATTTTCAGGTAAAGCTCTTTCATATGATACCCCACTTGGTATATAGTTATCTTACTTTGAAATTTCAAACCCCCGATTTTCCCCCTTTTCTAATTAAACTAAAAACATTTTTTTATTTTTTTATCCCAATGATGTTGGGCCACTATTATATACAACTATTCCAAATTTAATGTCGATAGCTTTAATAGTTACTAAAATAATCGACTATGACAAATGGACGGACGGACGGAGAAAGTCTTACCATAAGGGTTCCATTTTTAACATTTTGGTACGGGACCCTAAACCCTACCTAATTACTTTAACAATTTTATTAATAGGTGAAAATTCAAATAGGTTCGAAATGGATAAAAAATTTTTATCAAGTTAAGTGCGAGTTCGCCCACCCAGGGTTCCGTACCTCATATATTTGAATCTGCTTGGGCGAATTTGCATTTGTCCATCTGTCTGTGTGTCTATCAGAGCCTTATAACTCCTGAATTAATGAACTTAATCACTTCAAATTCACAAATAATAATATGTTAAACTATGGCCCAAAACCGAAAGTACCATAAAACTTTATAATTGTGTATTTGACTGTAGTCTAAACGTTGATATTCATTATTTATAATCGAAAATGTAACATTTAAGTATAACATATGTAAAAACAGAAGATAAATCGGTCCAAAAACAAATAAGTTATAGAGCTTTAAAGTTTCCTGTTAGACAGAGAGAGCGCTACTGAAGTGTGATGTCACAAGTCAGCAGCTTCATACACGCTCCATAGAACATTTCATTTTAGAGAAAGAGACTAATACAGTCACAGTAAAACAGCTTATAATTCCGGGACTAGTAAAGATATTTAAAAAAGAGAAATGGCATTGTGTTTTGATATTTAAAAACGTTATCATACTAATATTATAAATGCGAAGGTGTGTTTGTTGGTTTGTCCTTCAATCACGCCGCAACAAAGCTACGGATCGACGTGATTTTTTGCATGGGTATAGTTGAGGACCTGAGACTTGAGAGTGACATAGGCTACTTTTTCTCCCGGAAAATCAAAGAGTTTCCGGGGATTTTAAAAACTAAATCTACGCGGGCGAAGTCGCGGGCATCAGCTAGTTTTAAATAAATAAAAAATATCAGTCAAATACACAATTGAGGGGACATTTACTGAAATAAGTAGTTGTAACAAACGGATAGACGTCCGAACTCCCAACCATATGGGCCTCTCTATTTTTCACTATGTTTTACGCTTGTTTTACGTAACCCTAAAAATCCTCGAAAAAAAATTAACAAAATTAATCAATAACAATTACAAAATCGCAAAACACCTTTACCTGAGCTAATGACCGACATCGCTTCCCTTAAACCCCCATTAACAAATAAGTTCTTACCGAATTAGATAATCGTTAATTAATTAATTAACTATTCTATATTTTGCGAAGTTAGTAACTATTAATTTAACCCCACTTTTTGGGACTGCTTATTGCTTAAATACGCAATGTGCAATGGTAAACTAATCAGTTGCATTTTAACAATCAGTGAATAAGTATTAAGTGTTAAAAAGTGTTTCAACTTTGAACTGACTTGTGAGTGAGATAAATAATAATAATATAATCGACGCCATCTTTGTTGTTTACATTTATGGTATGTCAAATTGACTTCAATCTTTTAGGGTGTGTTCCGATATACACAGCGAGCACTGTTCAGTGCTCTCACTGGGGAAAAATTCGTTCCGTTATGGACTGCCAGTACACTGCCGCAGTACCATAGGGAAATATATGACGTCATAACTCGCCGCCATTTTTGTTCTGTGAGCACTGGCGCTTTCGAGGTAAGATGCTCTCAGTACTTTGATCACGTGATCAAAACATAGATTAGCTTTGAAAAATGAGAATGACAGTATACTGGACTGCGCTCCGTTTTAAACATTAAGCAGTATAGCAAACTAAAATGGAACGGTTTAATGGATTGACGTCACACCTCACAGTGGTCCAGTGCATATCGGAATACACCCTCAATCTGCGAGTTCGAATTTCTATAGTTACGTTCCAATTTTTTTTTCTGAATTTTAGGGTAAGGATAAAATCCTCGGGAATCCTCCGGTCTTTATTGCTATGCCAATGTTGATTAAACTAATGTAGTTTCAGCTTAATAGTCTTCTCGTGGCAGCAGTCATTCACTCAGAAGATAGTGTCACATTTCTGTCACTGGGTGTATGACAGCTACTACTGAAAGACATTATCATCGTGTCACTTTTATATTGCTAAGGCTCACTTGCAGAGACGCCAGGTTAGGCTTAACCCAGGAATAAATATGTAATTTTGACAAAAGCTCCATACGAAATCTGCAAAGCAGCAGCTAACTCTGGGTTAAAAGCGTAACCCGGCGTTTCTGCAAGCGGGCCTAAGCAACTTTTAATATAACTTGAAGCAGATAAGTCTTCCCGTGGCAGCAGTCATTCACTCAGAAGATGTGTCACATTTCTGTCACTGGGTGTATGACAGCTACTACTGAAAGACATTGTCATCACGTCACCTTTTTTATTGTTCAGCCACTTTTGATATAACTTGAAGCAGATAAGTTTTCTGTGACAGCAGTCATCCACTCAGAAGATAGTGTCACATTTCTGTCACTGGGTGTATGACAGTTATGATTGAAAGACATTTTCATCGTGTCACTTTTTTATTGCTAAGCCACTTTTGATATAACTTGAAGCATATTAGTCTTCCCGTAGCAGCAGTCATTCACTGAGAAGGTAATGTCAAATTTCTATCACTGGGTGAATGACAGTTACTACTGAAAGACATCGACATCGTTGCACTTTTGTAATGCTTAGCCACTTTTGATATAACTTGAAGCAGATAAGTCTTCTCGTGGAAGCAGTTATTCGCTCAGTAGACAGTGTCCAATTTCTGTCACTGGGTGTATGACAGCTACTACTGAAAGACTTTGGTCATCATATTACTTTTGTAATTGTATTGCTAAGCTACTTTTGATATAACTTGACACAGATGTCTTCCCGTGGCAGCAGTCATTAACTCAGAAGATAGTTTCACATTTCTGTCACTGGGTGTATGACAGTTACTACTGAAAGACATTGTCATCGTGTCACCTTTTTTATTGTTAAGCCACTTTTGATATAACTTGAAGCAAATAAGTCTTCTGTGACAGCAGTCATTCACTCAGAAGATAGTGTCACATTTCTGTCACTGGGTGTATGACAGTTATGATTGAAAGACATTTTCATCGTGTCACTTTTTTATTGCTAAGCCACTTTTGATATAACTTGAAGCATATTTGTCTTCCCGTAGCAGCAGTCATTCACTGAGAAGATAATGTCAAATTTCTATCACTGGGTGAATGACAGTTACTACTGAAAGACATCGACATCGTTGCACTTTTGTAATGCTTAGCCACTTTTGATATAACTTGAAGCAGATAATTCTTCTCGTGGAAGCAGTTATTCGCTCAGTAGACAGTGTCAAATTTCTGTCACTGGGTGTATGACAGCTACAACTGAAAGACTTTGGTTATCATATTACTTTTGTATTGCTAAGATACTTTTGATATAACTTGACACAGATGTCTTCCCGTGGCAGCAGTCATTCACTCAGAAGATAGTGTCACATTTCTGTCACTGGGTGTATGACAGTTACTACTGAAAGACATTGTCACCGTGTTACTTTTATATTGCTAAGCAACTTTTAATATAACTTGAAGCAGATGTCTCCTCGTGGCAGCAATCATTCACTCAGAAGATAGTGTCACATTTCTGTCACTGGGTGTATGACAGTTACTACTGAAAGACATTGTCATCGTGTCACTTTTATATTGCTAAGCCACTTTTGATATAACTTGAAACAGAGAAGTCTTCCCGTGGCAGCTGTTATTCACTCAGAAGATAGTGTCACATTTCTGTCACTGGGTGTATGACAGTTACTACTGAAAGACATTGTCATCGTGTCACTTTTATACTGCTAAGGCCCGCTTGCAGAGACACCGGGTTAGGCTTAAGCTAGGAATAAATATGTAATTTTGACATACGACTCCATACGAAATCTGTCAAAGCAGCAGCTAACTCTGGGTTAAAAGGATAACCCGGCGTTTCTGCAAGCGGGCCTAAGCAACTTTTAATATAACTTGAAGCAGATAAGTCTTCCCGTGGCAGCAGTCATTCACTCAGAAGATAGTGTCACATTTCTGTCACTGGGTGTATGACAGCTACTACAGAAAGATAATGTCACCATGTATTCATAATTTAATTATTGCTGCGTCACTTTTGATTTAACTGCAATTTTTTTCCGTTTTGCATCATATTTTTCAAATCATAAGGTTCAAATTCACATCATTAAAATCTATTCAGACAAATTCTTTGTCAGAAAATCTACGGAACTAAATATGTTACGTTCTACTGACATGTCAGAAGCAAATAGCACAATGAAAATCCGTAAAAGATTTATTAATTCAGTGACAGCTGTCAGTCACTCAGTAGACAGTTTCACGTTTTTGTCACTGGGAGTCTGACGGTTATTGCTGATTGATACTGGCAACGTGTCATTTGAATGGTCCTGTATCATTTTTAATGCAACTTTTTCCTTTCTTTTTTGCTTTCTAGCTTTTTTATTAGTGCTAAGTCAGATCATTGCACTTCAGCATGCAAAACCTTCAATCGGAAGATTAATCTTTCAGTTATAGCAGTCATTCACTCAGTCGATAGTGTTATATTTCTATCACTGGGTGTTTGACAGTTATATTTGATTGATAATGTCATCGTGTATGTTATATTACTATGCCTATTCTATATATCGTGTATGTTATATTACTTTTCATATATACCTATGTAATTTGAAGCAGCTTAGTTTTTCCGTGACAGCAGTCATTCACTCAGTAGATAGTGTCAATTTTGTCACTGGGTGTCTGACATTTATATGTGATTGATACTGTCATCGTGTATTTTATATTGCTATGCCACTTTTAATATAACTTGAAGCAATTAAGTCTTTCCGTGACAGCAGTCATTCACTCAGTAGACAGTGTCACAATTTTGTCACTGGGTTTATGACAGTTATTGCTTTAAGACAGAAACTTCGTACCTTATTTTTTCTTCACCTGTTAATTTATTTTCTATTTCTTCCAAGCATGTAAAAGGTATTTGTTTTCCAGTGACAGCTGTTACTCATTCAATAAATACATAACAAAGAAGATAAATGAAACTTATGTGCCATAGACAAAAATCGCCAATGGTCGTTTTCACTCACTCAGTAGACTTGTCAATAATCAGTCACTGGGTGTGTGATTACTGTCACTGGCGATTATTATAACAAAGAAGAGAACTGTAACATAACACACGAGAAGAACATTCGTCAATGGTCGTTGTCACTCGCTCAGTAGACTTGTCAATAATATAATCAGCCACTGGGTGTGTGATTACTGTCACTGGCGATTATTATAACAAAGAAGAGAACTGTAACATAACACACGAGAAGAACATTCGTCAATGGTCGTTGTCACTCGCTCAGTAGACTTGTCAATAATATAATCAGCCACTGGGTGTGTGATTACTGTCACTGGCGATTATTATAACAAAGAAGAGAACTGTAACATAACACACGAGAAGAACATTCGTCAATGGTCGTTGTCACTCGCTCAGTAGACTTGTCAATAATCAGTCACTGGGTGTGTGATTACTGTCACTGGCGATTATTGTAACAAAGAAGAGAACTGTAATAAAACAAACGAGAAGAACATTCGTCAATGGCCGTTGTCACTCACTCAGCAGACTTGTCCCTAATCAGTCACTGGGTGCGTGATTACTGTCACTGGCGTTTATTATAACAAAGAAGAGAACTGTAATATAACACACGAGAAGAAGAACATTCGTCAATGGTCGTTGTCACTCGCTCAGTAGACTTGTCACTAATCAGTCACTGGGTGTGTGATTACTGTCACTGGCGATCATAATAAGAAAGAAGAAAACTATAACAATGTAAGACACCAGATGAAGAACAGTCGTCAATGGTCGTCGTCACTCGCTCAGCAGACTTGTCACTAATCAGTCACTGGGTGAGTGATTACTGTCACTGGCGATTATTAAAACGAAGAAGAGAACTATAATATAACACACGAGAAAAAGAACAGTCGTCAATGGTCGTCGTCACTCGCTCAGTAGACTTGTCACTAATCAGTCACTGGGTGTGTGATTGCTGTCACTGGCGATTATTATAACGAAGATGAGAACTATAATATAACATACGAGAAGAAGAACAGTCGTCACTGGTCGTCGTCACTCGCTCAGTAGACTTGTCACTAATCAGTCACTGGGTGTGTGATTACTGTCACTGGCGATTATTATAACGAAGATGAGAACTATAATATAACACACGAGAAGAAGAACAGTCGTCACTGGTCGTTGTCACTCGCGCAGCAGACTTGTCACTAATCAGCCACTGGGTGCGTGATTATGTCAGTGGCGATTATTATAACAAAGAAGAGAACTATAATATAACACACGAGAAGAAGAACAGTCGTCACTGGTCGTCTTCACTCGCTCAGTAGACTTGTCACTTATCAGTCACTGGGTGTGTGATTACTGTCACTGGCGATTATTATAACAAAGAAGAGAACTGTAATATAACACACGAGAAGAAGAACATTCGTCATTGGTCGTCGTCACTCGCTCAGTATACTTGTCACTAATCAGTCACTGGGTGTGTGATTACTGTCACTGGCGTTTATTATAACAAAGAAGAGAACTGTAATATAACACAAGAAAAGAACAGTCGCCATTGGTCGTCGTCACTCGCTCAGTAGACTTGTCAATAATCAGTCACTGGGTGTGTGATTACTGTCACTGGCGATTATTATAACAAAGAAGAGAACTGTAATATAACACAAGAAAAGAACAGTCGCCATTGGTCGTCGTCACCCGCTCAGTAGACTTGTCACTAATCAGTCACTGGGTGTGTGATTACTGTCACTGGCGATTATTATAGCAAAGAAGAAACTCAATAGCAGAGTTTGTTATTAAAATAAACTTTTTATATTTATTTATTTTTATTTTTATAAAAAGAATATCAGTCAAGTTGAAGTTGACTAATATTCTCCTCTCCGCTCGAAATAAGCGGAAAGCTTATGTCAGGAGTGGGTACGACAATAGTGCAACGGGCGGGATTCGAACCTGCGACCTTTCAGTTTCAGTCCGCACCTTTAACCGTTGGGCTATTGAGGCTTATACAAAGACTCTTGAAAAATAACATCAATATTATGCTGTGTAAAGTTCACAGTTATTGCCGTCTCATGAAATGCTGGATCAAGTCACATCCATGCTTTTTTGTCATATAATTTTTATGTATAATAATTTCTTTTTTTAATTCTTTTTTTTTAGGGTTCTGTACCCAAAGGGTACCAACGGGACCCTATTACTAAGCCTACGCTGTCCGTCCGTCCGTCCGTCCGTCCGTCTGTCAGCGGGCTGTATCTCGTAAACCGTAATAGATAGACAGATGAAATTTTCACATATTATGTATTTCTATTGCCGCTATAACAACAAATAATAAAAATTAAATTAAATTAAAAAAATTAAATTAAAATATTTCCATGGGTACATGGAAATATTTTAATTAAATTTTTTTTAACGGAACCCTAAAAGAGCGAGGCCCGACTCGCACTTGGCCGATTTTTTTACTATTAACAGGTTTTTGTGAAAATTGTGGAAAGGCAAGACTATTTACGCGTCCGCGTAGTCTGCGTGGATTTAGTTTTTTTTAAATCCCTCGGGAACTCTGATTTTCCGGGGTAAAAAGTAGCCTTTGTCACTCTCCAGGTCCTCAACTATACCAATTTCAAAAATCACGTCGCTCTTTTGCGGCGTGAAACCAACAAATCAATAAAAAACACACTTTCGCATTTATAATATTAGTAAGATGGAAAGTCACGCCCATTCCCACAATCAACTTTCGGACTATCTTGAGGCGGAATCGAGGAATCACGAGCCGAATTCGATTTTCGAAACGATTCGAATTTCTCATTTGCTTGTGTAAATTACCATACCTTGTTGGTGAGACAGTCCTGAAAGTCTTTCTTCATGACGGACACTGACACCCGGTCCTGAGGCCTCTTCGGTCCGCTCACTGACGTCACCACCGTCGATAGGTCCAGTTCTACCACCTGGGGAATTGAATAATATATAAAAATTCATTAAAAAAACGAGTGTGCTTTAGACCACAAGACTGAAGTAAACCTTACGAAACGCAACTGGCTGAGAGAGAGGGAAAAAAATGTGTGCTCGCACCTCTCTCTCTTGCCCCTACAGTAGTATTCGAAACGTAACTCTCTCTCATTCTATCTTCACTAACTTATATCTCCCTCTCAACTTCCGTTCGCCTCGCCCGATCACACTTTTCGTAACGCATTCACCAGCTTACTCCCCAAGTCAAGCGTACGTGCTTGTTGCCCGCGATATTCAAATTTGATTTGGTTTTAAGCAATTTGTAAACTAATACCACAAAGTAGGCTTAAGGCATTCTAATTGCGCCAATGGCAGTATCATCTTCACAGGTTTATAATATAAGAATCTTTAGTTTTGAAATTGTCCAGTTTAAGAAATTAGTCCGAGCATCGAGTTGGACGTGAGTTACTCACAAATTTGTCGATCCTCGGATTTATTTCTTAAACTGGACTCTTTCAAGTAAAGATTTTTATATAAACCTGTGAAGATGATACTGATAAAAAAAGTAATTTTTTATATAATTTTTTTTTTAAATCTGGTTTTTGATTTTTTTTATGTTCAGTAATGACATAGCAAATTTTGATTTTAAAACTTTTTTTATTGATTATTTATTTAAATGTGACATAGCACTTTAATTCCTTCATGGATATAAGCAAAGTAATGCCTGCTTCTAATGCCAATTATTATTCATCAGTAGCAACCCATCATCGGCTCACTACTGAGCGCAGGTCTCCTCTCAGAGAAGGGTTATAGGCCATAGTCCACCACGCTGGCACAATGCGAATTGGCGGACTTCACACACCTTCGAGAACATTATGAAGAACTATCAGATGTGCAGGTTTCCTCACGATGTTTTCCTTCACCGTTGAAGCAAGTGATAGTTAATTGCTTAAACGCACTTAACTCCGAAAAGTCAGAGGTGCGTACCCGGGATCAAACCTGCGACCCCCCGAATAGGAGACCACAGTCCTAACCACTAGGCTATCACTTCTTCAATTCAATTTAATTATTACAATGAGGATATTAGCCAAATTCAGCAGAACGGCATTCCGAACCAGTGGTAGACTCATCGACGGTTCAAAAGCACTTTTAAAAAAGTTTATTTGAATAAAAAACATTTCTATTCTATTCTATTCTATTCAGCTGGGCTAATTAAAAAAAAAATTAAAGTATTACAGGTGTACCCTCACCTCTGAGAATATTGGGTCCTGAGCTGGGTTATTGTAGTCTCTGAACTGCTTGGTAGCTCTTAGATATTCTTCGATGATCGTAATTTTGTCAGCGGCTCGATCTGAAATAGTTATTTGTGTTATATGGGGCCAAAGAAATTTTTTGTTCCCCGAGGGCGTTATTTTGAATTCAGAGCGAAGTGAAGGATTCTATAGTAGAATCCCGAGCGCAGCGAGGGATTCTAAAGTAGAATCCTGAGCGTAGCGAGGAATTCAATATACGCCGCCCGAGAACAAAAAATTTTGGCCCCGAATGACACACATTATTTTTCATCATTACCTATGAGAAAAAGCTAGGAGTATCAACCTACTATGTATAGACATCGTATATTGAAAGTTTAAATAAAACACAAATAAATTATTATTAAATAATTAAACATTAATATTTATGTTTTATTGTTATTAATATTTATGTTTTATTTATGTTTGTTTATGGATACACGCCC